>CM061560.1:98474334-99074334 GCA_030864225.1 Capsicum baccatum var. pendulum | reverse complement strand
AGTACTTATACTTCATTGATTTTTCAACAACTTTTTTGAAAACTTGTGGAATTACCATATCAGAATCTACCTCCTTAGTTACCTTTGAAGGTTTTTCTTGAAGCTCTTTACTACTCCTTAAGGTAATTTCCATAACCTGCTATGGATTTTCTATATTTTCTAGCAAACCATCTTGTGGTCTAGTATTGAATGCTTTCTATAACTACCCCACTTGAATCTCTAAGCTTGTGATTTTTTCTTGTTTGTAGCTAATTGCGTCTGACTAGCTAGGATTTTCTTCCACATCTCTTCCATGTTGTTAGTTCACTGATTTCCTTGTACCTGTGATTACTGAATTTTTTATTGTTATGCACTCCAAGTCTTAGTCTGCCACTTCATGTTGTAGGCATTACCATAATTTAGCCTTTGAGCATTGCGCACATACATTACTGATTTTGAATTTAAATCACACATTACTACTAAGTAACTACTATTACCACACACTTCACACCAAACTATATCTTGTTGGATAGCATTAACTATGGTTGCAGGTTGTGTTGCTCCCAATTCTAGGCTGTTGAACTGAGTGTTTGTCATATTTTGTAGTACTGCAACCTAAGCTAATAAGGTTGTGAATTTTTCTAGCTTTAATACACCTGCAATTCTTTTTATGTCTCTTCTAGAAACTGAATTCCACTCTGGATTTCCTTGTGCAATATAGTTCAACAATGTGTACAACTTATCATAAGTCAATTCTAGAGCTTAACCACCTGCTGCTGAATCTAGAAAAATCTTTGTATTATGATCAAGTCCTTCTACAAAAGTGTGAGCAAGTACCTCATTGGACTACTGGTGATGTAAAAAATCCCAAAGAAGCGCCTTAAAGCATTCCCAATGATTATAGAGGTTTTTATTAGGCTTCTATTTGAAGCTCACTATATCACTAGGTCCCGCATTCTTTCCTAATGAAAAGAATCTGATGAGGAAATTTTTGGATAAGTCATCCTATGATATGATTAAATTTGAAGGCTCTGCATTTAACCACCTTTTAGTTTCCCCTAATAGTGAATGGGGAAAAAATGTCAGCCTCACATAATCTGTACTACCCCAGTCGGAATAAATGTGTCAGAAAGCTCAATGAAGGTTTGCAAGTGGACTTGTGGATCCTCATATGAAAGCCATACAAACTGTCCACTGCGTATGAGAAGTTAAACCATATTGTGCTTTACCTCAAAATTCCCTTCAATAGCCAGTCTTTGAATTGGGAAAGTCAAGTTCGTCAGAAGTGGGACTGCCACTTCCCTAACTTTCCTGCATACTTGTTGTTCTGCAGCCATTATAGTAGGATTCTCTTGGTCTTTGTGACTTCAAAAATTTAGGGAAGAAGGATTTCTTCTCTCCTTCACTGCTGGTAATGTTGCTCGAGTTTTGGGTTCGGTTCAACCAATTCTCGAGCCTTTTCCTACTTCCTAACCTTAAAACTTGTTCCCTGCAATCACAAAACCAATACCAAGTATAAAAATACCAAATAAATCAAAAAGTAAAACTAAAATAAAAAAAATTGCCAAATAACAGGCGCCAAAAACTTAACAGCGTTCAAACGCACACACAAGTATATGTGGTCTTATCAAGTAGTAAAGTTGTTTTAATTAAAGCCAAGTATCTATCCCACATATACTTGATTTAACAATGATTCAATTCTAGTTTAACTTTTAAGATTAATTTAGTGCAAAAGTAACCCAAAGAGAGTTTGGAAATTGGTTATTAAAACTAAAATAATAATGTATAAATAAAAGTGCTTGAGACAATCAATAGAAGAAACCTCAGGGTTAAAGCACTCCGAATAATCATACTATGCTGTTGAATTTCATTTGTTAACTTGTTTATCTTGGTTATTGATTCATAGGGTTAATTGCATGATCATGGTCTCCCGACCTCTAATCTTTTACCTAATATGGATAATACAACTACATCGTTGAGCGGGAATGTAATAATCCAATTAAGTTATTAACTCTATCATCCTATATGTAAATCAAGCAAGGCTCCTTAGTACATCCATGTCCTAGGTGCTAAGTTTAATTCTTTATTTCATAAAAGAATAAAAATCCAAACTTTGTTTATTCCTATGTTTTATCGCCCTATTCCCTCTCCCGAGATCAAAAGATTGACAATATATGTATTTTACGGGTGATCAATCCATAAAATAATTAAAACAAGAATAAACAAACAACCAAATATGATAAGCAAATCCAACGAAATTAATCCAAAATAATAATAATCATGTTCTTGGCTTTAACCCAGGAAAGAGGGATCTTAGCTGATAATATTTATAATTACGATCCAATTAATTGAACACATGATATGAATAATTAAAAGCTAATTAAAGAATAAAATAAACCTAAAAAATCCGTGTAGCAGCCTCCTAATAATTCTCCACCATTTAAGCACCATGCCAGGTGTTAATTTTGTCCTAAAAATTATCCAATATTTCCTTACGTGTCCAGTTCGTATGTGTATATATATATAATATATTAGTAATCACACTGTAGGTGGGATTAAGAATAGCACTAGATTCTCAAAAGATTCCCACTAGCTAGCTGTCTTTCGTATGTGTGACAACATTTGATTTGTAATATATTCCAATCCTAAATGGAATTGTATTTTGTCGTAAATATGCATTATCAATGCGATGCGATGCTGGAAGCGTCAACAGGACTAACGTGAAGAGATGTCCATATCTTTTTTTACCCCAATGTATTGCGATGAGATCGTGTCGGCTCTTTGGAAATTGTATCTAAAGTGTTTAACGTCCTATTCTTTGTCCATGCCTTTTATAGTGTATTTCTAATGAATTTTCAGCCTTAAAATTATCAATATATCACCATATTAAGCTAACAAAGCCTTCTACAATATAAGACACCACATATAAAGATCAAATCAACACAATATTCTCAATAATGAATCAAAACAAAAGCTTAGATAAGGCAAATTCGCAATAATCTTCAACTTATTATTTCGACTCTTGACTTAATCAAATTGAACTTAGCACATTACAAAAAAGTTTTTCCACTCATAATTACATACTTAAACTATTTGGAAAAAATTAAACACATTAGAATCCAACGAAGCCAAATAGATACACTAGTAAAACTAATTTTTCGGGTTGAACGCTAAATGACTCAATTAAGCACCAACTTGTTTGAAAAATACTTTGAACCTTATAATCACACACTTGAACACTTAAATGCTTATTTATATGAATATCCACACGTTAAGTACTCAAATTCCTCTCAAAACAAGTTGAAATAAGATAGAATAATGATACCGAAGTGTATAAAATCACCTCAGATCAAGTGGATTACTATGAGCAATAAGAACTTATTATGAGTCATTAGGTTCAATTGTAGGATGTCTAGTGTTTACCCAATTGGGTTCTATTTTAACTATGATCAGACCATATGAGTCATAGGGTTTCATTGCAAGTGGTACCAGTTGAGTCATAGGGTCAAAAGTCTATGGGGGTCCTAGAGACTGTCTTAGTTACGACTCATGGTGATGATTCATAAGGAGAGGCTATGAGTAAGTAATTGACCTGTAGTCAATGGCAGCATTTTTTTAGCATTTAAGTTAAGGGTATTTTGGATATTTTCCCTCTTACTTTACTTGAAACCCATATCTTATAACCCATTTAGGGTGTCATTAGCACTTAGAAACAAATCAAAGTAACTTTTCAAACACTCCAGCAGGCTCTCTAAATTCCCTCAAGCAAGTTAAGCTAGCATTTCATCAAGTTGGTTATCTAAGAGCTCAAGGGTCAATTTATTAAAATCACATGTTTTAGAGTATTGTTCAAGAAATATTCATGTTGGTTTTATAACAATGGTTGTGGGTTTGAATGTTTGTTATTGAACAATGTCTTCCCATGGTTTACATATGATTTTTCATGCTTTAATTATGGTTTTGAACTTGCAGGTGCATGGATATGGTGAATGAACTAGGGACTTGTGATTTTCCAAAACTTGTGACTTTTGTGATGGTTTTAACCCCAACCTCATAATGTGAAATTATTTTTTAATTATGAGAAATATGGAAATTTATAAAATAAAACCAAGGGGGTTGTGAATTTCCCTAAGTGATGTAATTGTTTTGGCCTATTGTTTGTACCTTGCAAGTATAGTTGGTATGATGATACCAATAACGTATATCTAAATGTGTATTATGGTTCAATGAATGGGATTGTGTGATAAATTTTTTAATTAGGCTTTAATGGGGGTTGTGTAGTTGAATCGTGAAAGTAGAGGTTCGATTGATCGATATTGGAAATTGCATTTGCCGATGCAGGGTCAAAGTAACCCAGGATTTTTGAGTATCCCTCATTATTATTACATAATTATGGAGTTTTGAGTCCCCTATAAATCATCACATGATTGGGTGCTTAAGTCTCCTTAGTATATGATTGGCAGGTTCGAGTCCCCAATGCAGATATTTGAGATTATCCTTCAATTTATGCGGCTACATGCATTGGGGCATGACCAGGGGTGAGAGTTAGGGCCCATATAGCCCGTGGGTTGAAGTTATCATAGTTGAGCTACATAATCTACGCTACAATTTTAAAGCACATGTTAAGACTTATTCTTTATCCTGAAGTGTAAATATATATATATACATATATATATGCATTGATTCTGTGCATTGGTTTTGAATGATTGTTAACTATTGACCATGTCATTATGTTAACCTTATGCCTGAGTTTCAATATAGTAACCTTATGCTTGAGTTTCAAGATAAAGCTCCAACCGCTAACTATCTTCAGACACTGTATCCCAATGTGATGTAGGAATTGGTAATACTTCTACTCTTTCTTCTTAGTGATTAGGATTTGGGATCAGATCATGAGTTGACAACGGAGTGGTGAGCTACCATACGTTAGAAGTCTATATTTTATGTTTTGGTCAATTATGTCTCAGATTATTTAGACTTGTTTTTGGATATATTCGGATTCATGTCCCAATATTTCATTGATATTTAGTTTTGGTTCTTAGTTTAGAAGTCTTTGTTTGGACTACTACTAATATTGAGGGGTGTTGGTCATTTATTTGGTCAGTCACCAGTCATCGGTAATAAACATATTTTGAATTGCCTTAAGTTGTTGCATGCTATGTTGTTATATGTTTTTAATTTATCCGACCTTGGGAGATGATGTGTTTGATTTTGTTAGGTTAGGGGATTGATCATCAGTCCACCTGGGACTTGAGATACACATCACGGTCAGGCCTTGGTTTGGGTCATGACAAAGATGATATTAGAGCCTAGGTTTAGTTCCATTGGGTATCCAACAAAGTTGCTTTAAGTAGAGTCTCATTTATGGGTGTGAAGTTCGCCACATTTATAAGGTAGAGGCTATGAGGCATTTAGGGATATTTATCTTTCTTGTTGCTCTATTTCAACCTATAGAGTCTAAGGTCTTCAATCTCCTCTAATTCCCATTTTTTTAATTTTCAGATCATGCCTCCTAGAAGATCTAATGCTTGTGGAAACTCTTCTGTCCCATTTGAGGATAATATGGATAGAGTTTTTCCAACTTCAGGAGTTCAGACCCAGTAGAGAGCCATTGCTTCTGATTGCCCTAAGAGAGATCCACCGGTACCCCCATCCCTTCTCAAACACTTAGAGTAGATGTGTCTAATGTTGATTTTCACCAGTTAATTTATTTGATTACCCATTGGGTAGCCTCCCAGACTAAGAGTGTTGCTTCTGGTGCTCCATCATCTTAGACAACTAGGGTTGGCCAATTTATAAGGTTGAGTCCTCCTGTTTTTACTGGCTCTAAAGTTGAAGAAGATCCTCCAAACTTTATTGATGATATGGAAAAGATCTTTCATGTGATGCATGCAACTAATATGCAGGGTATATATTTTTCTGCTTATTAGTTGAAAGATGCAGTATACAATTGGTATGAGGAGTCAGACAAGTCTAAGGGTGATGAAGCTAAGTTTGCTTTGTGAGATAATTTTTCTAGTGCTTTCCTTGACCGCTTCATTCCTTAAGAGATAAGGAAACTGAAGGCTGAGGAATTTGTGAATATGAAGGAAGGCAGGATGCCAGTAAAAGAGTATGCCTTGAAATTTCATCAATTGTCAAGTTATGCTCCTGAATTAGTATCTAGCATTAGGGATAGATGATGAAGTTTTCTTTGAGGTTGTCCCATGAGTTGATCTTGGAGAGAAAGGATGCCTTGTTGACAAGGATATGGATATCTCAACACTTGTTGCATATATTCAATAAATGAAGGATGAAAAGAATAAGAAAGTAGAGATGAGTGACAGGTGGAGTAAGAAGTTTTGCTCTTTGGATCAGGGTGGAGGTCAGCAGTAGAGTGGTAGTGATACCAATCTAAGAAGAAGTGGGGCGATTATAGTTCCTACTCTATGACTAGTATTCCTTACCCAAATCAATCAGAGGATCGATTTTCTCAAAATGATAGTAGGTTTAGAGCATCAAGATCCCAGACGTAGGCTAGTGAGGCTCAGTCAGCTCTGTTATATTCTCCTTGTAGATTTTTTGGTCAGGTGCATTGTGGATTTTGTGAGAAAGGGGGGAATAAGTGCTTTAAATATGGCCAGACTGGTCATCTGAAGAGGAATTGTCCATCTAAGTTTGATTTTGGGGCGAATAAGATTCTTGTTGCCACTTTAATGTGATTTTGGGGATGGATTGGTTACATTCGTGCTATGCGTCACTTGATTGTGGGACCCGAAGGGTAAGTTTCCATTTAAAAAAAGAGACAGTAATCGAATAGGAAGTTAGTTCCATAGTGCCTAAGGGAAGGTTCACTTCATATCTTAGAGCCCAAAAATTGGTTTCCAAAGGGTTTCTCTATTATTTAGTACATGTTAGAGACCAGATACAAAGGTCCTTCTTTATAGACTACCCCTGTGGTCTGCAAATTTTTTGAGGTGTTTCTTGATTACATTTTAGTGTACCCCCTGATAGGGAAATCAATTTTGGAATTAATATTCTTTCGGACACTCGTCCTATTTCTATCCCTCCTTATAGAGTGGCTCTAGCTGAGTTGAAGGAACTCAAGGAACAGTAGAAAGACCTTCTCTAAAAGGGTTTTATCTGCCCTAGTGTGTCTCCATAGGGTGATCCCACGCTCTTCATGCGTAAGAAGGATGGTTCACTTTAGATGTGTATAGATTAATTCCAATTGAATAAAATAATCGTGAATAAAAAATGCCCCGACCGCTTTTATGCATATTATGAATTGGGTTTTCCGCCAGTTCTTGGACTTTTTGTCATTGTCTTTATTAAGGAGGTTTGGTGTATTCCAAGAGTGAGGTGGATCATGCCGATAAACACCACCTTGTGTTGTAGACACTAAAGGATCAACGTTCTGGTTGAATGTTGTGACTTATTTGGGTCATATTGTTTCTAATTTAAACTATGTCCAAACAATCCATTTACCATTTATTAACCAAGGCCGATATTAGTTGTATCATCATACCACCCCTTACTTGCAAGTAATATCCATAGCCAAACCATTTAGGTTAAGGGAGCCTTAGGGGCCCTTCCATATACTATATTAAATCCACTTGGGAGACTTTCATGTTCTCCCTAACCATAACCATTTAGCCTTTAACCTTTTCAAACTATTTAAACCATGCATAAATTCGTTATCTGGTTTAAAACATGCAAGAGTTCCATTAAAAGATGTCAATGCAATGAACATATCTTTATAAGTATTTTATCAAACACCTTGGGGGCATAATATAACCAAACCAATTCCAAAGACCATTAAACTATTACCAAGCAATCCAATTGTCCAAACCCACCATTAATGACTTATTAAAACCATAGGAAACCATAACTAGGCATTCAATATAAAAAAACCCAAATAATAGTTGAAACCATAATCATGAAATAGTAAAACCAAATCAACCATATAAACCATGCCTTTAGTTAAAATTACAATGAGGGAACAGAATCATGTCTTATACTGAAGAATTGATGGAAAAAATCACCAAGATAATCCCCAAAGCTATACATAACATGAAACCCTAGCCTTCTTTCCCCAAAAGCTGTTGAGAGAATTATGAGATGTTTTGGAATAGTTTCTAAGTGTTAATGAATATAATAATAGGGTAAATAACCTCAAGAATACCCCCACTGAAATCCCCTAAAAAAATAATCACAAGGATACGACTGACCCAGATGAGTCGTACACTCCTATATGATCGGTATCCACCACTCGTATCCAAGCCTCAGCCGTTGGATCAAACACTATCCAGTATACGACTCATCCAACTAAGTTGTAACAATAACATACGATCCATACCCATATCCTGTATCCCTGGTAGAATAAAATACTAGGAGGATCAATCACTTCCCACCATACAAGTCCTTGTACGACTCGTACCAAACCCTTATGACTCATACCTCTAAGTTGTACCCATTCCAGTGACCAAAATTATCCCACTACCTAACACTGGTCAGTATATGACAGGACCATACCACTCATACCCTAGTATACGGCTCGTATCCATGAGTCATATTAGGTCCGAAGAACGGATTTACAAGAAATTTTCTAAGGGTCAAAACCCAGGATGTTTTAGTATCCCCCACTAGGAATATTCATCCCCAAATAATGGACAAGGTAGGGGTAACCATACATAGAGTTATTTGAATTATCAATCATCCTTTTGACTAAATTTGAAAACAAAGAGGCAAAGATGTTAACCTTTCCTTTAACAAACTCAGAAAATAAATATGTGCTGAAAAAACATACCTTCCACACGAATCCCATGAGCAGAAAACAAATGTGGATACTTGGACTTCATGTCCTCTTCCGCTTTCCAAGTAGCTTCTTCCACCTTGTGGTTCGGCCATAGAACATTAACCAAAGCCACATCCTTGGTCCGGAACCGACGAACTTTCCTATCCAATATCTCAATCGGGATCTCTTCAAAAGACAGAGAATAAA
This sequence comes from Capsicum baccatum var. pendulum, assembly GCA_030864225.1. NCBI lineage: Eukaryota > Viridiplantae > Streptophyta > Magnoliopsida > Solanales > Solanaceae > Capsicum > Capsicum baccatum. The sequence continues at coordinate 99,065,372 of CM061560.1, read as the reverse complement.
AGTACCCAATCTGTCCAAAGAACTATCGAAGAAGGATAACCAAGACATTTCCGCGACATAGAAACATAAAAGACCGTATGAACAAAACTTAAGCTAGATGGAAACTCCAACTCATAAGTAATATTGCCAACTCTCCGTAAAATCACATAAGGACCAATGAATCGAGGACTAAGTTTCCCCTTTGTACCAAACTACACTACTCCCTTCATGGGAGACACTTTGAGGAACACCCTATCCCTGACCTCAAACTCCAAGTCTTTATGCCTAACATCCGCATAAGACTTTTTTTGGTGACGTTGGGTAACTTTAAGCCTATCAAGAATCACCTTGACCTTCTCCATCGCCTGATAAACCAAATACAGACCAAATATGTCCACTTCTCTAAGATCAAACCACCGAATAGGATATCTACACCTCCTACCATACAATGCCTCGAAAGGAGCCATATCAATTCTCGAATGATAGCTATTATTGTAAGCAAACTCCACCAAAGGTAGATGATCAAACCATTTACCACCATAGTTAATCATATAGGCCCGAAGCATATCTTCTAATGTCTAACTAGTTCTCTCTGCTTGCCTATCCAGCTGTGGATGAAAAGCAGTACTCAGAATAACCTTAGTCCCCAACCCTTTTTAGAAAAACCGCCAGAAATGTAACATAAACTTGTATATGATAAGAGATAATCAAAATAGGTACTCCATTCAGCTTCACAATCTCCTAAAGATACAACCATGCATAATTCTTTGTCGAAAAGGCAGTCCGCACTGGCAAGAAATGCATAGACTTGGTCATCCTATCCACGATGACCCAAATCAAATCATATAGATTTTGAGACTGAGGAAGACTTGTAACAAAGTCCATATTGATTACTTCCTACTTCTATTCGGGAAAATTAATTTCTTGATTTGACCCTCTTGGCCTTATGTGCTTAACCTTAACCTATTGACACACCATGCACTTGGCCACGAAATCAGCCACATCCCTCTTCATGCCATTCTACTAATAGATCTTCTTGAGATCATGATATATCTTAGTCGAGCTAGGATGAACAACATTGTGTGACTTATACGCCTTAGCCAAAACCCTTTGTCGCAGCCCATAGATATTAGCAACACACAACATCCCTTGGTACTGTAAAGTACCATCACCACTGATCTGAAACACCACTACCTTTTGCCTACCAACTTAACCTTGATTTTCATCAAGACAGGATCTAGCACCTGCTTCTTTTTAATCTCTCCACGAAGAGACGAATGAACTATTTTTTGTACCATCACACCACCATCCTGAGAGTCCAAGAGATGAACTTCAAGATTAGCCAAAAGGTAAATATCCTTCACCAATTCCCACTTGCCTTCCTCTATGTAAGCCAAACTCCCATGGATAATATGCTAAATGCATCAGCAACCACATTAGCCTTACTTGGGTGGTAGTGAAGAATCATATCATAATCCTTTAGAAGTTTAAGATACCTTCTCTGCCTAAGATTAAGCTCTTTCTGAGTGAGCACGTACTAATGACTCTTGTGATTAGAAAAGATATCCATGTGAACACCATACAAATAATACAACCATATTTTCAAAGCAAACACAACTTCCAACACCTCTAAATCATGAGTAGGATAATTCCTCTCATGTACCTTTAACTGCCTAGAAGCATAGGCAATCACCTTCCCATGCAGCATCAAAACACAACTAAGACCTATCCGATATACATCACAATAAACCACAAACCCATTATTGCCTTCCGACAAGGTCAGGATTGGAGACAAAGTCAACTTATCCTTCAACTTCTCCAAACTCCCTTCACAAGTATCCAACTAAGAAAACTTAACCATTTTCTAAGTCAACTTAGTCAAAGGAGAATCTATTAAAGAATGTCTTTCCATAAACCGCCTCTAATACTAGACTAAACCCAAGAAGCTTTGAATATTGGATGGAGTCGTGGGCCTAGGCCACCTTTTCACCACAACAACTTTCTACAGATCCACCATGATCCCTTTACAAGAAATAACATGACCCAAGAAAGTCACAACGTTTAACTAGAACTCACACTTAGAGAACTTGTCATACAACTGTTGTTTCTTTAATGTATGCAACACCACACAAAGGTGATTAGCATGATCCACCTCACTCTTTGAATAAACAAGTGTCATTAATAAATATAATGATGAAGAGATTCAAATAATGCCTGAACACCCTATTCATTAAGTCCATAAATATTGTCGGAGCATTAGTCAACCCAAACGACATCACTAAGAACACAAAATGCCCATACTGAGTACAAAAAGTCATCTTAGGGATATCCACCTCCTTAATCTTAAGCTGATGGTACCTAGACCAAAAATCTATCATAGAGAAGAACTTGGCACCCTATAACTGGTCAAAAAAGTCATCTATCAGAGTAAGAGGATACTTTTTCTTGACTGTCACCTTGTTCAACTGCCTATAGTAAATGCACATCCGAAGGGAACCTTCTTTCTTGTGCATAAACAATACTAGAATGCCCTATAGAGAAACACTAAGATGAATAAACCCCTTATCCAGAATATCCTTAGGTTGCTCCTTGAGTTTCATCAACTCAGCCGGAGTCATTCTATATGGAGGAATAAAAATTGGATGGGTTTTCGAAAGCTAATCAATACCAAACTCTATTTTATTATACGGAGGAAAACCAGGATGATTACTTAGAAAGACCTCTAAAAACTCATTGACCATAAGGACCAAAGACAAAAAAGGACCTTTCCAGTTAGAATCTTTAACCCGGACCAAGTTATAAAGAAAACCCTTAGAGATTAACCTCTGAACTCCAAGATAAGAAATAAACCTCCCCCTAGGAGCAAAGAAACTACCTTCCTATTTTACTTATTCTATAATCGGTTCACCAAGAAACTTAAATATACCTATAGGTTCGATAATTTGCAGATGCATTACAAGAATACAACTAATCCATACCTAGAATTACATTAAAATCTACCATATCCAACTCTAACATATCCACCTAGGTATGTTTACCACCAATAGCTACCACACACACACTGTAGACTCTCTTAGTAATAACTGAGTCATCTAATGAGGTAGAAATAGAAAAAAAAATCCGAGATAACTTCCAGATCGAAACCAAAAGACATAGCTACATATAAAGTCATATAAGAAAAAGTGGACCACGGATCAAGCAAACAATATATGTCATGAGAGAAAAGCTATAACATACTAGTAATGACATCAGGTGATGCCTCAAATTCCTGTCTGGAGAATAAAGCATATAGCCTATTATGACCAACACTAGAACTAGGAGCATTAACAGAAGCACATGTCACCCCACCAGGTGTAGGAGCAGAAGATGAAGCCACAGGAATATTATTTGCCCCCGTAGCAACCTTATTGATTGGATAATCCCTGAGTCGATGGCCTACCTGGCCACACTTGAAGCACTTGTCCCTCCCTTCTTTGAAATAACCTCAATGAGGGCAACTACAGAATCGATAAGGAGGATATAAATAAACTGACTGATCTCCGCTCGCTTGAGATTGGGAAACTTACGCTTAAAAATTATCACCACCTTGATGACACCTGTCTCCCGACAGATAAGGATCACTAACAATAAAGGAGCCCGAATCCCACACTTTTTTTTCTTCCAATTTCCACCATCTCTACTACCTTGAGACTGAGCACCTTCCTGATCAGAAAACCTACTCCTCTTTTCCTGTCAATTCCGAAACTCATCCTATTTCCTCTTCTTATTCTCAACCTACTATATATGAATAGTTAAACTCGAGATGTCTGTATCTTTAATCAACAAGGATATCTTGCTCTCCAAAATCAAATCTCAATTTAACCCAAAAACAAACTTCTTCATTATCAACCTTATATCAACCACCAAATCAGGAGCATACCTTGATAGGTGATGGAACTCCAAAGAATATTCCTTTATATACATCCTCTCCTGACTGACGTTCACAAAATCCTCCATCTTTGCTTCACTCAGAGAAAAGAACCAATCCAAGAAGGCATTAGAAAAGGCCTCCCATATCCCTTCCTATTCCATATCATCTTTATCCCTATCCAATTTCTCATACCACTGATAAGCAACATCCTTAAGCTAATAAGCTACAAAGTTAACCCCCTCTACATTAGTAGCCTACATCACCCAAAATAGCTTTTCTATTTCATCCAAGAAGCCTTGTGGATCCTCCTTCAACTTATCCTCAGTCAGCCTGAGCAATAACCAATTGGGTAATCACATGAATAGACTGATAAAATTTTTTATTTATCACGTTGCCTTGAGGGATATGAGAAGAACTAACAGGAATAAAAAGAACTCTAGCACCATCAGACATAGGCCTATTAAATCGAAGATGTACTCCAGACGTAGGACGTACCTCTTCAATATTATCCCCAGATGGGATAGAAGAATTTTCTTTTGTTCCAAATCTAGGAAGCATGATCTGAAAGACAAATAAACAAGAATTATAAGAGATTCTAGGATTGAGAACTCAAGATTGAAGATAGAATACCAAGAAAGTAAAACATTCCTAAATGTCTTACTGTCTCTCTCTTATGAGTATGGCACGTTACACACCCCTAAAAGAGACTCTACTCGACACGGCTTTATGGAAGTCCTAATTTACCATGAACCTAGGTTCTGATACCAACTTTACATGGCCCGACCCCAAGCCTTGTTGTAATGGGAATCCTAAGTCTAACTAAGACCGGGGACCGCCCCTTGTTACCCAACCCAACCATCTATCTCCAGCCTTAGATAGGCTAAATTTAGAATATATAACAAGATAATATTATTGTTCTCATTAAGACTCTGGGATAGGGTCAGAACTATGACCGACCTAATTGAGTCCAACCGTACTGCACTAACCGCCCAACCAAACTATAGACCATAAACCATAGGGAATACCAAAACATAATATAAAAATCAATCCCAAAATGTAGTAGGATAGAACAACCAATAATATTATTTAATGATGTCAGCCCACTGACTTATTCTAATGCAAAGGCCGATACCAATACCGATCCCACCCATACCAACCCCCAAATGTACCACAAAACCTATATCCAAAATGGTAAAAAAATTTGATTGGGACATGCATAAAATCATAGCCAAAACCAATATCCACAATAAAAGAAAAATGTCTAAAGAAATCCATAACATGAAATAATGCCTTCCGAAAAGATAAAAGCTTACCACTTCAGTCTAAATGTTGATACCTAATCTGTGTGCTAAACAGGAGGAGTAGAATGGTTGGTCCCTACATAGCGTGGGTATACAACTGCTAATAGACAAGGTTAGCAAGTGACCGCTAGCATGAATCTCGGGATGAGGATAAAATAATGCCAGTGATAAAACCAAGTGAAACCATCCATAATGCATACAACCATACATATATAAGTGTCGGTAAAGGGAATCGGCTTTAGCATGCACTTAAAATCTTTACTGGGTTGTGTAGCTTTGTCATCCTAACCACCCACAGGCCATATGGGTTCATCTCCACCTGCAAAAAGGGCCCTAATGTGTGTAGCTGTACGACTAGGGAATGTCTTATGGGATGACTAGTACAACCCCCAATATGAAATATGACACACGCACATGGTCATCAAGACCCTTTATATCGGCAAATATGAGTTTTTAGTTTTGGTCCCTCCAAGATCGCCACCTTTCACGGCTTAGATACACACCCCGCCATTAATGCCTAATTAATACCATTTCCAAATAATATATTTACCATTTATTAACCAAGGCCAATATTAGTGGTCTTATTATACCACCCTTTATTTGCAAGTAATATACATAGCCAAGCCATTTAGGTTAAAGGGACCTTAGGTGCCCTTCCATATGCCATATTAAATCTATTTGGGAAACTTCCATGTTCTCCAAAAGCATAACCATTTAGACTTTAGCCTTTTCAAACCATTTAAACCATGCATAAATTCTTTTTCCAACTTAAAACATGCGAGAGTTCCATTAAAAAAAAGTCAATACAATGAAAATATCTTTATAAGACTTTTAACAAACACCTAGGAGGCATAATATAATCAAAACCAATTCTAAAGGCCATTAAACCAACCATGCAATCCAATTGTCCAAAACCACCATTAATGCATAATTAAAACCGTAGGAAACCATAACCAAGCATTCAATATCAAAACCCCTAAATAATAGTTGAAAACCATAATCATGAAATAGTAAAACCATAAAATCAATCATATAAACCTTGCCTTTAGTTGAAATTAGAATGAGGGAAAAGAATCATGCCTTATATCAAAAAATTAATAGAAAGAAATCACCAAGACAAGCCGCAAAGCAATTAGTAAGATGAAACCCTAACTTTCTTGCCCCAAAAGCTCTTGAGAGAATTATGATATGTTTTCAAATAGTTTCTAAGTGTTAATGAATAGAATAATATGGTAAATAACCTCCTAAGTATATTAGAAGTCGTGGGTCCTAATTAGGGTAAGTAGAGAAATATCCAGAATACCCCTACTTAAATCCCTTAAAAACCCATCACAGGGATACGACTAACCCACACGAGTTGTACCCTCCAATACAATCAGTATCTACCACTCGTATCTATGACTCAACCCTTAGATAGAATAATGTCTAGTATACGACTTATCCAACCAAGTTTTAACCACTCCATGTGATCCGTACCCATAACCCATATCCCTAGTAGAATAAAATACCAGAAAGATCAAATATTACCCACTATACGAGTCACTGATACGACTCATACCAAACTCTTATGATTTATAACCCTAAGTCATACCCATTCCAGTAACCAAAACTATCCCACCAACTAACATTGGTCAGTATACGACAGTACCATAACACTCGTACCCTAGTATATGGCTCGTACCCATGAGTCATATTGGGTCTAGAGAACAGATTTCCAGGAAATTTTCTAAGGGTCAAAACCCAGGATATTTCACCTAGGCTCATGTTTATGACTCTTGTACTTGTGGGCTTAATTATGAATTCATGCTATTGTTTGGTTAAGATTCTATAATGATCCCACTTGAGTTGAGCATATTCTATATATATGTGAGGTATTATATATTCTTTGTTGCATCTAATGTCTATACCTTTCCTAATGTGTGTGCAATCAAAATAAGGAGTGTGTGTTTAGGAGATGATATAGGCATTTCTTTTATAGCCATGTTTTATACCTTCTTTTTACCTACCCCATATGCATAATCCTAGTTAGCCCTATTGAGACATTAACTTTTTCTTTGGCAACCTCATATATAGCCTAATCCCCTTTTTTGATTGACCTTAGTTTGATCCAAGCTCCTAAGATCTTTAATGTAAACTTAATTAAGTTAAGGAGTTGAAAATTCAAGTAGGAGAAAGGTGAAATTAAAGCCCCAAAGTGATAGTTATTGGTGTGTGAAAATTAGTGGGTTGTGGTTGCGAGTTAGAGAAATTTGTGCTAAGGAAATTCCCATTTTTAGCTCAGCCATGTTACAATGAACTTGTTTATCCCTAGTCTACCTTGGACATTGCGCACCTCAACTAAGACAATTGCTTAAGTTGAGGGTGGCTATCAAAGGGGTGCGTAACATATAATGGGTGTGGAGAAAGGTAAAATCGATTGATGTGTACATAGCGTACTCCTGCTATAGTATATGTGAATGAGCTTAATGAGATGGGGCAAAACAAAAGATGTGGGTAGATAAAAGTAGTGTAAGTTGGTTATTAGAGATTGATCTTAATTTGAAAATTTGATATGTTAAAGTGCTTAGGGAAGATAGTCACTATTTGTCACGACCCGAGCAAGGGCCCCGACCGCGATGTGCATCCCGAACCATCAAGGCCCAAGATACCCTTGAACTCCTCAACCCACTAGTGATACTGTCTTCTCTGGGCCCAGGCCCTCATGGCTTTAAAATGCATCACTAGGGAGTAAGGTTTGCTTACTTATATACCCAGCATCCCTCATATGTTTTGCTGATGTGGGACTCCTTCCTAAGTTGGGTGTTACATACCCCCTATTTTGTCATAACCCGAGCCGGGGCCCTGGCCGCGACGGATATCCTGAACCATCAAGGCCTGAGATACCCCTGAACTCCTCAACCCACTAGTGATATTGTTTGCTCTGGGCCCATGCCCTCACGACTTTAAAATGCGTCACTAGGGAGTAAGACTTGCTTACTTATATATCCAGTATCCCTCCTATGTTTTGCTGATGTGGGACTCCTTTCTAAGTTGGGGTGTTACATACACCCCCTTTATGGACTCAGCGTCCTCACTAAGGTTTGCCCCATCGAATGGGATTTGCCTACACTCAGGACTGAGGTTTGACCCGCCTTACCGGAATTTGCCTACACTCAGTTTGAACTCTGGCCCATATCGACAGGGCTGACACAGAACCTGGCTCTGATACCATTCTGTCACGACCCGAGCTGGGGCCCTGGCTGCGACGGGAATCCAAAACTATCAAGGCCGCGACGGGCATCCCAACTCCTTCCTAAGTTGGGGTGTTACATAAAAAAGATGGGGAGAAAGAAATTTAGAGGAAAAAAAAGAAAAAGAAGAAAGATTGAAAAGACAAGAAAATCAGGGAAATTCTAAAATTTGAAATATGGAGTTGGAAGACTTCTTAAAAAATTAATAAGTTTTTAAAAATTAAACTTTACACCCCAATTAACTTAACAAAAATTTGAGTGAAGCTTTGACCTTAGTTGGTTAAAGTTTTCACCATTTTTAATTTAAAGATTTTTTTGTCATCTCTCAATTAATTTTCTCTGTAAGATTAGAAATATTTTTGAAGTGTCAAGTATATATTTTTATTTTTTTAAAATAGTTGGATGATATTCTTATCTTAACAGAAATAAAAGTAATATTTGTATACAATTATGAAAACATGGATGACTATGATGAAAATTACTCATAGCAAGCAAATGAATTTGGCGGAATTGCGTATTGGAAAACTTCATAGGAGTTAAGTGTCAATACTTGAAACTTGAAAGGGGTTTGAATGTGAAATCAAAGTAAAGGAACCCTCATATTTTAATGCCGTCATCACAGCATCAGTACATGCAATCAGCTTATCCGCTCGCTAGTGGAAAGAGAAACTGAAAGTGTTCCGCTTCACTCTTCAGGTTCCTCCCCTTTCCATCTACTATGTGTCTATGCCCTAAATGTGGATACCGAACAAGCTCTAGATTTCTTATTTATTTTTTTGGAAAGTTTCCTGCATAAACACTTAATACTAGTAGCTTAATTTTATTTATCTTTGTAATTTGCGGATTTTACTTTCATTATTGGTCTCAATTATTTGTGTTATGGTTCATGACTCCATTCAGTTTTATCTTATTCTTAGCACCACCTTCCCCCTCCCCCCCACTCCTCGCGCGCGCTGCCCTTCTGGGCGTTCAAATAAAGTCATTGTTTAGAGCATTAGGATAACAGACTTTGTGCTGCTTCATTATTTATCTCCATTTCGGCTTAGCTTGCGGTCTCACTGAATTAGTGTATAACACTTATTAACTGCTATATTCATAGTAAGGCACAAAGTCTTATTATACACCAGTGACTGTTCTTCTCTCTTATTTGGGAAATTTTTGCCAATTGGCTTCGGTGTACTTTAATGTGGTTATTGTTGTGTCTTTCTGTGAGCTGTTTGTATTTTGACTGTTTAACGTGTCCTTTACTTGTTCTGCATCAACTTCTAAAGATTGCCCGAGTCTTGTCTACTTTTTCAAATTATCTGTCAGAAAAATATCATGTAAAGGGACCAGTTTGTAGAACACTCCCCAGGTTAATTAGTACATATTGTATATTTAAGGAGGGAGATTATGAGAATCATTTTAATATTGAGATGGGAAGAATCATAAAACTGCTATAGTGAAAAAATGATTTTTTTGTTGTTCAAATAGCAGAAAAGTTGTTGTCAATGAGGATGGATCTGACTTTGTAACTGGTATATTCTTCCAAATCCTGTATAATGTTTAAAGTATCCTTGGCTTCTCTACTTCATTGTAATATTCAAAGGCATCTTATAGTATGTGATGTCACTAGGTTGTTCGTGTTTGACCTTTGTCCAGAATTCAGTTTCACACATTTGTTGCTTGCCAAAAATGTCACAGGAAATATGGAGACTTCGAACAGCCACAGTTCTGGCATTATGTGGTTCTTCAAAGACAGGGGCTTTGATGATAAAAGTATTCATGAAATGTTCCAAAAGTGCAAGCGCCTTGAGGGAATGCAAAGAGAAAAGGCATCTGAAAACTGGGACTACTTGAGAAGCGTAGGCATCCAAGAGAGAAAACTTCCTTCTGTTGTTCGGAAATGTCCTAAAATCCTTACTCTAAGCTTGCATGAGAAACTTGTCCCAATGGTTAACTGTCTTGAGACACTGGGATCAAAACCTCAGGAAGTTGCTTCTGCCATTACGAAATTTCCTCACATACTCTCTCACAGTGTGGAAGAGAAGCTCTGTCCACTCCTAGCTTTCTTTGAAGCTCTTGGCATCACTGAGAAACAACTAGGTAAGATGATACTGATCAACCCAAGAATTATAAGCTACAGCATAGAACATAAGCTTTCACAGATGGTGGAATTTCTTTCCAGTCTTCATCTATCAAAGGGCGGTATGATTGGAAAAGTTCTGGTCAAGCATCCATATATTATGGGTTATAGTGTTGATAATAGGTTGCGTCCTACTTCAGAGTTCCTGAAATCGCTAGGTTTGACAGATATGGATCTTCAGAAAGTGGCAGTTAATTACCCTGAAGTTTTGTGTAGAGATGTGAACAAGATTCTGAAACCTAATCTGTCCTACTTGACATTACGGGGTTTTGGAGTTGGACAGATAGCAGCTCTAGTCACCTGTTATCCTCCTGTTCTGATAAAGAGTGTTAGCAACTCTTTAGAGCCAAGGATTAAGTTTCTAATAGACGTCATGGGGAGGCGACTAGATGAAGTTGTTGATTATCCAGACTACTTTAGGCATAGCTTGAAGAGAAGATTAGAGTCGAGGCAAAAACTTCTAATCCGAAAGAACATAAGCTGTACGCTGAGTGAAATGCTGGACTGCAATCAGAAGAAATTCCTATTCAAGTTTGGTCTAGTTCAATGAAAATATGGCCCTGTGTTTTGCCTTCCTTTCTCTCGTAGTCTGTCTCGGGATTCAACTTGTGTCAATCTAAAAGACCTATCGGCTGTAGGAATGAGTTTCCTTTATGCACCTTTTGCGGTCATTAGTGTTCCGAGGAACTGTTATTGGTAGATCATTCATATGGAATTGATGGTTTATTTTGCTTAATGCTACTCTTGCAGTGCTCAAGGAAAACAAAAGGATAACTTATCCGGGTTACATAGATTTTGGATTTGAAATATAAGTGTCAATCTACAACAGGTAATTGGGGATATGAAATTAGATCACTAGAAAATGAATTCTGTTTGGTGCTTTGCTTTTCGCTTTCTTCCTGCTGTTTAAGGTCACAAGAATGGTGACACAATCTGAATTTTTCATTATTGAATTTCCAAATATAATTTCAAAATTATTCGGTTTAACTTATAGTAAATCATCAAACAATTATCTTTTTATTTCTTTTCTTAGGACTCGTAATCATTGTGTCACGACCCGACGACCCGATATCTTAGGTCATTATGACACCTACTATAACCCATCAATAGGTAAGTCAATTCGTAGTCCGAAAATACTAGTAACGGACTATCAAGAAAAATGAAGAAAGAATGTGGAAAAAATATAGTAAAAAACCTAAAATAACAAGATAGTCTCAAAATCGGGTGAAATCAGTATAAAAGCTTCTAATGTAATAAGATTGCATTATAAGAGCTTCTAATGTAATAAGATTATAAAATGAAGTATTAAATGAATATATCGATACAATCCATCTCTGAATACAACATAGAGACTAGTCTAGTACATAAGAGGGAGAATAATAATACTCCAAACGTCAGGAGTTCATTCTACGTCTTCGAACCATAATTGCTCCGCACGATGCACACAATCACGGTGAGAACCCGTACTATGATCTGCAGGCTGTAGAAGAGTAGTATGAGTAGCAAACACGTGGTACTTCGACAACCGCCTATTGAGCTCCAAATATAATGCAAATATAAATAACGCGCAAATAAGAATGTAAACTACACTCAAATATTCAAGAACTGACATGTAAAGCTAAGGAGACAATATGGATAAACTATCCTATTATAGCGATACTTGAATTTCAGTATATCAATCTGTCACAAATTAACCATAATAATAATAACACAATACAGTAACCAGCTAGTCCGAACTAATCATACCTACATTGGGCCCTTAAGCCAGAAGGTTCAATCAACACACAACACACCTTAAGCAATACTCACCACCTATACTTATGCAGCCCCAATAAGACTGATAAATATCGGCGCATACTGGTGACAAGCAATGTGCATGCAAGTGTGAATTCAAGTATAATCCACACTATTATAACCGAACCAAATTCCATAATGTAACCTAGTGTGTACACCTCCTCTAACTTGACGACTCGCAAAGGAAGGACCTATGGTGATCTCTCTTGTTTGGCATGATGGCTCACGAACGATGGGGCCCCTTGGGGGTTCGGGAGAACACGTATACACCAACCTGGTACCGATCCAAGATTTTCAATAACCATCATCATCAATCTACTCCGTCTAATATATATATGTATAAATCTACGAGCTAGAACTATGGCTAAAAGAGTGTAAGTCTGTAAATTCGTTGTCCAGGGTAAACTCCAAGACTAAATCATCATAAAAGTGTATAAGGAGTTAGAATCTCTCTCGATAGAGATAAATAGTAATAGCAAAATAGTGGTACTTCGACAACTGCCTATTGATCTCCAAATATAATGCAAATATAAATAACACGCAAATAAGAATGTAAACTATACTCAAATATCCAAGAACTAACATGTAAAGCTAAGGAGACAATATGGATAAACTACCCTATTCTAGCGATACTCGACTTTCAGTATCAGTCCAGTAATCAATCTGTCACAAACTAACCATAATAATAATAACACAATACAGTAACCAGCTAGCCTGGACAATTAATACATAAATCAGGCCCATAAGCCAGAAGGTCCAATCAACACACAACACATAACACAACTAAAGCAATACACACCACCTATACTTATGCACCCCCATTAAACTGATAGATATCGACGCATACTGGTGATAACCAATGTGCATGCAAGGATGAATTCAAGTATAATCCACACTACTATAACCGAACCAAATACCATAATGTACCCCAGTGTGTACATCTCCTCCAATTTGACGACTCGCAAAGGCAGGACCTATGATGATCTCTTTTGTTCGGCACGACGATTCAAGGATGATGGGGCCCCTAGGGGGTTCAGGAGCACATATATACCCCAACTTGGTCCCGATCCAAGATTTTCAATAACCATCATCATCATCATCAATCTACTCCGTCTAATATATATATAAATCCATGAGCTAAAATTATGGCTAAAAGAGTGTAAGTCTGTAAATTCGTTGTCCGGGGTAAACTCCGAGACTAAATCATCATAAAAATGTAGAAAGGGTCAGAATCTCTCTCGATCGAGTTAAATATTAATAGCAAAATCATGAACTGAAATCTATCTTGGTCAAATCTCTAAAACATCATATTTAGTCTCAAAGGCTCATAAGTTATTCATTAAGATGGTACGATTCCCATTATGAAAGAATTCATTTTAAAAGTAAAAAGTAGGAATAAATCTCTTTTTAGAAAAAAAAAACGATAGTAAAATCATATTTTTAGTTGTAATCATACCATTTACTATTTTAGTAAGCATGAATTTACTGAATCTATGCATGCCATTTATAGTATCCAAACAATACGATTATACGCATCTAAATGTTTATAAACTATGACCATGTCCTTTATTTGGATAAAACACTTCTCGGAATTCAATCAATATCATAATTACGTCCTTGAGCCCAATAATATACATCCGACATAACCATAACATCATAATCCGAGAAAAACTATCACATTCCACCTAGTAAAGTTGTAAACATTATACTGAAGGTACATTTGTATCAACTGTGCCTAACATGCTAGCAACCTAGGGTAATAGGATTTCAGGAGCACAAAAAGTATTTCATCTTAATGTTCAAATACCCTTCTATACCCCAAACTGATAAATTGGACTAAGTCACAATGTTCTACCCAATAACACATCCTAACATTTCTATCTACCATGCAACATATATAATACACCATCTCATGATGAAGAGTAGATGAAAGCCTACCTGGATACCGAACTGCAATCCTTGTATTTCCCACAAATCATCCATTTGTGCTCCACAATTTCAAAATACCATCACACTATTAAAGTAGTATTCTATGTGTCGTTAGGAGTAAGATGAGACTCATATTGCTATTTAAGGGTCAGATCAAAATTCGGGCTTGCGGGGTCTGCTAACGAAGTTCAAAACTGAATCCCTCACGAGGTCCCTTGGAAGACAAAAAATGTGTGCTCAAAAGTTGTGCATAAACGGAGCATAAATCGAATCTTAAATCAACCCTTAAATATTAGGAATTTAAGACCTTGTTTCTAAGAATTTACCATGAATTATGATGGAAATTGAAGAGAAAATTTATGGCAAATGACTAAGGAAAGTTAGGCTAGCTTACCTTAGTTTCTATGGATGATGTTCCACTTTATCATCTCTTTGAGCTCTCAATTTGCTGTAAGAATGCTAAAAGCAATGGTGGAAAATCAGGTGGGGTAAAGGGAGATTTAAAGTCACCATGTCACGACCTAATTCCTTAGGTCATGATAGAGCCTACTATAATTTACCAGTATGCAAGAAAAACCTTAGTCCAGAACGACTAGTAACGGACTATCAGACTAGATAAAGAAAGAAATGCGGAAAAGATGCAATAATAGATCAAATACATAATATAGTCCCAAAACTTGGTATAAGTACAAGAGCTTTTACATAACAAGATTTCAAAGTGAAGTACAAATGAATACACTGATATAACTTATGTCCGAATACAATATAGTGACTAGTCTAATACACAAGAGAGACATAAGAAATACTCCGAATGTTAGGAGCTTACTCTCAGTCTCCGAACCATGGATGCTTTGCAAAACGCACACATCAACGACGATAACCCATACTATGATCTGCAAACCGCAGAAGTATAATTTGAGTACCAAACACGTGGTAATCAGTAGGAAACTATCGACTGAGCTCCAAAAATAATACAGATATATACAACATATAAACAGAATAAAACTGCACCCAAATATCCAGCAACCATATGAGACAACTAATGAGATAATAAGGATAACCTATCCTATTCACGTCCAAGCGACTTAACATATTAAGGCTAAGGAAGTATTAGGAATGCACTATCTTAATTTCAGCCATGCTTAGCAATCTAAACACTACACCGTATATCACTTGTCAATATACAAAGTAAAGGCAGAAGGAAGATATATATATATATATATATATATATATATATATATATATATATATATATATATATATATATATATATATATATATATATATATATATATATATGGTAACACCATAGCTATATAGCTAGGCATTATAGCTGTCAAAATGGGTTGGCCCAATCCAACCCAGCCCAAGACTCCCAGTCAAAAAAATTTGATGGGCTAGGACGGGCCGATCCTTCACTTTAAAAGGCCTTAAAATGTATGAACCAACCCAACCCTAATAGGGTCGCGGGTTGGGGTGGGCTAGCCCTTTATTTTTATCAATTTTTTGTTAGATTTTCTTTTACAATTTGAATTAATAAATATGACAATCCATTCACACTTCTAACATATTATTATATAAAGTACATAATTCTATGATGATTTATAATATTTCAACACCAATACATTGTCAAACATATTTGAATTCATTAATTACATTATCTTAATTAACATCAAGATTCATCTAAATTCATATGCAAATTTAATAAGTTGAACAATATCAAAAAATTATATATCAAAATCAATAATATTTTAAATTCACTTAAAAATATTATCGCTTTAAATTTGGGTAATGTTGTGTAATTGATTTTGAGTGGCTGCAACAAGTGTTTGAACGTTTCATGATGGATGCAATTTTTATATTTATGATTAGAAATTTTAATATTTGCTATTTAATGCTAAATGAGTAAAGTATTGTGTAAGATACTAGATAAAATTTATTGAGTAATCACTATTTATATTTTTCATTCTTTTTTCTTAAATTTTCTTTAATTTTAAGTTTAAATTGAATAACAATAACAAATAAAATATTAATACTTGATGATTATGGTTTAACACTTAATAAGTTAAATATTATGTAGGATATTAAACTTATTCAATAACTACTATTCTTAATTTTACTTTTTCTTTTACAATATTCATATATTTTTAATTTAAATTAAATAGTATTTTGACCTACGAGCCGGCCTAGCCCAGCCTCAGTCAAGCCTCAAGGGATAGCGGGATGACTTGGGCTAGACTTGTAAGCCCAGTTTTAAATGGGCTAAAAAATCACAACCCAACCCTTATAGTGGGTTGGGTTGGGTCGGCCTCAAGGGCCAAGCCCATTTTGACTACTCAAGTAGGTATGCACGCACGCACACACACACACACATATATGTGTGTGTGTATATATATATATATATACACACACACACACACACAAAAGTATATAGCCAAGGTCTACTCGAAGTATAGCCTAGATCATCAGACTAACTATTTAAGACCTCATAATCATAGCAGAAACTAGTGCTAGAGTACTCACGATTCTAATCCACATATCAAGTCATCAGACAGTTATGCATAATAATTAAATCATAAGATAAAAGAGGTTGGAATCATATCTCAAGTCTCGATACTGAGTCAATGACTAATTTATCATAAACTAGCCATAATAATGATCATAACAATAATAAAATAATGATAATAGCAATGTCAATAATAATGCCAGTAACCGGCTAGTCCAGACAATCATATACCTAACCGAGCCTATCACGTGCCTCCACCACCCCAGGCTTAGAAGGTTCAATCAACAAACAACATACCACAAGGCATAGTCATCACCAATATCTATGCAACCCTCTCATATGAGCTGATAGATATAGGCGCATATTGGTGATAGGCGATGCACATGTAAAAATAAATGCAGTAGAATTTGTAATACCACAAACATAATCATCATCATAACAATTGTCATCCTCATCAACATCATCAACCTTTTATTTTGCCGGATATATATATATGTATGTATGTATATAGGCTAAATACATATATAGGCCCCTTAACTATTTCACTTTTTCCGTATAGGCACCTCAATTAAGACAGGTACTTATTGAACCCTTTATTCTTCTCTGGTCAAGCCTCTCTAACGGGTGACCCTCGTAGGAAGTCAAGCCTTAGGCAGTATAATAGTCAAGCCTATCTAGTGGGTGACAAGCCTTTTCTAATGGGTGACTCCTGCATCCTGCACTGGCTACGTAGTTCTGGAGTTCAGGGATTGCTCCTAATGACTCTGCCTCTCTAATGGGGAGTCGCCATCCCTGCACTCGCTCGGTGCTAGCTCCTACTTCTAACTGAAAGACTCTGAACTGATTCTTAACTTAAACTGAACTAAATCTGATACTGATTATATTTCTCGACTGATCTGACTGAGTTAAGCTGAATTCACTTGGTTTTGTATCTGACGGAATACTACTGAATCTCATTATCTGACTGAATAATACTGAGTCCTGGACTGAATATTCAAATACCACTAAATCTGAGCTGAGTACTGAACTTAGGATAGAATACCAGCGATACTGAGATTATTAAGATTTCTTAAGTTTTGTATCTGTCTGAGAGTAGAGAGTTCTATAACTCACTAAGTTCTGAGAATCGTGGTTTGACTGAGATTATCGAGAAAACTAACACAGGCTTTAGACTGCAGCTAAATTATTGGGTATAAAATACCCCCAGGACTCGATAACATAAAAGTAAAACATAACCATTCTTGAATAATTAAGACCATGGACATTCATTCACCATCACAATCACTGAAGTATCTCTTCAAGTATTTAGAATTCATAAACATGTAATAGTATAGGGAGACATACTATTGGCTCATACTCCATTGAACAAGATTTTGCATCAAATACTTAGCATGTATTAAATTCTTAGCATGTATCAAAGAGCACATAATTGGGAAATTTCATGCTATCATGTCACAATTCATTCACTAAGGCTTTTCAACAAACACTTGGCATGTATGGGCTTGCACACAATTGGGGATTTCTAGTCAACATGTTGTAATGGTTCTAATTTCCTTCACATGAGCATTTTATCAAACATATGGGGAGCATGCTTTGCTTATTCAACAATTTCTTCACTTAACTGACATGAACACATTACTTAACAAGCAACTTGAAGAGGGTTTATTATAAAATTACATGAATATCACATACTAGGGCCAAAGCTTGAAACCTCATCAACAAAACATGAATTAAAACTTAATAATAGCATGAACTCCAATTTCAATTGACATGAATCATGAAAATTCATAAACACAAGATCTTTGAAATTTAGAAAAGGGTTCTTGAACTTCTTGAATGAAAGGGACCCAAGAATCAACATCTGCATACCTTAGTTTCTTGATTCTTGAAAAGTTAACGGAGGAATCTTGATGATTGGGGTCTTGATTTAGGAATCCTAGCTCTTGTTCTTGAACAACTTTGAGAGAAAACTAGTATTTTGGGTTAAATGAGGCCAAATCCCATGTTAAGGAGTTTATATAGGGGTAGAAAAATGACCCTTTTTGCCCTTGGAATTAAACTGAAAAATCTTGATTTATATGCTGGAGTGACGCGATAATTGCGCCAGCTTACTGGAAATTGGACAATTGGAAAACTGCTTGATGGCGCGATGCGGTGGAAATCACATTGCCATCTTGGTTGCGAATTGGAAAGGCACTGTGATGCGGTGGAATCGCGTTGGTGCACTGGAAATTGACAATTGTTAAATTAAGCCTTGACGCGACATGCCATAATCATGGAGGCTCACTAGATTTTGATGATTTCCATTTTGGCTAGCTCCGCGATGCGCTAAAGTGTCAGGTGGCACACTGTCTCACTAAAATGGCTCTAACTCTTCACCCGAGTGTTGGATTTGGGCAAATTTGGTATCGACGGAAAGCTTATTCAATTCTCCACTTGACAAACAGTTGATATTAGGGAAATTCTACAAGGTTTAAAATACTTCTCACTTAGGAAGACACTTCTTAACCTTATAGGGTCGGATTAACACTCTACTGAACATGCTCTAAGGCTCAGACTATGAGAGAATTTTGCGGGATCTTACAGGTTGCACCGAAGCTCTACAACTTAATGCTGAAATCTCAACATCAAGGTAGAATTTCTCGGTCTCAACTGCCTAAACCAAACATCGATAATACTGTCTGAAGTAGACATATCTGTACCAGATCATGCTGAGCCAAAATTGAAACATAACTGAAGAATAAAATCGCGATGGAGGATAAATCATTGACTGACAACACAAGAAATCCACTCCATAGCTGCTAGAGGGAATGAACTATGAAAGAATACACAAGAACTAATAAAGGCCACAAATAACACTTAGTGATGGAAAAAACTCTAGCAACTCGAAGAAATTCACTAAAGCCAGAAACTAACCAATCCAACACTCTATCTCATCAAGGAATAGCCATAGACACATATCATTAGAGGAGAAACACTCCATCAAGCCTCATTAGGCTGAATAAACTCTGCAATGGGGTTTTCCTGAATCCACCTAAGTAGGAAAGTCATCACTCAATCCATTCATAAATCACATCATCGAAGAAGAATAATACCAATCTCGAAACCAAGGTTACTGTTAAGACCACACCACTAGAAAATCAAACAACTCAAGACAAAGAATTTACAATTTGCCAACTTAAGAAATGTTCACAAGAAAGCCATCTACCTTTAACTTCCTAACTCCACGAAAGACAGGAATCACCTCACGATAAGAACAAAACATCTAATCTCCATACCATTAACAAGGGCAAATCATCACAAGGAGATGAATCCAACAAATCTAAGAGATGTATCCAATATATATCGATATCAATATCAAAACCAATATCAGGCGATGAAATAGCCACAAACAAAAAGCAGACCTCAAACTAGTCAATCTCAGAAATGGGCTATATAGAAAGGGATAGCCAAAGCAAAAACCTTTGCATCACCGGAGGCATGTCTAAGAGTCTCAAACTCAAGAACGAGTAATATAGCTAAATTGTCAACTTTAGAACCACATAGAACCATGAAAGATCAACTTACCTTTAATACCATGATTGACTCCATAATCAATCTAACACAGCTAACCAAGAGGGAAAACAATCAACCTCGCCACGCTATGGGAAAGAAATCATCAAATCAGGCTATATCTACTCAAGCCACCAAATAAGAATTGAAAAGAAATAAAATTCTAACTAAATAACACTAGTCTATGTAACTAACCAGCGAGTATCAATTACATCTAGTAATAATACCAAATAATATCAATAACCTCAAGCAGTGATAACATTGGTAAAAATAATATCAACACCAATATAATGAATAGGCATTACTAAACTGAACATCAACATAATATACCACTCAAGGGACACAATAAGGTCAATATGCCAAGATAAATGAGACTTAAACCCAAAAGCTACATCTGCTTCATCCACTACTAAAAGAAATAAGCCATGCAGTAGTCATAAAATCATGAATTCAATAATAAGGCACATAATAATCAATATGAACTCATCAAGGCAATAATCATCAGTGGGTACGAAGACCCCATCACACATAATAAAAAGGTAAATATAAAAAAATAAAAGCATACCAATCACGATAGAATAAGCAACCACATGCCTGATGGGTATAAGGGAGAGTAAATCTGTACGGGTCCAAACTAGAATTGATCAAGTAAATCATCAACTGAGGCATAAAGCACACTATATCTAACTGAAGGTGCTAATCATTATGAAGATTATTTGAATAAGATGAAATACTAGCAATCCCATATCGGGGACACTTTCTAGACCAATTGATGATTTCTCTGTAGTCATAGCAAACTCCTGAAACACCAACATGGAGAGAACATAACTAATCCAACATGTCTAGCCAACTGACATTGAGAGCACTCTCTACTACAAATGATGATTCTTCCTGCAAACATAGCCTTTCTTAGGAACTCTAGGCTGGTGGGGAATACATGTTAGCTCTGTCTTATCAATTAACTCATATCTAGGGCACTTTTATAACTAGTATCCCATCATGACACATCCAAAAAAGATCTTGGAATACTTCAAGATACTGCCCCTCATAATATTGAATGACCCTCATGGCCTTAAGACCCATACCAAAACTTTACAAGGTTTGGTGAGAACTTTGCCTGCTAAAATCACCATGGCTAGTCTAACAACCACTCATATTCTGAAATACTATATATGTGGAGATGATAGGCTACAAGTGAAGCTGAAACCTATCAAAAGGATCTTCACTCTCTGATAAAATACCAATAGCATAATACTAAGGTCATATTCTCTTGCCACCACCTCAATAAGTCTCAATACATACTCTCTAAGGCTTTCACATAATCGATAATCTATTAGAAGGAAGACCCAACTGCTATTAAATGCTCTGATGCTAAATAGAGTGATAATGTTAGTCCGCTAATAACTCCATGTACCATGACCTACTTATAAGGATAAAGCATAGGAAAATGCCTGTCCCACTTGAGAAATCCAATCTCATACTCAAAAACTAGTAAGAACCTTTATGAACACCAATAGGACCAACTCTAGTTTGAGAATTGCTCGATGAATTGAATGTCATCGATGACTAGGAGGGATTTTAAACATACTTAGAACTCCCAATACTGAACCTTGAATAACTGACGTAGTCATGAGCTTTACTGGAGTTTAAGCTGGCCCTAAATCCGTTGGCTGATGCTGAAGATCTTTGATATTCATCTATGACTCTTTGGTCTGATGCTACGCTCAAGCTTTGAAATATGTGCTGAAGTCTTGTCCGCGTCCATCGACCTTTCTGTATTGCCCATTTGAGGACAGAATAGAGTTAAAAAATGTGTTTAAGTTTTATAGCAATGTGGAAACACGACAAGGAGTCAAGAAATGAGTTTCCTAGAATTTACGTGTAGCCTTTCAAAGATAGGTTATGGACATATCCGTACCGATCCGCAGGACTCGACTAACACTTAGCTCTTGTACTAATATATCGGTGAAGCCTAGCCATAAAAACATAACCTCTTTATGTGTCAAATTTGGAAATGGATCTGTAGTAGAAGAGAAACTCTCCACAAACCTCCTATAATACCAGCCAAGCCCAAAAATACACTAATGTCAGTTGGATTCGTAGGTCTAGGACACCTTATAACCTTCTCTACTTTCTGTGGATCCTCTTTTATCCCCTTGCTAGATAGCACATGCCCAAGAAAGTCACAGTATTCAACCAAAACTCACACTTAGAAAATTTAGCATACAATCTATGATCCTTAATTGTCTGCAACACAATTCAGAAATGATTGGCATGATCCTCCTTACTCTTAGAATACACTAAGATATCATTAATGAAGACTGTCATGAACAAATGTAAAAATTGCCTGAAAACCCAATTCATAAGATCCATAAAAGTAGACGTAGCATTAGTCAACCCAAATAACATAACCAGTAATTCATAATTATCATACTGGGTTTGAAAAGTAGTCTTGGGAATATCTCCCAAAAGCTGGTAAAAAAGGTCATCAATACTAGGAAGAGGGTACTTATTCTTCACTATGACTTTATTTAGCTACCAATAGTCTATACACATCCAAAGATCCCCATTTTTATTACATACGAAAAGCACAGGAGCATCCTATAGGGAAACACTAGGACTGAGGAAATCCGTATCAAGTAGATTCTTTAATTGCTCCTTTATCTCCTTTAATTCAGTTGGAGACATTTTATAAGGAGGAATAGAAATAAAACGGGTATTCGGTAAAAGATCAATCCCAAAATCTATCTCTTTATCAAGAGGAATTCCAAAAAGATCACCGAGAAATGGTTCAGGAAGCTCACTAACCACGAGGACATATTGCAAAGAGGGACCCTCAAAATTAAAATTCTTAAAATGAACTAGGTGATACAAACACCCTTTGGAAATCAACCTCTCCGGTATAACATAGGAAATAAACCTCCCTTTGGGAACTAAGGAACTTTCCTCCCATGCAATTACTGGTTCATTAGGGAATTGAAAACTGGCCTTTTGGGTTTTATAGACCAGAGAATCATAGCACTAATGAAGCCAATCCATCCCCAAGATAACATTAAAATCTACTATGTAAAACTCTAGAGAATCTACCAATATCTCCTTATGAAAGATAGACACCACACAACCCCTATAGATTTTTCTAGCAACTATAGAATCACCTACTAGAGTAGATGCGGAGAAGGGGTTTAAAATACCTTTAGGACCAAAACAAAAAATATACATCCACATAAGGAGTCATAAAAGAAAGGGTAGACCCTTAATCAATCAAACAATACACATCACGAGAGAAGAGCTTTAACACACCAGTAACAACATCAGGAGATACCACAATCTCCTAGGAGTTGGCAAGAGTGTAGAGATAATTTTGGCTAGTGTTGATCCCAAAAGTGGTTTCCTTTGGTATAGGAGCTAAAGAAGTAGAAATCGGAACCTTATTAGCTCTAGTGGCTACCTTATCCACATGATAGTTTGTATACATATGTCTAAGCTGACATAGTTGAAACACAAGTTCCTCTCCTTATCATAATAACCATGGTGAAGGTGTCCACAAAATCTTTAAAGAGGATAACCAGGGGCTAATAAGCTCCATTAGCCTATGACAGGGCACCCGGTGCCTTAGAACCACTACTGTCCTAAAAACGGAAATCACCAGATGGCTTAGGATAATAGGCACTAGCCAAAGAATATGAATTAGAATTTCCTAAAGTCTTTTTCTTGGTCCATTATATACCATACCTTTCACTATTTCATTGATTTGTGCCCTACTCTGAATACCTGCACTTCTTATTCTACCTCTCTCTCATCTCTGCTTATCTCTTCTTCTCATCTTCTACCTGCTGTATATAAACCATAAGTCTGGAGATATCTATGTCATTGTTCAACATTATAGCCTTATATTCTAATACCAAGTCACGGGACAACCCAGTAGAAACTTCCTCATTTTAGATCACTGGCTAGATACCAATTAAAGAGCATAACTAGATAGCTGCTGAAATTTCAAGTCATATTCTTTAACATTCATCTTGCCTTGCTTCAAATTTACAAATTCCTCTACATTGGCTTCCCTTAACTCTTGAGGAAAGAAATAATCAACAAAGGCGCCGAAAAACTTATCCTATAATGTAATTTTAGTATCATTACCTCTCAACTGCTCCCACTCCATCTACCACTAATAAGCTACATATTTCAGCTAATATGTAGCAAACTCTACCTCTACATAATGAGTAGCATGCATTACTCTAAAAATATTCTCCATCTCATCCAAAAATCTTTGAGGATCCTCAACTTCTGATCCTATAAAGTTTGGGGGATTCAACCTCTTAAACTAGCCAACCTGGGTGATCTTAGATGAAAAAGTAACAAAACCAACACAATCCAACTGATGAGACTGAGATGTCTTAAATTGAGTAAGCAAATAAATGGATGGACATAACTCCACAGTAGAGATGTCTTTTGGAGGCAGCAGATCAAATGTATCACAAGCCCAGAGAGCCCGAGGAGGACTAATAGGGACCAATGGAACTCCACACGGGGCAGTGCAATCAGAAGTAGGGACCCTAAATTAATTGTACACTCCATACACAAGGTTAGTCTCCACATTATCCTTGGTTAGGACAGATTCCCCAGTAGAGTTTCTACAAATGTTAGATCTTTGGGGTGTCATGATCTGAAATATGAGTAAACTAGGATTTAGGGAAATTCATGACACCAGACACTATTTCCCAAAATTGAACACAAGAAATAGAAACACTCCTTAATTTCTTATAGCCTATACCTTAAAAGTGTGGTGCACTACACACTTATATAAAAGACTATACATGACATGGCTTACACCCAAATACCCTTAACCGATTCTCTAGTACAAAGCTTGTTATAACCCTAACTAGGGCTTTATCATGATGAGTATCTCAAGTCCAACGAGGGACGGAAACCACCCCCTTATTCGATCCAATAGAACATAACTAAAATAAATAGCAGAAGATAACCAGACATAATAATAGAGTGAACAGATAAGCAAATGAAAAATAGAAATCAACAACCAATATCCAAACCACACTTTGTCCACAAAAGCCTCTAATGCACCAGATTACCAAAGTGGTCAGGACATGACCCCAACCATAACCAAAAGATTCTAAATGGAAAACTAATAATTCCAAAAATATGAACATGAACTAGAAAAACTAGTAAAGCTTTCCAGATGATGGAGGCTCACCATTTGAAAGCAGACCAACTGGCAAACTAGATCACCCAATACTGCAAAAGAAAATAATAAACCCCTAGGATTGTATATCATGAAATGATGCAACATCCGAGGATGGTCAGTGGGATAAGCATTGGCATTTAAATCAAAAAAGGGGTAAAATATTGCCATGTACAAAACTAATAAAAACCTTATACATACATTCATATATACATATATATAAAATGTTGGGATAGGGTATTGTGTTTAAATAGGATATTTGAAAATCTTTAAGCTAGACTATGTAACTTTATCTTTAATGACCCGAGACTACCCCCTAGTTGTTACACGGTGCCCATGATCCCGAAGGACCAAAAGCTAACCCTTTCCTAATATTTGTACCATGAACACTACATAATATCTAAGAATAAATGTAGAAAAACAGGCAGAAACAAGCCATAAGGTTAAACATATCTATAAATACTCAAAACTAAAAACTGAATACTAATACATCCGTTCGAAAATCCTCTAACTGTCTGAACTTTAGAGTTAATGGGACATGTCCCCAACTAGCTCGTCAACTGAAAATAAACAAAGTCTAATGCAATAATAATACAAGGATCATCCTCGAATGAAGAGGACTCACTTCTACGTCAACTGCTACTGACTAGGACTGAACTACTGAGGGAACTCTGGATCACGTGCCTCTGGACCTATGGTGTCAAATAAAACACCATAGCGCAAATGCTTTATTACAAGAATGTATCGAGTATGCAGAAGAGGTAAGGCTAAATGCAAGGTCACATGCATGAACAGTTACATAACTGAATAATCATGAGAGTACCAAATGAAAACATATACAGGATGCACAAACCATAATCATAATTATCCCAACCCTAGTTACTGAAACTCGGATACCGCTTTACTATCACCTGAACTCACTACTAACATTGAGATACTTAATCACTAAATCATTTAATACAGATAACTGATTAACTGAATATACTCACATAAATGACTGAATTTTGAGCTTACTGCTCTCGACTAATAAAATTGGAGATCAACCTCTCTCTAACGGATGACTCTAGAATCGATTATCAATGATAAGTAAATGATCATGTCCGAATCTGACAACAAGAATACTCAATAGAATCTGAGACTGAGATCAAGCCTATCTATCGGAATATCTCTGGATCTGATAACAAGAATAATCAACAGGATTTGAGACTGAGATCAAGCCTATCTATCCGGAGATCTATAGATCTGATAACAAGAATACTCAATAGGATTTGCGACTAAAATCAAGCCTATTTATCGGGAGATCTCTGGATCTAACAATAAAAATACTCAACAGGATCTAAGACTGAGATCAAGCCTATCTATCGAGAGATCTCTGGATCTGATAACAAAAACACTCAATAGGATCTGAGAATGAGATCAAGCCTATCTATTGGGAGATCTCTAGATCTGATAACAAGAATACTCAACTCAATCAGAAACTGAGATCAAGCCTATCTATCGGGAGATCTCTTAATATGATAATAATCAACTGTATATGAGACCAAGCCTATCTGATGAATGGTCATGAATTAATAGAACTATTTGAGTTCCTCACTGAGATAGATGACTGTACCTCATAGTCCTGATTTCAGAAGATTGATACTAAAACTGAAACTGTGGGAAGTAGTTACTTAATCAACATGCCCCAACCTTCTATAAGTGAGGTCCAACCTATAACCTCAGCTTGAAGGGTGTTAATACCGTGCCACGGGTAAAGACCTCTTTAGTCAAGACTCTTTAATGGATGACCCTCGCAGGAAGTCAACCTAAGTCAATATAATAGTCAAACCTCTCTAACGATGACAGACTCCACTGATGGGGACTCCTGCATCCTGCACTGGCTACGTAGTTCTGGAGTTTAGGGATTGCTCCTAGCGACTCATCTTCTCTCTAATAGGGAGTCTCTATCCCTTTCCTCACTCGGTGCTAGCTCCTACTCCCAATTGAAAAACTCTGAACTAAATTTCCAACTGTATATAAACTAAACTAAATCTGATACTGATCATGTTTCTCAATTGATATGACTGAGTTAAGTTGAATTCACATAGTTTCATATCTGACGGAATACTACTGAATCATGGTATCTAACTGATGATACAGAGTTTGAATAGATGACTCGATCACTACCAAGGTCAGAACTAAACACGTGAATACAACTAGATCTGAGTTGAGTACAGTGTTGAGTCTAGATTACTAGTGATACAGGGATTACAAAGATTACTGAGATTTCTTAAGTTCTGTATCTATCTGAGGATACAGAGTTCTATAATTCATTGAGTTTTGAGAATCATGGCCTGACTGGGATTATTGTGAATACAGACAAAGGCACTAGACAGCAGCTAAATTATCAGGTATAAATACCCCTAAGACTCGATAACACAAAAGTAAGACATAACCATTCTTCACTAGTCATAACCACGGCCATTCATTCAGTATCACAATCACCAAAGCATCTCTTCAAGCATTTAGGAATCATAACAATATATTCACATTACAATCACAAAGGCATCACTTCAGGAATTTAGGAATCACAATCATATATTCACTATCACAATCACTAAGGCATCACTTTAAGCATTTGGGAATCACAACCATATATTCACTATCAAAATCATTAAGGCATTACTTCAAGTATTTAGGAATCATAGACATATAATAGCATGGGGGAAACATGCTATTAGGTCATACTCTATTCAACAAGGTCTTGCATTAAGTACTTCGCACGTATATCAGTCTTGGCATGTATTGGATAGCACATGATTAGGGAAACTTCATACTATCATGTCACAATTTACTCGTCAAGCACTTGGCATGTATTAAAGACTTAGCATGTATCAAAGAGCACGTAATTGGGAAATTTACTACTATCATGTCTCAACTTGTTCACTAAGACCTTTCAACAAACACTAGACATGCATGGGTCTATACCTAATTGGGGATTCCATGCTATCATGGCACAATTCATTCACTAAGGCATTCATCAAACACTAGGCATGCGTAGGTTGCACCTAATTGGGGATTCCATGCTATCATGGCACAATTCATTCACTAAGGCATTCATCAAACACTAGAAATGCATGGGCTACACCTAATTGAGGATTCTATGCTATCATGGCATAATTCATTCACTAAGGTATTCATCAAACACTAGGCATGTATGGGTTGCATAAAATTTGGGATTTCATGCTATCATACCACAATTCATTCATTAAGGCATTTCAACAAACACTTGGCATGCATGAACTTGCACACAATTAAGGTTTCCTAATCAACATGCTATGATGGCCCTAATTCTTCACATAAGTATTTTATCAAATATATGGGGAGCATGCTTTGCTTATTCAATCATTTCTACACTTAATTGACATGAACACATCATATAGAAAGCAAATTGAAGAGGGTTTATCATAAGCATCACATGAATTCCACATACTAGGGTCAAAGCTTGAAAGCCTTGTAAACAAACATGAATCACAACTCAGTGATAGAAGGAACATCAATTTTAACTCACATGAATCATGAAAACCCATAAACACAATATCTTTAAATTTTAGAAAAGGTTTCGCGATGTGTTGGAATGTTGGTGCTTTGGAAATTGATAATTCTTAAATTAAGCTTTGGCGAGATGCGCCATAATCTTGGAGGCTCATTGGATTTTCACCATTGCCATTTTGGCTGGCTCCGCGATATGCTAAAGTGCCAGGTGGCACACTGTCTCTCTAAAATAGCTCTAACTCTTTGCTCGAGTATCGGATTTGGGCAAATTTGGTATCGACAGAAAACTTATTCAATGCTCTACATGACAAAAAGTAGATATTAGGGAAATTCTATATGGTTCAAAGTATTTCACACTTGGGAAGACACCTCTCAAACTTTTGGGTCTAGATTTTTTCTTCACTGAACACGCTCTAAGGTTCAGACTAAGAGAGAATTTGATGGGGTTTTACATTATCTCCCCCTTGGAAACATTCATCCATGAATGTTGATTGATAGGCTAAGAATACTAATCCACTAAAATTACTCAAGCAACAAGAACCTCTCAAGACATGACTACACAATTGGAACAACTGACATATTGAGTTCTCATACTGGACACGCATATCTGATCCATGGAACACTTGACTGAAGCTACTCATACCTGAATTCTTATAGCACACATGCATATCTGATACATGGACTCTTAACTGGGTTGATATCATGAATGCATAACTGAACACACTGACAAGATGAACTCTTCCTACTAAATGTGCATATTTAATGCAAGAATGCATGACTGAACTGACTCTTAAAAGCATGACTGGAATGCAATGATAACTGATGCAAACCCTGTAAGGAGAGTCTAACTATGCAACTAAATGAGTCTAAGGACATGCAAACATTGTAGTACCATGGGGTATCTCCCCCTTGGGACTCTATGTCCCTCTAAACACAATTCACTGAAACACTGGGGCGGTACATGGGGCACCTACAAATTGGGTTATAATTGACCGGCTGAGATCTAAAACTCATGCATGAATCATGCTAACATATAAGCCTAAATGGAAGCAAAGGATCAAACAATGAATATCACAAAGATGAAGGACTCATAACATACCCGAATCTATATCAGGGAATCCTTCCCGATCAACGAGATCCTGAAGCGCACAGAGTTTAACCCTCTTAGCTAGAACTCTACATTCTCACATTCTATGGCCTGGTTCATCACACCTGAAGTACACATCACTACCGCCTCTACACACACCTTGGTGGCTCTTGCCATACTCTTCACAAAGCGGATAGGTACGAACACCACTAGTACTACTCTGGGCTTTGGAGCCTGGCACTCCACCAGAACTGACACCCCCAAACACAAGTGCAGGTACACTAGCTGAGG
Source organism: Capsicum baccatum var. pendulum (assembly GCA_030864225.1). NCBI lineage: Eukaryota > Viridiplantae > Streptophyta > Magnoliopsida > Solanales > Solanaceae > Capsicum > Capsicum baccatum. The sequence goes on along the minus strand of CM061560.1, from coordinate 99,034,937 downwards.
ATAGAGATGGGATAGGAAATCTTCGACTATGCTGGGAATGGATGCCACCCTTTATCCCTTCCTGAGAGAAACCACGACTACCTGTCCTGGCCTTTTTGCTCACTCTCTCTCTTACCTTCATATTATCTATCTCAATCTACTAAGCATACATCATCAGTATAGCAAGGTACATATCTCTATGAAGCATATCATCCCTACACTCTTTCAACACTAACCCGAATACACCAGTCAGAAACTTGCTCATACTCTCTCTAGGGTCAGCTATCAAATCGGCAACATGCTTAGCTAACTGGTTGAACTTAAGACAATACTCTTTCATGGTCATGGAACCTTTCCTTAGGTTCATGAACTCTTCTACCTTAGCCTCTCTAATCTCTAGTGAGAAAAACCTATCTAGAAAGGTACCCTGAAACTCTAGCAAGTCACGGGAGTTGCATCTTCCCCTCTACCCTCCTTCCAAATCACTACCCAATCATGAGCAATATCCTTCAACCTATAGGATGCTAACTTAACACTCTCCTCTACAGAAACATGCATAATTTGGGTAATCTTTGATACCTCCCCTAGATAAAGTTGTGGATCCTCACCTACTACCAATCCAAAGAATTTTAGCGGGTTCATTTTCATGAAACTTCTGATGCTAGCTGCGGCTGAATCCCCATCTTACTGAGGTGGGGCTATAGCTTGGCGGTTTCCCTGAACATTAGTCATATCTTGTTCTAGCGCATGAAAAGCTGTTCGAAACTCAGCATGTGACACACTCTCATTCATAGGATCTACTAACTGAGGGGGTTGGTCATCAACCCCACAAACATAATCGCTACGAAGAGGCATACTTTGTAAATGGAAGAAATAAATGGATTAGATTGAGGATCAATTCGAGCTCATGCTCACTCGCACGACATGAACACTGAAAGAAGGGAAACTACTCCTAAAACATCTTGTAGCCTCTTGCACATAAATGTGGTGCACAACACACCCATGCACAAGACTCTACTAGATGTGGCTTTTCAGATTCCCTAGGACACTCTTGAACCTTAGGCTCTAATACTAAGTTTGTAACGACCCGAGACTACCCCTTAGTCGTTACACGATGCCCATGACCTTGAAGGACCAAAAAGTAACCCTTTCCTGATATCTGTACCATGAACACTGCATAATATCTGAGAATAAATGCAGAAAAGAAGGCAGAAACAAGCCATTTGGTACAACACATCTATAAATACTCAAAACTGAAAACCGAATACTAATACATCTGTTCGAAAAGCCTTTAACTGTCTGAACTATGGAGTTAATGGGACATGTCCCTAACAAACTCCATTAATTGAAAATAAACAAGGTCTGATGCAATAATAATACAAGGATCATCCTCGAATGAAGAGGACTCATTTCAACGTCTACTTCTACTAACTAGGACTGAACTGCTGAGGGCTCATGCATGAACAATTACATAACTGAATAATCATGAAAGTACCGAGTGAGAACACATAAAGGAATGCACAAACCATAATCACAATCATCACAACCCTAGATACTGAAACTCGGTTACTGCTTTACTGTCATCTGAACTCACTACTACATTAAGATACTCAATCACTAAATCATCTGATACTGATAACTAATTAACTTAATATACTCACATAAATGATTGAATTCTGAGCTCACTGCTCTCGACTGATGGAATCAGAGATCAACCTCTCTCTAACGGATGACTTCGGAATCTATTATCAATGATAAGAAAATGATCATGTCCTGATCATACAATAAGAATACTCAACAAAAATATGAGACAGAGATCAATCCTATCTATCGGGAGATCTCTGGATCTGATACTAAGAATACTCAATAGGATCTAAGACTAAGATCAAGCCTATCTATCGAGAGATCTCTGGATCTAATAACAATAATACTCAACGAGATATAAGACTGAGATGACCCTCACAGGAAGTCAACCTAAGGCAATATAATAGTCAAACCTCTCTAATGGTGACAGTCTCTACTGATGGGGACTCTTGCATCCTGCGTTGGCTATGCAGTTCTAGAGTTTAGGGATTTCTCCTAGTGACTCGGCCTCTCTCTAATGAGGAGTATCCATCCCTTCCCTCACTCGGTGCTAGCTCCTACTCCCAACTGAAAGACTCTGAATTGAATTTCCAACTGAACAAAAACCAAACTAAATCTGATACTGATCTCATTTCTCAATTGATCTGACTAAGTTAAGCTAAATTCACATGGTTCCATATCTGATGGAATACTACTGAATCATGATATTTGACTGACGATATAGAGTTTAAATAGATTACTCGATCACTACCAAGGTTAGAACTGAACACTTGAATACAACTAAATCTGAGATGAGTACAGCGCTGAGGCTAAATTACTAGCGATTAGGGGATAACGAAAATTAATGAGATTATTGACTATTATATTGCCTTAGGTTAACTTCCTGAATTTTGAGAACCATGGCCCAACTGGGATTATTGTGAATACTGACAAAGGCTTTAGATAGCAGCTAAATTGTCGGGTATAAATACCCCCAAGACTCGATAACAAAAATGTAAGACATAACCATTCTTCACTAGTCATAACCACGGTCATTCATTCATCATCACAATCACCAAAGCATCTCTTCAAGCAATTAGGAATCATAACCATATATTCACATCACAATCACTAAGGCATCACTTTAAGCATTTAGTAATCACAACCATATATTTACTACCACAATCACTAAGGCATCACTTCAAGCATTTAGGAATCACAACCATATATTCACTATCACAATCACTAAGGCATCACTTCAAGAATTTAGGAATCATTGAAATATAATAGCGTAGGGGAAATATTCTATTGTATCATACTTCATTCAACAAGGTCTTGCATCAGGCACTTCGTACGTATATTAGTCTTGACATGTATTGGATAGCACATGATTGGGGAAACTTCATACTATCATGTCACAATTTACTCGTCAAGCACTTGGCATGTATTAAAGCTTAGCATGTATCAAAGAGCACATAATGGGGAAATTTACTACTATCATGTCTCAACTTGTTCACTAAGTCCTTTCAAAAAACACTAAACATGCATGGGTCTACACTTATTTGGGAATTCCACGCTATCATGGCACAATTCATTCACTAAGGAATTCATCAAACACTAGGCATGCATGGGTTGCACCTAGTTAGGGATTCCATGCTATCATGTCAAAATTCATTCACAAAGGCATTCATCAAACACTAGGCATGAGTGGGTTGCACCTAATTGGGGATTCCATGTATCATGGAACAATTTATTCACTAAGGCATCATCAAATACGAGGCATGCATGGTTTGCACCTAATTGGGGTTTTTATGCTATCATACTACAATTCATTCATTAAGGCATTTCAACAAAAACTTGGCATGCATAAACTTGCACATAATTGGGGTTTTCTAATCAATATGCTATAATGGCCCTAATTCTTCACATAAGCCTTTTATGTAACATATGGGGAGAATGGTTTGCTTATTCAACCATTTCTACACTTAATTGACATGAACACATCACATAGAAAGCAACTTGAAGAGGATTTATCATAACCATCACATGTATTCCACATACTAGGGTCAAAGATTAAAAGCCTTTTAAACAAACATGAATCACAACTCAATGATAGAAGGAACATCAATTTTAACTCACATGAATCATGAAAACCCATAAACACAATATCTTTGAATTTTTGAAAGGGGTTCTTGAGCTTCTTGGATAAAAGAGACCGAATAATCAACATCTACATACCTTGGGGAAACTCTTTTCTTGAATATTCTTGGAGAGATTCTTGATTCCTCTTTATTTCTCTTGATCTCTATTGATTTTTCTTGAAGAAGAATTAAGGGTTTTGATTTTGTAAAACCCTAGTTTTGATGTTGAAGATGGGAAATGAGGCTGAGATCCTTTTATCGGGTATATATAGGGGCCAAAAAGAGTGGGAAAAGACCAAAAAGCCCTTGAAATTAAACTAAAAAATCCTGATTTTACATATTGGTGCGATGCACGATAATTGCACCAGCTTACTGGAAATTGGACAATTGGGAAACTGCATGACCGCGTGGTGCGGTGGAAATCGCGTTGCCACCTTGGTTGCAAACTGAAAAGGCACCGCGAGGCGGTAGAATCATGTTGGTGCTCTAGAAATTGAAAATTGTAAAATTAAGCCTTGGCACGACGCACCATAATCGCGGAGGCTCACTGGATTTTGATGATTTGCATTTTGGTTTGCTCTGCGATGCGCTAAAGTGCCAGGTGGCACACTGTCTCACTAAAATAGCTCTAACTCTTTGCTTGAGTATCAGATTTGTGCGAATTTGGTATCGACAGAAAGCTTATTCAACGCTCTACCTGACAATAAGTCAATATTAGGGAAATTTTACACGGTTCAAAGTATTTCACGCTTGGGAAGACACCTCTTAAGCTTTTAGGACCAGATTTTTGCTTCACTGAATACCCTCGAAGGCTCAGACTAGGAGAGAATTTTATGGGGTGTTACATTATCCTTCCTAAGGGCACCTACGAGCTACATGGGTTTAGATCCCCCTGCTAAAAGGTCCTAAGTACGTGTTAGCCACACAAACTGTGAAAATCAAAGGAAGGGCCAATGAATCCACGACACAAACTATTCTATAATATATACATAAAGTGTGAACTATTCACATGGTTAAAAAGACCCCTACTTTGGTAAATATGGATTCCAGTACTGGTCCCCCCAGGACCTTCACCTTCACGACAAGATTCACAACACCCATTAATCCTATATTAATACCATTTAGCAAATTATCCCAAGCATAACCTATGAATCATTTATTAAGGCATTTATCATTGGTATCGTGATCCTGAATTTATTTATGCTTGAAAGCCAATTCAATTATGCCATAACCAATCCACTTATCCCATTTAACTCCAGAATTCAAATTTAAAACCAATCCATGGCTACAAAGGCTTTTCAAAACCATTTTTATATTCCATTAACCTTTTATGCAATTCAAGGTCCCAAGACTAAGCTAAATTATGCATATATTTATGTTTCAAAACCAATTTCATGAAGTTGGGTTAAGGTTAAAGCAAAATGCCAAACCAATTAATTATAGATTTAGGGAAATACATATTCCCTATTCAAATTACCACACCCATGCAATTATTTAGTTTGAAACAATAAGAATAAACATGAATGAGCAGTTCAAAACCATGAGAAATTAGTTCATATAGTAACCATTCCAAATCCCTCAACCCATATTCAAAACCCAATAATTAAATTCACACATGTAGTAATTAAACGAATGATTTCATGTAAAATCAATTAAGATTGAGATATATGCCTAAAGCACTATAAATTTTTGAAAGAAAACTACCAATTGAAACCTAGATGATCAATTCCTTAAAACCCTAGCTTTTTCTCTTGCTTAGGAAGTTTGCGAGAATGAGAATCATTTATGATTGATTGACTTATGTTAATACCCAAAGAATGTGTTTTAAGTCATGGAATAATGTGAAGAATGGGAAAATACCAAATTACCCCTAATGAGTCATGTAGGAATAACTTTTACCAATCTCTACGGGTCACCTAACAACTTATGGTGACTAGTCATGAGTCGTCACCATGACTCATAGCCTGGGCAGACTCTTGAGAACTTTTACTAGATTGTTCACAAGTTACACCCTATGATTCATGACCAAACCTTATGACTCATAGTGTCTTAGTTGTGGTCAAAATAGTAACCTGGGCAACCTCACTAGTTAAACTATGATTGGTGCTAAATGACTCATGATGAATGATAATGACTCATAATATAAGTCATTGCCTGGGCAGTAATGGCAAATTTCAAGAAATCTCAGAGGCCAAACTTGGGGTATTACACTAATACATGATCCCCCTATGGAATCTAGTGGCTCAGCGAAGAAGTATCCATTTACGACTCTGGCTGAGCCACATGCAAGATTACCTCAATCACAGATATTAGAGCCCAGAATAAATAATCCTAGATTGTCCCCACCATATGCACCTTAAGGAAATCCCCACTCTAAAGAGGGATTAAAATCAGAGTCCAAGAAAGGTGACACGACCCAAACTAGGGCCTTGTCGGAATGGGTGTCCCAAGTCCAACCAGGACCAAGGACCACCGCCATTACCTGACGCAACCTCCAAATATGCATACCTTGAGTCAGATAAATTTCAAACATATAACAAGGTAGCACTTATTACAATTCCAGACTCTAGGATAGGTCTATAACTGGTACCAACTCAAGCAAGTCCAACCATCCAATACCAACCAAAAATCATAACCAAACTAATATAAAAACCAAGTTCCTGTCTATAATATAACATAAAAGAATGTAAAAGACATAAATCCAGTCCAAAGGTATCAGCCCTAATATTAATGCCAATACTAAGGCTGACACCAATTTCGATACCACCCATTCCAACCCATAGTAGTTCCACCAAACCTCTAACAAAAGAAAAAACAATATCTGATTGGGACATGCCCCCAACCATAGCCAAAACCAAAATCCATACAATGATCAAAGTATGTAAAGACATTTATGATGTGAAATAGAGCCTTCTGGAATATGGAAGTAGTAACGACTCGAGACTACCCCCTAGTCGTCACACGGTGCTTACAATCTCGAGTGACCACAAGATAACCCATGAGCTGGTACCTGCTGTAAGAACTAAATAAGATGATCATAAATATGGAAAAATATTGACATGCCATAAGGTTTTAATAACTGAATTCAAAACTGAACATGAGTCTATAGAAATAACTGACTGAATCAAATAAAGTAAAGATAAACTGGATCAGTAACTATAATATCTGAATACTGAATAACTGACCCTAATGTCTGAAAAGCCTCTATAACTGACTTACTGAATATGAGTTGATGGGACAAGCATCAACTAACTCTAATTAACTACTAATTGAAACATGAAATAAAGTAAGCATGTCCTCAAAGTATGAGGACTCACCACTTTTACTGCTGAGAATCTGATGAGTCTACTCACGAGTTGGGAACTGAGCGTCAAAACTTATGATATAATACATCATAGCACAAAAGAAAAGGTATGTAATTAGTACTTTGAATGTACCAGTATGCTAAATGAGGTAGGATGATATACATGGTTTCATGAAAAGCACTAATGATTAACTGGATATACATATAATGCATGGAGTACTAAAAGAGAACATGGAATCTATAGATACTAATAATGCATGGAAATCTATAAATACTAAGTATGCATGACTAAGCATACAACATAACAAAGTAAAATCTGTAAACTAAAATACTAAGATAGTTAAAATCTATATGCTTTGGTCAAGCAATACTAAGACTGAATAACTAAATTAGGACTATAACTGAGACCATATCTCAGACTGTGGGAGGTATCATCTAACCGACATTCCCCAATTTGAGCTAATTGGGGTCCAACTTGTAACCCCCAGTTAGAAGGGTGTTAATACCATGCCACGGGTACTAAGAATAGCTGTGTGGATCCACTAAACTAATATAATGTCCAAAGGACTAAGGGTGTTAAGCCTGAACTGACGGGTGACCCCTGTGAGATAGTCAAGCCTAATCTGACGGGTGACTACTCATATCCTACACTGGTTACATAGTTTTGGAGTATAGGGATTGCTACTAATGACTCTACCTATCTGATGGGGAATCCGATATACCTACACTCTCTCGGTGCTAAATCTTACTCCCAACTGAAAGACACTGAGGTACTAGACTGTTCTGAGTTGAATAACTAATATTTGACTATTCTGATAATGCTCATAATATAATCTAAAGTCTATTCTATAATGTGTTGAGGATAGACTAAATAAACATCTATGGTTTTTTGGTATTTAATACCTCCAAGACTCAAAACAATAATACTAAAAGGACACTAACGCTTGAAGGCAAAAACATGAAGGCTCTTAATAAATAAATCACTCTTGTAGTCATTTTATCAAACACTTGTAGTTCATGGTTTTAAAATAATCATAGGAATGTCATGGAACTTGTAGAAATAGAATGAATTCATCATAATAGCATTAAATCATGGTTTAATTCAGTAAATCAAAATATTAAAACATGGAAGATTGAATAATAACAATAATTTTATGGTAACATGGTATAGAATCATAGTTCATGGATATTCACGAATGAAATCATAATTTAAAACATGATAACTTGAAAAGATCACAATTTTATAATTTAAAAAGGTTTCTTGGACTCCATAGATGAAAGGGATCCATAGATGAACATCTAATATACCTGGGTTAATGAATTTGAAGAGATGAATAGAGAGTTCTTGAGAAATTTCCTTGAATGTGAGAGCTAGGGTTTCTTATTCTTGAAAGAGGGATTTTTTATTGTGAGAGGAATTGAAATATTGATGACTACTTAGGGTGTTTAGGGGTTAAATTTTGTGTTTTAGGTTAATTAGGGCGATGGAAAAAAACCCAAATACCCTTAAATGAATTTAAAAATGGAAGTTGCAAACTGACCATCCTATTTTTGGCGTTGGCATGACACGCCACTATCGCGCCAAGCCACTGGAAAAAGGGACAACCAGGACATGTACAGATGGTGCGACACGCCACCATCATGGTAAGCCTATGGATGCCATTTTGGCCACCTCCGAGATGCGCCATGATTGCGGAGGTCCACTGGAAATTGACAAATGGAAAATTGACTTGCTCTGCGATGTGCCATGATTGTACAGTCACACTAGAAATCGGCAATTGTCATTTGGACTATCTACACGACCCGCTAAGGATTAAAATAATGGTGTTTAATGACTGAAACTTAAAATTGCCATAACTTTTTACCCGGTTATCGAATTTAGGCGAATTTTATATCATTGGAAAGCTAACTAAATTTCCTATGCAATGGCAGGCTCTAGACTGAAAAATAATTAATGTTCCAAAAATTTCATATACAAATATGCATGTATTGGGACTTCGATTATGAAAGGGAAATACAAGGTGTGACAGAAGCTCACCACTTTAATCCATAGCTAAATCCCAAATTCAATCACTAAGCAGAAGGAGTAGAGTGCCCAGTTCTTGTATTGCATGGGGATATAGCTGCCCGAAGATGGGTTAGCAGGTGAATGCTAGCAAGTACTTTGGATAAGGATAAAATAATCCCAACCTTTAAAACCAAATAAACCAACCATATGCATTCACAATGATATATACATATATATATATAACCATGCTAGGAAGAGGGAATCGGGTTTAGCATGCATTTAAAAACATTAACCTAGGTATGTGTTGCTTAACCGTCATAATCCACCCACGGGATATATGGATCCAGTCTCACCCCCTGGACGAGCCTCGATGTGTGTAGCCATACGAACTGGAGATACCATAGTAGTAGGGGATTCCCATGTACCCTTCATTCTCCGTGATACATATATACAAGTGTTAGAGGATTCTCGTGTACCCCTCAAGTATAGGGTCGCCATGCCTAATCTTCATGTTGAAAAACATGATTTTCTAGTGTCCATACTTTAGATTCACACCTTCACGGTTAGCCATCACACCCATCCATTATTTCCCAACTAAAACCATTACCACACAACTAAACCACCATTCCATTTATTATTAACCAAGGCCATCATTAGTGGTATCATCACACTGACAATACCTTGTAAGCAAAGTCCTTAGCCAACCTTTTTATGAATAAGGGATTCCTATGTACCCATATATTACATTATATAATGGACTTGGAGGATTACCATGTACCCCTCAAGTGTACCAATATTAAGTTTGCTTGGGGGATTCCCTTGTACCCCACAAGGATGTTTAATTAACCTTCACCATGACCACCAAACCTTACCATTTAACCATTCCAAACCATTTATGCCATTTAGGGTTCCATTACCAAGCTATACCATGCAATAGTTCCATTAAAAGTCCCAAAAATATAGCAAAATTTTTCTCACGGGCATTTTATCAAACATGTGGGAGGCGTAGTGTTTCCAAAACCAAGACCAATTACTAATTAACCATTCCTATGCAAAAAAATTTCCAAACCGCCATTAAAGCATATAAATCCATAATTAAAACAAGAAAAAAATTATAACCAAGCATTTATAACTAAAACCCCCAACACATGATTGAAAACCCTAAACTATACAACAATTACGCCATGAGAACAATTCATAAAATATTCCTTTAGTTGGAACTAACAATGGAGGATAAGCATCTTGCTTTAGATTACAAAAAGATGATGAAGAGAAATCAACTGCACAAGCCCCAAATTAATCCTCTGGATGAAACCCTAGCCTTCTTTTACCCAAGAGCCTTAGAGAGAATTTAAGAGAGCCTTAGAATATTAGGGTAAATGATGTCCCAAAAGAGTTTAAGTCATTGGGACTTAAGAGGTTAAGTGGGGAAATATCTAGACTACCCCTACTTAAACTATATAAAAATCTCATAGAATGGTATGACCACCCCATACCAGTTGTGTTCCACCATATGAGTGGAACCCACCATTTGTACCCTAGGCCTCTCCTTGGACTCCAATATTGTCCAACATACGACCATCCAAGCCAAGTCATATCCAGTTATATGACCTATACCATTGACCTATAGCCACCACAGAATGGAAATCAAATAGGATTAGGACATTGTCCACCATACGAGTCAATGGTATGAGTCATACCATATCTGACAGCTTATGGTGAGCCACTCATACTCAGATCCAAGTTAAGTTACCAAGTTTTAGATTAAGAAACGGAAAAACTAAACCATATAAACCGTTACCCACCATATGACTTATACCTACAAAAGTCTTACCCATACAAGAAACCAATCCACCCTACCAGCCAATACTGGTTAACATATGACGAAGACCATACCAACCATACCCCATCATATGACTAGTACCCCCTAGTCATATGATGTCCAAAACTAGAAACCCAGGAAATTCTCTAAGGTTCCAAAACCTAGGGTGTTTTAGCCTCCCCCACTAGGATCATTCATCCTCGAACAAAGAGTAAGGTAAGCACAAGCTAGAGTCATTACATTATCAAACATCGATCTATTCTTTCATATGGGCATTGATAAATTCACCTATTAAAGTCTAAACTAAACTAAATTCTTTCACCATAATCAAGCCTAACTTGAAATAACAATATACAACACGTTATACCATATTATTAGTCTAAACCATATGATTGTGTATGGGTATTGTTGTGTTCACATAGATTTTAGTTATTGAGTATGGATTTCACCATTTCTTGAGCTTTTGTGTTGGAATTTGATGGGTGAAAACTCCAAACCTCCAAATGGGTTAGATGAGTGAAACCTTAAAGCTCTAGAAACCCTTTGTTATCCTCGGAAGATGGATTTAGGAGAATATTAGATAACCCATAACATCCTTGAAAGAGTGTTATCGAGAGACAAAGAAATAGTGAACAACTAAGCCTATGGCTTACTACCCTTTGCAATCTTAGAAATAAGTGATTAGGGAGCGTAAATCATGGAAAGAGCATCATCCTATAAATAGGGATACTTGGTTGAGGTTTTGGGTGATTATATATACTCCACACTTGTTAGGTGCTCAAAAGAGCCAATGGGTGAAATCGTTAGGGTTTTATTGAAATATTGACCTTAATGATTGTTGACCTAGCCTATCTATTACTTAACAACTAAATTCCATTACAAAAAAACATTATCCCACATGCTTTACCTCTAAGGATATGTAATCCCATGATCTCTCCAACCTTTGAGTTCATATCTAAAATAACTTTTATTGCCTACTTGTTGAAGTTTGAGTGAAAAGTTTTCAAACAACTCCCCCATTTATTTATACATTTTGTTTTCATTAGCATTTCGGGTAACCTTATAGTAACTTGAGCACCCATAGGTTTGAAGTCTATAACATTCACTTCTTAAGATTCGACCCTAATTTTTATTGGGTTACTTAACAATGACCACCTCATCCCTAAATTATAGGAGTGAGTAGAGCGTTATCAAAATGGTACCATTGTTGGGGAGTGAAATATAGATTTCACTTTTGTGGTGCTATTCTTACTTGGGAATACCTAGAGTGGGGTAATTTACTTTATTGTTATTTTTGGATATTTTGTAGGTGATGAAAGTGTGAATGGAGCAATGAGCAATAACACAAGTAATTTGGGTCCCTTTGATACCTTACTAGATGATGAGGGCCAATTAGATGAGGCGGGGCAAACAAATGCAATTTACGTCCCGCCAACCAACGAGAACAGTGTGTTTCATGTGACTAGCGTTATACTTCACATGTTGCAAATGAAAGGATTATAAGGGGGTCAAGGATATGAGGAACTTTATGGAAGTTTGCGCACCATTTAACATAGCATACATTACACAAGAATTATTTTGGCTTTGACTCTTCCCATTTTCACTAATAGGTGAAGCCGTGTTATGGCTCCACTCACTTCTACCCTGTTTGATTACATCTTGGGAAAAGCTCACCATGGTGTTCCTTGATAGATATTTCCCACCATTGAAAATGCTTCAAAAATGGGATGAGATTGTAAACTTATAAAAAATGAATGGAGAACCATTGTTTGAAATTTAGGAGAGATTTAATGGAAAGATAGCTCAATTTCCAAATCACGAAGTCCCGGATAAATGCTCCTTGAGATTTTCTATAGACATCTTGACCCATTGAACAAAACTGTGGTGGATAATGCAGAGGATTGATCTATACTGAAATTACATCATCTTGCGGCCTTCCAATTGCTAGGTAAAATATCAAAATAAAACCAGGGGTGGGACACACATGATGTCAATGATCTTAAGACTTCTTCTACTACCTCCGTGGTGACTAATGAGCAAATAAAATGAGATGAGGAGAAGGAGGAGAACATGGCCAAGATGATGACCAAACTTAAGATACTAACGAAACATGTTATGGGTACACCCGCATAAATGGTAAGTGTCGTAGTATCAAATCCGTAGGAAGATAATGATGAGGCAGAGAAGTTGGATAAAGAAATTTGGTACTTGGAAAACTACCCAAGGGGTTCCTGCCCTGCCTATCAAAGGCAAGGTGGTAACCAAGGTTGGATGGATCATGATCGAAAGAGAGATTGAAGAGATAGGAAATGTGACTATGACCGCTATATTCCTCATCATGATAGGGCAAAGGACAAAGATTCAAATGCCATCGACCCCAAAAAGTTTAAGATCGAAGATGTTTTGGCAAGAATCTTGAGTAGAGTTGAAGGTACAGACTAAACGGTCCATGAGTTAAAGGGTCACTTCTCTGTGGTCTCACAAATGGTGGTGTCTCACTCCGCCTTCATCAAACAACTGGAGACCCAAGTCAGGAAAATCTCTACGCAACTAAATGCAAGGTCTAGAGGTGGACTTCCGAGTGACACAATTACTAACCTAAAGAATGAAGCACAAGTCCTAGAAATTGTCACTAGAAGTGAAAACTTGTTGAGCCCCTTAGATGAGGTGTGAGTGAAAATATGCCCAAGGCCAAGGCAAATAAGGTGACCCTCAAAGAAGAGAGGAAAATGATGAGAAAGAGATAGATGAAAATGATAAGGAAGTGGTCGGAGTTGAAAATCCACAAGGAGAAGCAATGCCAACCATCCATGTTCCTCCCATGTTCCCTTAATTGTTGCATAAAAATGAAAAGAGTGACAAATTGGGAAAATTTAGCAATATTTTAATAAATATCCCACTACTCGAGGCGATCCAAGAGATTCTAGGATACGCTAAGTCAATGGCCAATAAAAAGCTCGTTGAGGGTAATTCCATTGATGTTACTTATGGGTGTAGTGTTATCATAGATAGCAAAGTCACAAAAAAGAAAATTGACCCTGGAGCATTCACTATCCCTTGCCTTGTTGGGACTCATGAGCTTGCAAAAACTTTTTATGGCCTTGGTGCAAGAATCAAATTAATGCCTTTGGTAATCTATAAGAAACTTGGCTTGGACACTCCTATACCGACCTTAATGCGACGTTTGATGGCGGACCAGTCCATAAAAAGGCCTATGGTTATATTGCTTGACATCCTTGTGAAAGTGGACAAGTTTATTCTCTCAGTGGATTTTGTAGTATTTAATTGTGAAATGGACCAAGAGGTACCTATCATTATTTGTCGTTCTTTATTAGCCACCGGGAGAGCCATTATTGATCTAGAGTGGGAGAAGATGAAATTTAGAGTGTAAGAAGATGAGGTCTCTTTCAAAATTTGCAAATCTAAGAAACAAACCACGGAGTTACAAGTAGTGTCCGTGGTGGATGTTGAAAATGAGAAGATAAATTAAGAGGAGTTTGAGGACCCACCTTAAAAATAGAGGAAGAAAGACATCGTGCCATAATGATAACTAAGGCTCTAAGTGGGAGGCAACCCACAAATTTCAAGAAAGTGGCTCATATCCTTTTTGTTGTTATATTTTTATAGGGTACATGTTATATTGTGCATATGATAACCCATGCATTTGTGGCACTATGGATTGCATTAGATAAGCTAAACAGGGGAGAAATGTTGCAAATTGAGTAAATATTGAACAGGGGAAGACAGAGGAGTAGAATTTGATACGAGTAAAATGGCCACCATAGCTTTTGATGACATCTTTGAAGGACAACACCTAAAGGCTCAAGATTTGGTCACCCCGAAAGCAAAATGATACTCAAGGAAGGATTATTTTGAGCATGACTTAAAGCAATCTCATGTGTGGAAGGTTTCTTGGTTCTTACATTGATGCTAACCCGAGAACCACAACCCTTGAAGTATGAACCATACTCGATTTTCTAGAGCATTGAAAAAGCACCATTCATTCAAGTTATAACATACCTTGGTTGCTCTTTCATTAAGGGTATTTTATACATTACATATGGTGTATTTACATATCATGGCAGCCTCTCTCATTAAGGGTAAAGTGATCTTTTTATATTCATTTGTAATATATTACAAATAGGCCCCTTTAGTCTTATTTTTCACTTGTTTTGGAAGAATGAAAGATTGAAACACAAATCCTCTCTCTTGAGACTAAAACACTTTAGGTAGTGTTAGTTTAGGGTTTGGAAAAGCTTATATTGATCTTTGCTTGGAAACGATGAATCTTGAGGTGAGTTGATTCCCTTGGAAGTCACTTTAAGAGTGTGGTTTGTATTATTACATTAATTAGGGGTTTTTGAGTTTAATACAATCTTTAGTTCTTAATATTGTAATAATCTTGGTCTCACTATCTATCCTTTTTGTTGTTGTTATCTTGTGTAGTGGACTATTTTGGGTCTTTTATTGAATCTGAAACTTGTGTTATTGTTGTTCATCTTGTTCATCATGTTTTGTAGCTGTGTTTTGGTGATATATACATCATTGTATCTTGTATTCTTCTTGTTGATAGAAAATCCGAGAGTGATCTCCAAAAAGGTCCTCGGATCCTTAAGATTTGCGGACTGTTTTGGAGTTGTTTAGTGTTTTTCTTGTCTTTATTGTATCATTTGGTATCAAAGAATGGCTTGATCTTGTTCCTACAAGATCAATCTTAGGCTTTCTTGTTAGAAAATTCAAAAAAAATGTGTTAAAAACTGAAAATTCTAGAAAAATAGCAATCTATCCGTGTTTGTGTTGTTGGCAAAAATTGTGTTCTTGTTGTGTCTTGGCCGAGATTTGTTTGATGTATGACTAGATCTAGTAGTGTTCTTATTTTATTGTTGCTTCTAGTGTTGGTTTTCTTGTCCACTAACACTTTGAGTCTAGATCTAAACTTGAGCTTGAACTTGTTGAAAGTTGTTGTTGTGAACATAAGCTTTGCCTATTGTTGTTGACCATTGTTGTGGTGGACTGTTTTGGCCGTGTGGTTTCTCCTTGATATTATAAACTTGAACATGTGATATTGCTGTTACTTGATGGCTTGAGAACCATTTTGTTAAAGTTGTAGTTGTCTTGTCCTAGTGTTGGACATATTGTTATTGTGGATTGGAGTTGGCCGTTGGAATTATTGTTGTTCTTGAAGATTGTTGTTATTGTTCTTGGTATGGTTGTTGTTTTTCTTGAAGTTCTTCACATTCCTTCATATATTGTTAGAACTTAAAGTGAATGTTAGATCCTAAAAGGTGAAGGTAAAAGGTGTATGTACTTGTTAGTCTTGAAAGACCCCCAACCACCAAAAGACTTTATATCATTTCTCAACCACTTTTCCATGATTTAAGGACCCATGTTTTAAGGGGAAGTACAAGAAAAAGTCAAGTCTAGAAAATTGAAATTGGACCCAAGACTTATTTTCCCTCCTAAAACAAATTGCACCAATCCAAATTAATTTTTGACCAAGACTTGAACATTTGAGAATAACCATTGGATAAAACCGAATCAATACGTGGCTGCCACGCCATCACTGCTACTGTTCACACAATATTTTCAAGCTCAAAATTTTAGATTCTTAGTTTCACTTTTATTGTCCCTTAGTTTCGTGGTTGGTTCTAATACTAATTAGCAACTAGTAATCACCTACTTAGTTGTAGATTAGTTTTTGAGTCCGTTTCTTTCGTGTCTTCGTTATTTATGTGATTTTCTTATTTTTAACTCGTCGTAACTTCTTTTTTTCAAATTCGTAAGTAGATATTATTTTGTGTCTTGAGTCCATCAAACAAGAATCTATTCCAACCGCCAAGTAGAATTGATATCTTATTGACTACTAGAGTATAAGCAACTTTCAATATTCGTCACTCCAAATTGTGAGGATCGTAAAAGTGAGTGAATACGAGTGTTGATGAGGAGCTTTTACTACTAATCTTGTTTGTTCATTTTGTAGGTTTAAAAGTTAATATAAGGGTAACATGTCTTCGATATCCGGGGATTAATGTGACTACAATATCGGAGACTATGATTGTAGTAAGGGTTTTATGGCTACGAAGTTGAGGGAGATTGCGGAGGCTATGAAAATAGCCATGATCAAAACTTGGGCAGATTTGAAAGTTACTGTTTTGAGGGAGAAAATGACGTGAATAAACTACCTAGTGCTTATGGTGACTTTGGAGATGATATAGGACCTCGTGATGGATCATATGATAACATTGGGGCATGTGAGGAGTATTATAATTCTTAGTCCGAAACTAGATTTGGTGTAGGTATAACCCTTTCGTTCGAAAAACTCATGAGACATATGATGAGAGTACACGTGAGGAGTGTGAATATTCATATTCTCCAGATTGTAGTACTTCTTATCAAGGTCGATATAGTATGAATGGTTATACTAGCTATAGTGAAGGTTGTCCAATGAGAAGAAAAGGGTATGCATCTCCAAAACCAAGGGGTACTCGTATGCCTTACAATATTGATCCAAGAAGGAGTGTACACTCTGGAAAGGTGACCATTTGTGGGATACCGGGCTGCCTCATTGTGTTAAATGATCGGTACTATAGAAACTACATCGTTCCATCCATGGTTGACTACTTAGGGTTGTTTTGCGATCCTTTACTTGTTCCATACTTCTTGGACGGGTTCAAGGTTACCGAGAGGGTAAAAGTTATATTCTACTAATATAAATACCATGAGGAGGTGTGGTGCGATATTCTTCTCTTGGCCTATGGTCATGTATACTTAGGTGTCGATTGGTTTGCACAACATCAAGTTCCTAACATGGAAAATTGGCCTAATGTTGTAAGAGACCAATGGAGAAATTGCTTCATGACTTACTTGCTGCCTAATCCGCAAAGAGAAATGCCTACCTACTCCAATCTAAATAATTATGAGAGACAAAAGATTGAGAGGAGTAAGGGAGTGCAAGGTGGTAATCTACGAGTGGAAAAAGAAGAGATTGTGTGGAGTGAAGTTAGGGGATTACCACCAAACTGTGCTAACATTATTGTCCTTCTATTTCTAAGGACATTTATGTAGGTACCAACATGGAAAGAGAAGACGAACAATGCCAAAAGGAAGTTGCTGCCCAAGATTTTGGAGGACCTTCACACCATGAAAAACAAGAATCTACTCAAGGACTTCAAGGTAAAATGGCTAACTCTTACACTTTTGTACATGTGAATGATAATTGTGTGTCTAGGAGCCCATTGAGTGTGAGTTGTAGCTTTCCTATATGTGAGTCTATTATTTCTTTGCCACTTAATGATGATGTACATATTGTGAGTGTAGATACACTAGTTGATCCATTTGATGACTGAATCGACTCTTTTTGTAAGATTGATTTATTTCCACCTAGTGTTGGAACCATTATGTTGAATGAAAGTACATTATCTTCTAAAATTTGTGTTGATCAACTTATGTGTGAAAATTACCCACCACTTGAGGATATGTATGATGTAATTAATGAACCTCAAGTGTGTAATGATGTTAAAAATGTAGATCAAAGGAATATGAGTGAACTCGAGAGCTATTCTTGGGATAATCTTGCCCTTGCAATCACTTTGAAACTTGTTATTGATCTTTTAGAGAGTGATGAATGTATTTGTTCCAAATCTGCCCGTGAAATATATCATGCTCTCTTCAGGTATAATGTCTTGTTTGAAGATGATATAACCACTCTTAATGAACCTAGTGGTGAAAATGATGGTATAGCTTGCCTTAGAAGCTATAGTTGATATGCTAAACCGCTATAGAGTAACAACATTTCTACTAAAGATGGAAATCACTTCTCGGAAGATGAAAGTACTCTTAAGGGTAAGGGATGTGTAGTCTTGGAAACTACTTATCCTTCTACTTTGTGTGATTTTACTTTTGAGAGTACTCATGGTGATGATTGTGAAACTAATAGTGAGTACACACATGAGGGCACCTTAGTAGAAGTTAACTTGAGTAATACCTTTCTCTACTCTCTATTTGCTTTGGATAATATGTATGCTATTGTAGAGAGTACTCCATTTAGTTTGGGTAGAGATCACGAGAAAGGGGAGTGTGTTCTAGACCCATGTCTATGGCCACTCTTCCCGTTTGACCCCGGTGCCAAATATAAATTTTATGATGATGGTGAACCCAACTTGTTGCTTGGTTTACATGAAAAGCAAAGTATCACTTTTGGTAAATTCCATAACCAAATCCTTTCTGCATTTTTCATTAATTATTTAATATTTAGATCAAAAGATCCTTGGTTATATTCTAAATATGTGCAACCTTGGAATATTGAGGTGATTTGTCATGCTAAACCTAACCCTCATTCCATGAGGAGTTTGTATTTGTATGTCCTTTCTTTGGTTTTGCAAGGTTTGGATTCGAGGTTGAATCCTTTTCAAGATAGGGAGGATGATACGAGTCAAATGGCCACCTTAGCTTTTGATGACATCTTTGAAGACCAACGCCTAAAGGCTCAAGACTTGGTCACCTCGAGAGCACAAGGATACGCAAGGAAGGATCATTTTGAGCATGACTTAAAGCAATATCGTGTATGGAAGGTTTCTTGGTTACTTACATTGATGCTAACTCGAGAACCACAAGCCTTGAAGTATGAACCATACTCGGTTTTTGAGAGAATTGAAAAGGTGTCATTCATTCAAGTTATAACATACCTTGGATACCCCTTTATTAAGGGTATTTTATACATTACATATGGTGTATTTACACACCATGGAAGCCCCTCTCATTAAGGGCAAAGTGGTCTTTTTATCTTTATTTGTAATATATTATAAATAGGCCCCTTTAGTCTTATTTCTCACTAGTTTTGGAAGAATGAAAGATTGAAACACAGATCCTCTGTCTTGAGAGTATAACACTTTAGGTAGTCTTTGTTTAGGGCTTGGAAAAGCTAATATTGATCTTTGCTTGGAAACGGTGAATCTTAAGGTGAGTTGATTCCCTTGACAGTCACCGTAAGAGTGTGTTTTGGATTATTACATTCATTAGGGTTTTTTGATTTTAATACACTCTTTTATTCTTAATATTGTAATAATCTTGGTCTCACTATCTATCCTTTACTTTTGTTGTTGTTATCTTGTGTAGTGGACTATTTTGGGTCCTTTACTGAATCTGAAACTTGTGTTATTGTTGTTCATCTTGTTCATCAGGTTTTGTAGCTATTTTTTGGTGATATATACATCATTGTATCTTGTATTCTTCTTGTTGATAGCGAATCCAAGAGTGGTATCCAAAAAGGTCCTCAGATCCTTAAGATTTGCGGACTGTTTTAGAGTTGTTTCGTGCTTCTCTTGTCTTTATTGTATCATACTTGCTCTTGATTACCGCATTTGCGGTCTCCAACTGCGATCACGGACAAGAGGATATCCACGATTGCAATCCATTGACCGCGTCGTGGCCACTTCTTCCATATAACCCCTAGTTGCCCTCATTTCCCTCACACTCTCTTTCAAGATTGTACTCTTAAATTTAGGCTAAATTTTGGTAAAGCTATGATCTCTCAAATAGCCTCTTTGCATATCCATTTTTGCATCACAACTCCGTTAAGTGACATGAATCTATGCCTTTATTTTTGCAAATAATCCATCGAGTGCATGACTAATAAAGGTCCTAAAATTGCTAATTATTATGCTTTCCATGTTGTTATATTTATTATTGGTGTGATGTTGGCTGCATGATTGAGGTGTGCACAAGTGGGGAAATCCTAAGTACCCAATAGTGTGTACAAAAGGTAGATCAATGAGATATACATGCTAAGTGTTTGATAAATTGCTCAAATGAACTTTCAATCATAATATCTGCTTGCTAAAGGGCACATTCACACACCTCTATCACATTGTTCACATGACTTTCATTTGCACCCATATTGTAGCACATGCTAGCAGTCTAAAATTGGGAAGAATGTGAACATGTAGAGCTGACACAAAACTAGCCTCAGGTGTCGCGATCGTAGTCCTAGACTGCGACTGCGGTAATCCAAACATAGTTCGACTCGCGATCATGGTAATTGAGGACAAGTTCCTGGCAGGTAAAAAATCCTACAATTCCAATTTTTAACCGGGCCACTCCAAGCACTTAGTCCAATGAACTTTACGCCTCTTTGATTGCTAAGCTTTGTAAGTGAGCGGGGTTGGAAGAGTATGCTAGTGATACATGGGTGTGTCCTAGTGCCCCCATCTACCCATTGAGGATTCGAGGAGAGGGTGCACCAGTAAAAAGCAAGAAAATATAGATCAACTTGGGAGATCCAGCATATAGCGAACCCAAACCTTATAGGCCAACAACCATGGGACCTTTTAAAGAGATTAGAGTTAATATTGCAACCATTAAAGAGCTTGTGTCTAGATTGCCTCAAGGGCCGGGAGATCCCTTTACCACCCATCACTTATATGTGTCACATGCCGATTATAACGAGTACAAGGAGGGCCAAAAGAAGCAAAAAGCAACTATTGATCAACTTGAGAAAGCCTATCTTATTTGGTGGCATCACACCGCGACCTTGGGAGCGCACACAAAAAAATAATTACAAAGGGCAAAAAGAGGGGTGGATTCTTTATCAAGATGTGGAAAGGGGTGAAGGGCCTATGAAACATCCTAAAACCTTTAAATAGTCTTACTATGTCTTGTGTGGACAGTGATGATGAGGCCCCAACTGAGGGGTAAGACTTTAAAGAGGATGGTGATGATGCAGGGTCCGAGAGTGATAGTAGCCCTTGATACGAATTCAGGGGACACCCTTATCTCTTTTATCCTTGATTATTTATGCAGTTGGGACACTACTACCTTTTCAGTTAGGGGCGTCTCCTTATTTATTTGATTTGGGCATGTATTATTGATATTCTGCATACTTTTATGCTTTTTGGGGTAATTCTTTTTTTATTTGGGTTGTAATATTCGGGCATACTGATGATGCCCATATCTGCATGGAGTAGTTATTTTGTTCTTGTTTCATTAATTTGTAATTTTTTTTCTAACTATAGTGCAAAGAAAGTTTAAGTACCTATAGCATCGATGATTGGGATTCGCATTTACACCCATTGGTAAAGTCTTAGTGGTAACCATATGGAAGTTCGCCCACACTATAGTTTGCAATGTAAGACGATAGCTTGGGTTATTGCCATAATAAGCAAAATTATGCTTGGTACAGGTTCAAAAGCAAACACCCCCTCCATTCAAAGTACTTTACAAAAGTCGAAGGCATGGATGTGAGAAACTTTGTGATAACATTCTCTCTCTTTTGTTGACTTCAAAAGTTGATTGTGGAAAAATAGGGGATACCCCACCCTTGTCTCTAGCGAGGAGAACAATTGACCCCCTTTGACAACATTCGAATGCCGTGTATGTGAGCTTAATTGTCTACATCTCATCTTTACTTATACCATCTAGAACTTGCCCTTTTAGTCTTTCAAAGATAATTTTTGGTTGTGCTTGGTTGGTAAAATGATTGTAGTCCATATTGTGATTTTGGAAGTGCACTTTACCCTAAAGAGCCTACTAATACATAAGAGTTACCCCTAGTCACCCTCTTCGAGCCTTTGGACTTTTCGTTGGCAAACACATTACAAGTTGCGGCCCTTTTATTCATCTGCTCTTGAACCCTATCCTCCTTGAACTTTATAGTACAAATTAAGGCTAAAATCCTAAGTTGGGGTAGTGGAAAGAGAAAGAAGTACAGTTTGGACATGAAGTCTTAAGAAGGTTCCTCCAATCATGAGAAAGTAAAGCTTTTTGAATTTGAATAAAGAGAAGATCCCATATAGAAAATAAAGGCTTTATCTATGAAAAAAGAAGAAAAAATTATAGAAGAAGAGAAAATGAGTAAAGTGGGAAGACTAAGAAAAAGCAAAGAGTGGGCAAAATAGTAAAGTGAAAAGAACTTGCCCATTAATAAAAAAGTGTCGAGTATACGATATAGAAGTTCAATAAGGATATAGCCTTATTGTCCTAAATTGCTATCTTACCCTACCCTAAACCTATATTATAAGCTCAAAAATCCATTTGTGATTTCCAATCAAGTGTGGTCATTGTAGTGGCGATCGAAAATAGAGGTAAGCCTATGGCATGGTACTTGTAACATGGAGAGTTCCTTGAGAGAGTGAGTGATTGTACTTGAATTTCCTTGTTGCATAATTGGTAACTAGGTGTGTGAACCTTTCTTTCTTGTGAGGGGGCATATGAGTTAATTAAAGTGGGTGATTTTATCATCTTCCAAGCAATGAGATGAGTGGATGTATAACATGATTGTAGCCAACTTGCAAGTCACTTCTAGAGTGTTAGTAATTGTCACATAGTCGCTCCCCAAGATCCATTGTATCCTTCGTCACTCCATTTTATGATAAAGGGTATTGTTAATACTTTTCTATCCATATGTGAAAAGATTTTTTTATAATAACCAAGTTTGAGCCTTCATGGTCATTGGGATCATGAATAAGGGCATACATGGAAAAGTTCTCATGCCAAGAGGTAATGTTGCTTAAGGACAAGCAAGGGTCTAAGTTAGGGGTGTTAATGAGTGGTAATCCTACCAATCATTCGCAATAATCATCCATGCATACTACCATGTTTTATATTAGAAAATAAGGCATTATATAGGTTTAAGTGCACTAACACCCACATTTTGCAGGTATAAAGTGGAAAAGGTAAGCATATGTGGAATAGAGCTAAAAGAGGGAAAATGGAAGCAAAAGGAATGCAACTGGAAACTTAAAGTATTCAGCCTTAGTTACCGCGACCGGGACGTCAGGCCGCAGTCACAGTCAGTCTAGGTGGTCAGCAAAGCGCGGTATACAAATCCCAACTTATATATAAGCAAAAACCCTTTCTTCTTTGGTCATTTCTTACCACATAGCATATTTTTGGATTCCAAACATGAAACCCTAATGGGTAAAGTGTGTAATTAACTTTGGAGAATCAAATTTCTTAGTTACTTTGCGAAGAATGAATGCTTCTGATGACCCACATGGTATATTTCTCTTTACTTTCTCCATGAGTAGCTAAATAATTTGTTGTGGGATTATGATGAACTAGAGTGTGATTGTATGTAGGTATTGTTATGTTCACATAGATTTTAGTTGTTGAGTATGGATTTCACCATTGCTTGAGCTTATTTGTTGGAATTTGATGGGTGAAAACTCTAAATCTCCAAATGGGTTTGATGAGTGAAAGCTCCAAGTTCTACAAACCCTTTGTCATCCTTGAAAGAGAGATTTAAGTGAATATTAGGTGAGCCATAACATCCTCGAAAGAGGGTTATTGGGGGACAAAGCAATGGCGAACAACTAAGCCTATGGTTTACTACCCTTTTAAATCTTAGAACCAAGTATTTGGGGAGGGTAAACCATGTGAAGAGCATCATCCTAGAAATAGGGATGCTTGGTTGAGGTTTTGGGTGGTTATATAAAATCCACAATTATTAGGTGCTCGAAAGATCCAATAGGTGAAATCGTTGGGGTTTTATTGAAAGATTTACCTCAACGATTGTCAACCAGGCCTATCCGTTACTTAATAACTAAATTCCATAACAAAACAACATTATCCCGCATAATTTACCTCTAAGGATACATAATCCCAAGATCTCTTCAACCCTTGAGTTCAAACCTAAAATAGCTTTTGCCGCCTACTTGTTGAAGTTTTAGTGAATAGTTTTCAAATACTCTCTGATTTATTTATACATGTTGTTTTCATTAGAATTTTGGGTAACCTTATAGTAACTTGAACACCCATAGGTTTAAAGTTATAACATTCACTCCTTGAGATTTGACCCCAATTTACATTGGGTTACTTGACAACGACCGCCTCACCCCTCAATTATGGGAGAGAGTTGAGCAATATCAATTGCCACCATTCTTATCACTACACTTCTATATCCATACTTCCAACTATAAAAAGGTTCTAATATTCATGAATTATAACACTTCGGTTGCAGTATCCCTTGAATTCAACTTTATTTAACAATCAAAATTCATACTATCTCCTTCAATGAGTATAATCTAAATTGAAGGGTTAATGGGGAATCTGAATACATATCTTACTCTGTCTTAACTGAATAACGTATGTGGATGAGGGTATAACTTTTAATTTGAGGAACTTATAACACACTAGTGAGCTCCTCTCAAGCTCCTAGTGTGATCTCTAAAGTTACTGATAGTATATCTGAGGGAATCATCTTAGGAGGAATTGGAACTTACTAGTCATGTCATATCAAGGATAAGTCATAGATAAAGGATTACGGAGTAACAGAGGAATCGACAGAAGTTTTTGAGAGAATAACTTTACGGCATGATGTAGAGTGTGAAAGAAAGGAAAAGCTTTTCCTAGATGCCTTGTAGCCTCTCAGACAAAAGTACAAACATCTTTGTACCATTTCGTAAGATTCTACTAGACATGGCTTCATAAACACCCTAGGATACTTGAACTCTGTACTTTGATACCATTTTTGTAACAACCCGAGACTACCCCCTAGTCATCATACGGTGCTTAAGACCACAAGTGATCCTAAGTTAACCTTTGTATTGGCATAACTTGTGAGCGACTAAATAAAATACACTTCTGACAAAAATAAGTGAAAGATACATCTTTTCTGAATATGATCAAAACAAAACTATATTAAAATTATTACAACTCTGATTATACAAAACAAAGCTAGAATCAAATACATCAAGTTTTATTGACTGTCTATGAAGCCTCTACTAGTATTGACTACAGGTAGTCAGTACATGACCCCTGACTTTCCCAAATCAATACAATTGACTAAAGAAATTAAAATGTTACTCGAACTATGACTGAATCAAACCCATGAATCAAAGGGGCTCATCACCTATTGACTAGAAGTTGCAACTGTCTGATTATGAATGTGCATGGTACAACTTTACCTACATTATTAAACAATGTAGCACACAGACATATATGTGGATCAGTGCTTTTGGAATGTACTGAGCATGTGAGGGTGAATGCATAAGTAAAATAATGTCTTAATGTTTATATAAACTTGTAAAAGGATGCAGGCTAAGTGTAAATGACTCATATTTTCTTAAATAACTGAAAGATGAAAATCATAAATCATGAATAATAAAGCATACTATATAAATCTTGTGAGCCATAACACTCAGTTCTAAAATCTATACTTTTACTCTTTCTATTAGTGGAGTAAATATAACTGAAGTTAAGTCTATTTTCAAATCATGCAGGCTGAGTGTATAAAGGACTCACTTTTATATTTGTAAACTAAAAGCTGAAATCTCCTAGCTAATGTATCATATAAAATAATATCTGAATAAAATTGTGAGCCTTTACACTTAGTATTATGCTAGTAGGGTAGTTTGTTACTAGCCATTGTGAACTACGGGTTTAGCTGGCCTACTGGTGGGTTATAGTAGGAACCATCATGACTTGAGAAATTGGGTCGTGAAACATTGGTATCAGCATCCAATACTTGTGAGATTAGTTTTGAGAAGTTGAAGGATAAGTTGACTACTGCGATAGTTTTGACCCCGTCGGAGGGTACTGAGGGGTTTGCTTTGTATTATGATGTGTCTTATGCAGGAATGGGTTATGTGTTGATGCAGCGTGCTAAAGTTATTGCTTATGCTTCTAGGCAACTCAAGGTTTATTAGAGAAATTACCTGACTCACAATTTAAAGTTTGCAGCTATGGTCAATTCTTTAAAGATCTGGCATCATTATCTGTATGGAGTGCATGTGGATATCTATTCAGATGATAAGAGATTGCAATATGTGTGTACTAAGAAAGAATTGAATATCAAGCAGAGGTGGTGGAACAAATTACTCATGGACTATGTCATGAGTTTGAACTACCATCCAGGTAAAGCTAATGTTTTTTTCTATGCTCTTAGTAGGTTATCCATGTGAAGCTTGCCTCATATGGAGGAGTAGAAGAGATGATTGGTGAAGTACGTTCACAGGTTGGCTAATATGGGAGTTTGTCTTTTGGACTCCAATCATAGAAGAGTGATTGTTCAAGAGGTAGTTAAATTATCTCTTAGTGCAGATATGAATGAGAAGTAGGCGTTGGATCCTATACCTATGCAGATTACAGATCACGTAGGTTAGCAAAAGTCTATGGCATTTGAGAGTTGGAGAGATGGCATTGTGAGATATCAAGGTAAATTGTATGTTCCTGATATTGATTGGCTTCCAGAAAGAATCTTGAATACGGCTGATGAGTCCAGATATACAATTTATTTGTGTTTAACTAAGATGTATAATTATTTTAAAGAGATCTATTGGTGGTACAATATGAAGACAGATATGGCAAACTTTATGGCTAAGTGTATGATCTGTCAGCATACTAAGTTAGAACATTTGACGCCTGGTGGTACATCTCAAAAGATAAAGTTGCCTATGTAGAAGAGCGAGATGATAAATATGGATTTTATTACTGGTCTTCTGTGGTCTCAAAATCAATATGATTTGATTTGGATCATTATGGATAGGATGTTTATGTCTACTCACTTCTTGCTTGTGAGGACTACCTACTCTGGAAAGTATTATACTAAGTTGTTTATTCAGGAAATTGTTATGTTGCATGGAGCTCCAGTGTGAATTATTTTAGGTTGAGGTACACAATTTTCATCTTACTTTTGGCATTTATTTCAGAAGGGTTTGGGGACTAAGGTGAACCTTAGCACTATTTTCCACCCTCAAATGGATGGACAAGCGGAAAAGGACTATTCAGACCTTGGAGGTATGTGCGCATTTCAAAATTTTGGGTATGTGTGAATTCTTTTTTGTTATTGTGCCAACATATCCCCTGACTCCTTATTCGGGGATGAATGCTCTTGGGGGGGGGGGGTAATGTAATACTCCAGGTTTTGGCCTATGAAAATTTATTGATTTTTGTAATCACTACCCTAGAAAAAACTCACATGATGAGTTTTTATCACTTATCATGAGTTTTATAGTGCCAATCGTAGCTTAACTAGTGAGGTTTCAAAGATTACTATTTGGACAATGACTAAGACCCTGTGAGTCGTAAGGTCTGGTCGCAAGTCATCTGGTGTGACTCCCGACCAAACCAATGAAGGTTCTCAGGAGTATGCCCAGGTTACTAGTCGTGGTGACAACTTATGACCAGTCACCACGAGTCGTTAGCTGACCCATAGTGACTGGCAATAGTTTTTCCTAAATGACTTCATTAAGGGTAATTTGGTCTTTTCCTTTTCTTTACACAATTCCATAACTTAAAAAACTTTCTATGGACCTATTAACATTAGTTAATCAATCATAAGCTATTCTCATTCTCTCAAACTTCCTAAGTAAGAGAAAAAGCTAGGGTTTCAAGGAATTGATCATCTAGGTTTCAATTAGTAGTTTTCTCTCTAAAATTCTTTGTGCTTTAGGCATGTATCTCTATCCTAAATGATTTTACATGAAAGCACGTGTTTAATTATTACCTGTGTGAAATTAATTGTTGGATTTTAAATATGGGTTGAGGGATTTGGAATTGTTACTACATGAATTGATTTCTCATGGTTTTGAATTGGTCATACATGTTTATTCTTATAGTTTTGAACTAAATAAAAGCATGGGTGTGGAAGTTGGAATGGGGAACATGGGCTTCCCCAAATCTATGGTTAATTGGTTTGGCATTGGCTTTATCCTCAACCCAACTTTTTGGTAAATTGGTTTTGAAAAATGAAATATGCATAATTAAAGTTACTCTTGGAACCTTGCATTCAATAAAAGGTTAATGGAACGTAAAAATCATTTTGAAAAGCCTTGGTGGCCATGGTTTGGTTTTAAATTGGAACTTTGGAGTCAAATTGGTTAAATGGATTGGTTGTGGTATAATGGAATTGCCTTGCAAGCATAATTACATTTATTATGACAATATTGATGGTAAATGCCTTAAGAAATGATTCCTTGGTTATGGTTGGGATTATGTGCTAAATGTTTTTAATTTAGTCTTATAGGAGGTTGTATAGCTCAAAGTGAAGGTGGAGGTCTGGAGGACCTCTACTGGAAACAACATTTGTTGGTGTGGTTTTCTATATGATCGTGTGCATAATTCAGATTATATATATATATATATCCATATATATATATATACTGGAATGGCTTGGTTCATAGATTCCCTTGCCCTTCCTTGAATTTCCTCGGTTCATGCGGCTAACACGCGTTGGGGCCCTTTCATTAGGGAAAGCTGAACCCATATAGCCTGTGAGTGCCCTTAGGACAGATTGGGCTACATAGTCTAGGTTAATGATTATAAAATCTCATGTTTAAATACGGTACCCTATCTCGACATCTTATAAATATGTATATATGAATGTACGCATATGGTTTTGACTGGTTTTGGACATGACATTATTTTATCCCTTTCCCGCTTTACATGTCAGTGCTTATACCATTGACCGTCCCTGCACGCTGCACCATTTTATTATATAGGGTACTAGGGGTTTTTCTATTACTTTGTGCAGTATTAGGTGATTCGGGGTTGTCGATCGGTTTGCGATGAAGTGGTGAGCCTTCTCATTCAGAAAGCTTACCAGTTTATTATGTTCCTTTTCATATTTTTGGAATTGTTAGTATTTCATTTAAACTCTCTTGGTCGCGATCGAGAACATGTCCCAACCGCTTTGCTATTCTTTTACTTTAGAGGCTTTTGTTGACAAAGTGGTATTCTTGTACTTTAGAGGCTTTTATGGGCAAATTGTGTGTTGGGTATTGATTGTTGATTACTATTCTTCATTTGATTATTTATTTACTCTATTATCACATCTGGTTATCTTACACTGTTTATTTTTGTTATGTTCTGTTCTCTAGGGTAAGGGGTGGTCTCCAACCCTCGGTCGGCTTAAGAAACCCATCACTGCTAGTCCTTCGTTCGGGTCGTGGAAATTAGTTGCTTAATAGACCAAGCCTGTTTATTGGTAGTAGGTTTTCCCCTTTTTATGTTATTTTTGTGCATCATTCTTGGGATTCATGGTACATATGGAACATAAATGTCAATACTCAAGGGAATTGAGGAAAAAAAACATATGCCTACGTATGACTGACAATCCCTATGGGTTAGACAATGAGTCATTGCTAGATGCTAAAACTCATTAGGTGACTCGTTGGATCCCGCTTCTACAGAAGTGCAATGTACAGTCTCAACACGAATAATAGGTATGACTCATTAGGTCTCTATAACTCATAGCAAGACTCATACTGAGTAATTTCACAAAGCTCATAAACTTTACATTTTTGGAATGTAGTGCTAGTAATCATGGCACACATGATGACTTGTTGCATTACGGTACGAGTTATTTTGAGAGTCGTGAAGACTATAATGTCACAACCCAATTTCCAAGTCATGATGACACCTACTTTTTACCCAGCAGTAGGTATGCCAAACTATATCTCGAAACTATATATAATGGGCTAATTAGTGTAAAATGTCATAAATGCCAAAAAGTTGCAAGTAAAGAAATACAATACATAAATCATAGAATAATACTATAACAATAGAGAAACAAAGAGGAATAATTATATCTCAGTACCTAGTAAATTCGGTACAAGATGCTTTAATCCTAATAAAAACAAGTACTTTCAAGTTAATATAAAAATAATCCAAGTTCTAGCACATGCACTCATTAGAAAGCAATAAAAATGAAGAGAACAACAATACGTGCATATCCACCATTCACGAATCACCATGTACTTTGATGCCTACTTTGTTATATCATCATAGTTCCCATAACCCTTCTTGTAGGATTTAGCTAATCATAATTGCAAGGACAAAATAGTAATTCGTAGAAATAACATAATTCTACACTTACAAGAATAAAAATTAAACCAAGAATCTCAACTACGAATTAATATGTTTAAGTATGTGTCTACAACCCTCAAGAACAAGTTTATGGACTCAAAAAATGAAAAAGTATGTACACTAAAACATAAAACCTAACAGGAGTATTTATAGATACAAAATAAATCATGTCCTAAATATAATTGGAAAAAAGTGTCAATAAGTCATTGGATTAGGCCAGGACTCATTGCATGCATTTGTACAGTTTGCTTGTTTCTGTGTTGGCTATTGACACCTCCTTGCAACAACTAATAGAGACTCCTAATGTGTCATTATGGTAGTCTTTTCCACTAGAGTATGAGATACTCCCAATGGATCATCGTGTCTGTCTTTTCCACTAGAGTCAATTTTGTGGACTTTCAGGACATTGTTCTCTCTTACTCAATATAATCTAGAAAATCATACCCTCTCCTTATAACTCGTATGGAAGAGTCGTTGCCACTGGTAAGAGTTAGACATCTACAAGAATTTTGGACTATTTGGTCAGTATGAGTAGGGTGAGAACTTGTTGGCTTTCATAGTGATTCATAGTGTGCACTCGTAGCTAATAACTTGACTTGCACATCTTTAAAACTTTGGACACAATCTTCAGGATGAATCGTGCCATGACACACAGTGTTACCCAATAAGTCGTCACTAGTTCCTAGGTGCCAATACTTATTTAGTTTCAGTTCATTTTTGTCCATTTACTACCAAGACCTATTTTTCTGCAAAACACTTAAGCAAACACAACTTATGTACAAGTACACTTAAGTTCTTGCATATATATTTTTTGTTTTATGCATCAAAAGTTCCATGAAACCACGACACATTAACACCCTTAACTTTGAATGTTTGCATGTCCTGAGGTAAACAAGAAAACGAACACATATGACTCTTAACTAAGAGAAACCGAAGATACCTACGGTAGTCAACTTGTTGCTTTTAGCATAAAAGTTTAAACCCCACCCTATACAAGAGTCAAAAACTAGTGTGTATGTATATATAGTCACTTACCATTACAAAAAGTGATAAAAAGATGACATCATATTATGAACAAGTAACCAACTACAAACACAAATGACATTACTTGAACAAGTAGCAACTAGTGATGAAACTAGTGTGCCCTAAAAAAGAAGTATCATACACTTACTATCTAAAGATGCAAATGTAAATAAGGACTGAATCAAAGTATTCACTCTGACAAAAAAGTTCTAACAGTGCATGTAAAATACCATAGGCTTGCCTTTATTTCTATGACATAGTTTTTTGGACGGTTGGATTAGGATCACTAGAGGACTTTTATTGTCTTGTAATTTTGGATTGGAGGTGGATACGATAGATATGGATACAGTGAGTCAACTATCCATTGCATTATACTAATTTTGGCTCTACTTCTTAGCCTCATTTTCGTCTCCCTGATTCTCCATTGTTCTTCTTTAGATTTTAAGTCTGGTTTTCTTTTTAACACTTTCTCTTTTTCTCCTTTTCTTTTTTTACAAACTTATTTAATTTTACCTTCTCTTTTTTTCTTACAATACTCAAAATACCTTTTTTTTCTTTTACTAACTTTTTCTACATACCCACTTTGCACTACACACAATTATGATAACCACCATCAACTTAGGCAATTTGTGTGAGCTAAGGTACACAGTGTCTAAGGATGGATCATGGCTAAAAAAGGTCCATTATAACAAAAATGGGAAGGTGAAAAGGACAATAAAAAAAATAGGTCTATTAAGGATCAAACTCGATATCAAGGGATATTTATTCCATTTTGTAGGGGTTTTAGGCTAATAGTTGATTATTCGAGAATGGCATATGAGGCTTTCTTAACAAAATATCTTCAAACCTAGGCAAGACTAATCTTTCAAGTTCTATATCGCACACACATAACTGAACTAAGTACCTCACACACGCATAGCACAAGGTTACACAATCAACTACTGCTTATCCAATTCATGCATTGCTAAGATATGGTTATTACACCTATAATTTTAATTGCATATAAGATCCACAGTGGTAATTGTTCAAACAGATACAACATAGAGTCTAAAATAATTTTATAAAGGCATACCTTTAAAAAATTCAAAGCTTGATTGCACATAGGTTTCCTTATTTTCCCCTAATCGAACACAATAAAAACAACATAAATACAATAAATATAAAAATAAAACTCCTAAACATGCCAATTCTACTATGATAGCACACCCAAAGGAAAAGAAACATGGAAATAAAAACCCTTAAGTTGTCGTTCACCCCCACTCCTAACTTTGAGAACATCCAGTGTCCTCATTACATGACTATAGTCAAGAAAATATATGATCAAGGGGACAAGACACATCTGTAAAGCCCTAGGAATTAATTGTGGACTCATCAATTGTTAAGGTCATAGAAATCAGCTGGTCTCTAATCTTATGGCACCTGATGTGATTGATGCACTCAAAGTAATGTTGGCACAGGTGGTGACCAATGCACTCAAAGGTGTAGAACTAGCAGGGGAAACGATCATACCCCTACAACTCTCATATGAATCTCCAATAAGTGTTCCTCATGGGACTACTTACTCTTACCTATAACTTTCTTCAAATTCTTTATGTATTTTTTTCTTATTTCACCAATATGGCTCCTAACCATCATCAATGTCATTTTATTTATCCTTATAGCCCTATATGTCGGGCAACTCAATATGCTGAAACTCTCTCCTAATAACACAACACGCCAATAGGCGAGAATAGTAGAAACTCTCTAGAGGACAAATCCTGGACTGTAGCCCAAAACTAAACAATCTCCTATTTGACCTCAGTTATGTTAGGAGACGAAAAACCTTAGTCCTAGTAGTCAAAGTGCATTTAAAATAATCAAAATACGCATGCATCTCTATCCAAGCCCAATCAGGATCGGAGACCACCCTGAATACCCAACCATAACCACCCTACACCATATGTCGAATAAATTTTGATTTTATAACATAACAAGATGGAACAATCATAAATCAAATATAGTCAAACAAAGTCAGACCCAATACCAATACCAATGCCAAGGCTGACACCAATACTGACACCATCTATACCAACCCATACTAGTATCACGAAGTGTCTATCAAAAATTAAAACAACATTTGGCCGGTACATGCCCCCAACCATAGCCAAAACCACAATCTAAGAAATAATAAAAGTATGTAGAGAAGACCATAATATGTAATGGACTCTTCTGGAGAATGGAAGCTCACCAATTCAATCTGACATAAAGCTGTCCCTGAATCTAAATCATTGAGAAGGAGGAGTAGCATGGATGGTTCTTGCATCGCGTGGGGATACAATGCCCGAAGACGGGTTAGCGGGTGAATGCTAGCATTTACTCAGGAGTAAGGATAAAATAGTACCAATATTTAAAACCAAGTAAATAACCATATGCAATCACATCCATACATATATATAATCCATGCTAGGAAAAGGAACTGGGTTTGCCATACATTTAAAAGTTTAACTTGTGCTATGTAGCTTGACAATCCTAAAATCACCCATGGTCTATATAGGTCCAGTGTTACCCTCTAAATGGTCCTCAATGCGTGTAGCTGCAAGAACCAGAGATATCATAGGGGTAGGGGATTCCCATGTACACTTCACCCTCTATGATACATATATACAAGTATAACTTAGGGGATTCCCGCGTACCCCACAGTTTATGGTCACCATGACCAACCTTTATGTCGGCAAACATATGTTTCGAATGTCCTTCCATTGGACTCACACCTTCACGGTTAGCGATCACAACACACCATTATTGCCTATTTAAAACCTTTAGCACAGAAATAAATCACCCATTCCATTTGTTAATTACCAAGGCATTATGTAGTAGTATCGTTATACCGACTATAGCTAACAAATATTGTCATAAGCCAATCCTTAGGGGATTCCCATGTACCCCATATTATTTCCAATTAAACCAAACCATGGCCACCAAGACCTTACCAATCATTTAAAACCATTTAAACCAATTTAGGTTCCATTACCAAATTATACAATACCATAATTTCCATAAAAAGTCAAACAATTTGACAAAACCATTCTCATTGACATTTTATCAAACATGTTGAGGACATATGGTTTCTAAAACAAAAACCAATAACCAATTGACCATTCCTATGAAACCACATATTTAATTCAATAATTATAACATAAAAATCATAAAAAAAATATGGAAAAACAATATTCATGTTGCAACAACCAAACCCCCCAAACATACAATTCAAAACCAAATAATACCCATAATTAAATCATGAAAACCATTCATTAAAAAATGTATTTTGTTGAAATAACAATGGGGGAGGATTAAAATGCCTTAAATACCAAAGAATACGGAGAAAAACCACCCTTGGAGGTCGTAATTGACCACCTTGAAGAAAACCCTAGCCTTTCTTGAACCAAGAGCCTTAAGAGAGATTTTAAAGTGTTTAAAGTATTTTTGATTGAGAAGAATATGGTAAATGAGGTCCTAATAGTTTTTTAAGTCATGGGGATAAAAGAGGTTAAGAGGGGAAATATTCAAAATACCCTCAGCATAATATCATGAAAAATGGATACAGGTGGTTACAATTTAGGCACCTCACTCATACCCCATCATACTAGTAGTACCCCTAACTCGTACCTAGGATAAAAAGTTGAACTCCACATTCTATCCAACATTTGAATCCCTTTTTCCCAAAACATACCATCACCATACGACCAGTACGTACCTAGTCTTACCCTAAGAAAAATGTCAAGGCTAGATAATAGACAACATACGGTTTTGACTCTACTTCTCGTAGCATGTACATACAACTCTTATGATGTCCACTCATACCTTGGATAGTGAATGGCCTACCACACACTAATTATCATATGACTTGGGATACCAAGTCATATCTATATCATACGACTACTAAGCTTGAGTCGTATGATGGATAGAGAGTTTAAAACTAAGGAACTTTCTAAGGACCAGAACATAGGTTGTTTTAATTCTCTCCCACTTGGATCATTCATCCTTGAATGATGGGTCAAAAACATGATTTAACATAATAAGTCCAATTAAACTTCCCTTTAGCCAATTATAGAAAAGAAAGATATAAAGAAATTAATATCAACACATACCTCAAGCATGAATTTCTGTAACAAGGAATAAATGCAGATACTTGGAATTTATTTCATCTTTCACTTCCTACGTAGGTTCTTCAATCCTATAGTTCCTCCAAAGAACCTTTACCGATGTAGAATTCTTCGTCTACATTAGACGAACCTGACAATCCAAGATCTCAATAGATATCTCCTCATAAGATAGGGAATCCAAAATACAAATATCCTTGGATGGCATAATTTACAATGGATCACCTATAAACTTCCTTGACATAGAGATATGGAATACCGGGTGAATGAAGCTTAAACTAGAAGGCAACTCCAATTCATACACAACATTTTTAACCATACTCAAAACCATGTAAGGAGCAACAAATTGGGGATTGAGCTTCCCCTTTTTACTAAAATACATCACTCTCTTTATGGGAGATACCTCTAACTCTCTTCTCCTTACGTCCGCATAGGACATTTAGAGAATTTGGGAAGCCTAAAGTCTATCCTAAATTACCTTAACCTTCTCCATGTCTTGGTGAACCAAATCTAGACCAAACATATCTGCTTCACTAAGCTCAAACCATCCAATTGGAGACCTACACCTCTTACCATAAAAGGCCTCAAATGGAGCCATCCCAATGCTAGAGTGGTAGCTATTGTTATAAGCAAACTCTACAAGAGGTAAATGCTTAACCCAACTACCACCATAGTAAATCACTCAAGCACTAAGCATGCACCCCGACATCTGAATAGTCCTTTCTGCCTGCCTATCTAACTGCGGGTGGTAAGCTATACTCAAACTAACCTTAGTCCCTAACCCTTTCTAAAACAGCCACCAAAAGTGAGATATAAATTGCGTACCATGATCAGAGATGATAGAAAAAGGCACCCCATACAATTTCAAAATCTTATGAAGATAAAACCTTAAATAATCCTAAGTCTAGAAGTTAGTCCTCACTGGTAAAGAGTGAGACATCTTTGTTATCTTATCTACGATGACCCACACCAAATCAAATTAATTTCAAGACCGAGGAAGATCGGTAATGAAATACCTATTGATTACTTCTCAGTTCTATTTTAGCAAGTCAATTTCTTGATACAAACCTTATAAGACTCATAGGCTTAACTTTTACTTTTTGACACACCATGCACTTAGCCAAAAGATTAGCCATATCCTTCTTTATATTGTTCCACCAATACATCTCCTTGAGATTATAATACATTTTGTTGAACTAGGATGAACAACATAACATGACTTATGTGCCTTAGCAAAGATCCTTTCTTGCAATCCATCGATATCGGGAACACATAATCTCCCTTAGTACAAGAATGTACCATCACCACTAATCTCAAGGGCTATCACCTTATTCCCATCAACTTCACCCTTGATCCTCATCAACATGGGATCTAACATTTTCTCCTCTTTAATTTTAGCACCAAGAGAAGATCGCACGACTTCCTACACCAACACACTACTATTCTTAGAGTCCAAATGATGAACTCAAAGGTTAGAAAACAGTGAATATCCTTTACCAATTCTCACTTTTCCTTATCGACATGATATAGACTCCCCATGGGTAACCTGCCAAGAGAATCAACAACAACGTTAGCTTTACCTGAGTGGTAGTGAAGACTTATGTCATAATCCTTGAGAAGCTCAAGTCATCTCCTCTATATAATGTTATGCTCTTTCTGAGTAAACACATACTCCAAGTTCTTATGATCCAAAAATAGATCCATATCCACTCCATACAAATAGTAATGCTAGACTTTTAATACGAATACCATAACTAATAATTCCAATTCATGAGTTTGATAATTCCTCTCATGCCCTTTAACTATATAGAGGCATAAGCTATCACCTCGCCATGTTGCATCAGAAAATAAACAAGCCCCATACGAGACATGTCATAATAAACCAAAAACCACTCAGTGCCTTAAGGCAAAGTAAAAATAAGAGCCAAAGTTAGCTTATCCTTCAGCTTCTCAAAATTACCCTTACAAGCATCAGACCCCAAGAAATTTACTTTCTTCTGAGTCAATTTAGCCAACGGGGTAGATATAGAAGAAAAATCTCCATAATTTTCCTATTATAACCAACTAAACCAAAGAAGCTTCGAATGTCGGTTGGAGTCATGGGTCTAGGCCACTTTTTAACCACTACAACTTTCTGCAGATCCACAATGATCTCTTCCCTAGAAATGATATAACCCAGAAAAGTGATCGCGTTCAACCAAAATTCACATTTAAAAAATTTGGCATACAACTACTTTTTTAGAGTCTACAATACAACATGGAGTGATTGGTATAAACCACCTCACTCTTAGAGTACACCAGAATTTTATCTATGAACACAATGACGAACAAGTCTAGAAACTGAGGGAAGACCCTATTCATCAATTCCATAAATACCGCTGGGGAATTGGTTAACCCAAAAGACATAACAAAAACTCAAAATGCCCATATGGAGTACAGAAGGTAGTCTTAGGGATATTCTCTTCCCTAATCTTTATTTTATCATAACTGGATCTAAGATAAATCATGGAGAATAACTTAGCACCCTATAACTAATAAAAAAAATCGTTTATCCTTGGAAGAGGATACTTATTATTTACCATCACCTTATTCAAATACCTATAGTCAATGCACATCTAGAGCAAAGTATCCTTCTTACACACAAATAAAATTGATGAACCCCATGAGGACACACTAGGATGGATGAAATCCTTATCTAAAAGATACTTGAGTTGTTCCTTAAGATCCTTTAACTCAACTGGAGCCATTCTATATGGGGGAATAGAAATTAGATAAGTCTTTGGAACAAGATCAATAAAAAAGTCAATCTCCCTATCAGGAGAAATACTAGGAAGGTTATTAGTGAAGACCTCAGGAAATTATTCACCCCCTAAATAAAATGCAAAGAAGAACCATATGAGTGAAAATATTTAACCCAGACCCGATGATAGAGACTTCCTATAAATATTAATCTCCAGCTCTAAGACAATATCTGAACTTCCTCTAAGGAGCTAGGGAACCACTCTCTCACTAAATAATAGGCATATTAAGGAATTTAAAGATGACCATATGGGTCTCACAGTCTAAGGCAGCATAACATGAATGCAACCAATCCATCCATAGTATAATATTAAAATCTACCATATCTAATTTAAACAAATTCACCAAGGTTTCTTTACTATGAACGGATACCACACCCCCTATAGACTCTTTTAACAATTATTGAGTTACCTACCAAGGTAGAAATAGTAAAAGAATTTGAAATAACCTCAGGACCAAAATCAAAATGCACAACCATAAATGGGGTCACATAAGAGAAAGAGGACCCCAAAAAATTAAAAAATATATATCTTGAGAAAAGAATTTAAATGTACCATTTACAACATCAGGAAATGCTTTGGACTACTATCAGGTAGTGAGAAAATAGAGAAGGTTTTGACCAGTGTCAGAAATAAATGGTGTAACCTTTGGTGTCGGAGTTGATGATGAATAAATTTAAAACTTTTTCACCCTCGAAGTAACCTTACCAATAGGATAATTTTTAAGCATATGCCCTGGCTGAAAACAATTAAAGCATCTATGAAACACCTTGTCTTTGGTCCTTTAAAAAAATTTCTCTAAATTTGAGTTTCTGGCCAAGGTATGACTTAAAGGTACAAGTCGTAAGCTATGGTATTGTTTTGGGATCCTAAATCATATGTTTCATAGTATGTTCAAAGTCACTTACTTTCTATGGTACAATTGAACAACTTGTTGGTTCTTAGTTAGGGTACAAATGGTATGATACCAAGTCTTATGGTGCCCTAAGTCTTGTCCAATGTATTCTGTCTAGGGTATGGATTATAGGGTACTTATTGTATGCTCGGATATAGGTTAGTCCTGTGTGTTCATATTTTGGTCAGTATGAGGGGTCCAAAATAATACTAGGGTACGAAATAAGGATACCACTCGTACCCTAAGGTAAGGTTTAGGGGGATGGGTTACACCCTCCTGCGTGCATGTTTTTAGGTTTTAAGCTGGGGTATTTCAGACTTTTACCACCATAAACCCTTAATTCCCCATATTTTAAAATATGTTATGGCCTATTATAACCCACCATTTAAAGATAAAACACTCTAAAACACTTTCTAAACTCTCTCTTAAGGATTGGGGCTAGGGTTCTTTAAAAGTGATTATCTTGAGGATTAAGAGTCGTGTTTATTTTGATAATCTTCTTGAATAAGGAATGTAACTCTTCCCTCATTGTTAGTTCATCAATATTATGTGTTTTAAAGTGTGATTATGATTCATAAATGGTAGTTTTAAAAATAAAAATTGAGGGTTTTGTTGCATATGGTTGAGTATTGTTTACTCTTATTTTAACTTATGTTTATACATGTTTTAAATCACAGTTTGCTCATATAGGTTCTTGGTCATTGTGGTTTAACAAATAGATCAAGGGTTACCCTAATCTTGATCGATTATACTTTGGTTTTGGACTTGGTAAAAGAATTCCCTCAAAGTGTTTGTGAAAATACCTAAGAGAATAAGCTAGTCACATGTCAATGATTTGTTCAATAAGGCTTGGTCTAATAGATATGAATAATTGGTAAATGGTATTGTTATGGACTTTTTTCCATGTAATTATCTAAATGACAAACTTGGTGGTATAAATTTTTAAATAGTTTCAAGTCTTTAACCTTATATTGAACAAGTGTCTTCGTTAGACAATCGTTTTGATTCCCTAAACTTTAAATTGAAGAAGTGTCTTTGTTATACAATTGGTTAGAGTCCCTAAACTTTAAATTAAATAACTGTCTATGTTAGATGATGTGTTTGAGTCCCAAAGTCAATTGAATGCATGGGTTATTCATAATGGTACTAGTATATGGTGTATTTTCAAGTAGTATTGGTATGATAATTCCAATGAAATGCCTTTTGTAAATAATTAGCTTAATGGTTGTGTTTGTGTAATGGCGATTTTAAATTTAGCTTAATAGTGGGATATGTAGCTAGGCTGCAAAAGTAGAGTCCCAAAGACTAACACTAGAAATCGTGCTAGCCGGTGTGGCTATGTTGTGACCAGGTGGTTTGAGTCCCCTAAATAAATATATAAATGGGAGGTTTGAGTCCCTCTTACTACATGTATTGTTGATTAAGTCACCTTGATTATGTTGGGAGCTTTGAGTCCCCCATAAAGGCATATACAGATATTGATATTCTCTAGTTCATGCGGCTATACGCACTGGCACTC
This sequence comes from Capsicum baccatum var. pendulum, assembly GCA_030864225.1. NCBI lineage: Eukaryota > Viridiplantae > Streptophyta > Magnoliopsida > Solanales > Solanaceae > Capsicum > Capsicum baccatum. Next base: position 98,993,946 of record CM061560.1, on the reverse strand, counting down.
TTCTACCTAGGGGAGAGTTATGCCCATATAGCCTATGGGTGCCTTATTCTATGACGGTCAAGCTATATATCCAAAGTTAATGATATCTAAGTTCATGTTAATCTTTTTCCCTATCCCAACATGGTATATATATATGTATATGTATGTATTTTATTAGTACATGCATTAATCATTGTTTATGAACTCTTGGCACAATTTTATCCTTATCCTTAGGTTATATGCTAGCACTTCAATCGGTAACCATCTTCTATGATGTATCCCCATGCGATGTTAATGTTGGTCATACTAGACCTCCTACTTAGTCATTGGACTCAAAATCAACTTGTGTTGACTTGAAGTGGTAAGCTTCCATATTTTGGAAGTCTCCATTTTGAGTTTTAGTTTCCTATTTTTTAATTGGTTAATATTGGACATTGGTTTTAGCTATGGTTGGGGGTATGTCCCGATCAATTATTGTTTTGGTTTTGGATAAAGGCTTTGTGGAGATACTATGGGTTGGTATGGGTAGTTTCAGCCTTGGCATTGGTATTGGCATTGGGGATGATACCATATGATTTTATTTGATTTGTGATTGTTCCATTTTATCATGGTATGGATATGGATTTGGTTATTATTTTAATTTTGGTCATGGTTGTTGGTTTGCATTAAATGGTTTGACTTATTTGAGTTGTCCATGGTCATGGACCTTTACCAGATTCTTTGAGTTGATAATCACTCTGTTTTTTATATGTTTAGAATTTATCTGACTCATGCTATATGATTGGAGGTTGGTTATGTTTCTGGGGTGGTCTCCAGTCCTTGTTAGACTTAGGACGCCCATTAAAACAAGACCCTAGTTTGGGTCATGTCAAGTTTGTATCAGAGCCTTAGGTTCATGGTCAATTAAGAGTCCATAAAGCCATGTCGAGTACAGTTTCTTCTAAGGATATGTAGAGCTCCACACTCATAAAGGAGAGGCTACATAACATTTAGGAATATGTTACTTTCTTATTGTTTTATTTTGAGCTATAGAGTCTAAGGTCTTGGATTCCTCTATTTTCTATCTGCTTGACTTTCAGATCATGCATCGATGATCTGAAGCTCATGGAAAGTCCTCTGCCATAATTAAGGACAATGTTTATAGGACACACTATACTCATGAGATCCATACTCGATTTAGGGGTTCGATCCCTGGTTATCTTAGAGTTCCATAGATTCCCTCTAGTCCTTCTCAAGCTTATATGATGAATGCTAAGTTTAGTTAGTTGATTCATATGATAGCTCAGTTGGTAGATTCTCAGGCAAAGCGTGGTGTATCTTCTAGTACATCTTTAAAGGCCACATGGGTTGGCCAGTTCATGAGGTTCAATCCTTTAACTTTTATGGGTGTTAAGGTGGAGGACGATCCTTATGGTTTCTAGATAAGATAAAAATATTTGTAGGGTTATGTATGCCTTGAATATGGAAGAGGTGGATTTTACTTCATACCAACTAAAGGATGTGGTGTACTAATGGTATGAGGAGTGGGACTAGGAAAGGGGTGATGATGATAAGTCATCTTTATAGAAAGATTTCTCTAATGTATTTCTTGACCGTTTATTTCTCAAGAGTTAAGGAAATCAAAGGTGGAGGAGTTTGTTAATCTGAAATAAGGAAAGATGTCGTTCAAAAAGTATGGCTTGAAATTTCACCAGTTGTCTCAGTATGCTCTGGTGATGGTGTCTAATATGAAGGCATTCATGAGAAAGTTTGCTTTGGGACTATCTTGTGAGTTGATCCTTGAAAGTAAGACTGCCTTGCTAATCAAGGACATAGATACCTCTAGGTTTTTTGTTTATATGTAATAAGTATAGGACTAGAAAAGAAAGCAATCTGAGTTTTTGAGAGGCCCAGGAAAAAGTTTAGGCCTTCTAAGCAGAGTGGGAGATATAGTGGTAAGTGACCAAAGAACAAGTAGGGGAGTTCTAGTTCTTTCTCTAGAGCTAGTGCTTCTTACCTTAAGCCTTCGTGTGATCATCAATCTTAGTATGATGGTGGGTCCTGGGCATAGGGTGCCCAATCTTAGACTAGTGGGGCTCAGTCGGATCCATCCCACCCTCTTTGTAGATTTTATGGGTGGTTGCACCATGGGTTTTGTAAGAAAGGGATAAACATATGTTTTTATTATGGTCAGATTGGTCACATACAGTGTGATTGTCGTGCTAGACTGGCTTTAGGGGCTAACAAGGTTCCAGTTTTTTCATTATCTACTCCTGCACCAAAGGGTATTGCTTCTGTATTTGTTTCTACTTTTGGCACCAACACTAGCCTGAATTAATTATATAATCTTGCTTCTCTTATTTATTCTAAGGAATCTCTGATGTTATCATGGGAATGTTGATACTTTTCTCCTGTGATGTGTATTGTTTACGTAATCCAGAATCCATTCTTTCTTATGCGACCCCATTTGTGGTTGTGTATTTTTGTTTTGGTTCTAAATTTATTTCTGATATTTTTTTATATCTACCCTAGTTGGTGATTCTGTGATTGCGAAAATAGTCTATAGGGGGTGTGTAGTATTCATTAGTGGTATAGAAACTCTTCTGGATTTGATAGAGTTAGATATGGTTCACTTTGATGTTATATTAGGGATGGATTTATTGCATTCGTGTTAGGTTTTCTTAGATTGTGAGACCCATAAAGTCATGTCTAGATTCCCTAATTAGCCAGTAATTATATGGATAGGGGGTTCTTTAGTACCTATTGTGAGGTTAATCTTGTATCTTAGATCCCAAAAGTTGATCACCAAAGGGTATTTGTATCATTTGGTCTGGGTTTAAGATTCTAACTTGAATAATTCTTCTCTAGAATCCATTCATGTGGTTAATGAGTTTCCCGAGGTTTTCCCTGATGATCTTCATAGTGTACCTCCCAAAAGGGAAATTAATTTTTGGATTGATCTTATTCTAGACACTCATCTAATTTCTATCCCTCCTTATAGAATGGCTTTGACTGAGTTGAAGGAGCTTTAGGGGTAATTAAAAAAACTCTTAGATAGAGGTTTCATCCATCCTAGTATGTCTCCTTGGGTTGCTCATATGTTATTTGTTCGTAAGAAGGATGGTCCCCTTCGAATGTGCATCAACTATCATTAGTTGAATAAGCTGACCATAAAGAATAAGTATCCTTCTTCCTAGGATCGATGACTCATTTGATCAGCTTCAAGTTACAAAGTGTTTCTCTAAGATTGATCTTAGGTGGGGTTATCATCAACTTAATATTAGGTAAGTGGATATTCCTTAGACTTCCTTCAGGACCCGGTATGGTCACTATGAGTTCCTAGTCATGTATTGTGGGTTGACCAATTCTCCAATAGCATTTATGTATTTGATGAATAGGATCTTTCATAAATTTCTAGATTTATTTGTTATTGTCTTTATTGATGGCATCTTGGTCTATTGTAAGAGTGAGGCAGATTATGTCAATCACCTCCGTGCTATCTTTCGGACCTTGAAGGATCAAGGTTTGTATGCCAAGTTATCCAAGTGTAAGTTTTGGTTAAAGGCTGTGACTTTTCTTGGTCATGTTATCTTTAGTGAAGGGATCATAGTGGATCCACAAAAGGTTGTGGTGGTTAACAAGTGGCCTACACCTGTGACTGCAATTGATATTTGGAGCTTCTTGGGTTTACTCGGTTACAGTAGGATATTTGTGCAAAGTTTTTTTACAATAGCTTCCCCATTGACTAAGTTGACCCTGAAGAAGGTCAAGTTCTTATGGCCAAATGCATATGAGGGTAATTTTGAAAATTTGAACTGTTAGTTGACTTTAGCTCTAGTTTTGATCCTGCTCGAGGGTAATGATGGTTTTGTAGTGTATTATGATGCTTCTTATATTGAGCTAGGTTGTGTGTTGATGCAACATGGTAGGGTGGTAGCTTATGCTACTAGGCAGTTGAGAGTTCATGAGAAGAACTACCCCACTCATGACTTGGAGTCGTTAGCGATGATATTTCTGCTGAAGATTTGGCATCACTATCTCTATGGGGTTCATATTGACATCTTTTCTTATCATAAGATCCTACAGTATGTGTTTACTTGGAAAGAAATACTAGGCAACGAAGAAGGCATGAGTTATTGAAGGATAGTGATATGAGTCTTCACTACCATCTAAGTAAGGCTAGCATTGTGGTTGATGCTCTTAGCAGGTTATCCATGGGGAGTCTGGCTCATATATATGAAGATAAGCGAGAGTTGGTAAAGGTCATTCATCACTTAGCCAGCTTTGAAGTTCGTCTCATAAACTCTAATGATGGTGGTGTGTTTTTTTATCCAGTATCGCAGTCATTTATTCTTGTTAAGATAAAGGAAAAGTAGATGCTAGATATTGATTTGATTAATATTAAGAGTAATGTGGGTCAGCAAAAGGTTGTTGACTTTGTGATTAGTAGTAATAGTATCTTGAGATGCCATGGTAGGTTATGTTTTCTTGACATCAATAGGTTGAGAGAAAGTATTCTAGCTGAAGCTCATGAATCTCGTTATGCTATTCATCCTGATTTCAAAAAGATATATCATGATCTCTAAGAGTTCTATTGGTGGAACAATATGAACGAGATATGTCTAGCTATGTGGCTAAGTGTACGGTGTGTCACCAAGTGAAAGTTAAGCACTTGAAATCCGATGGTTTGTATCAAGGGATTGAGTTTCTTGAATAGAAGTGGGAAGTGATTAACATGGATTTCTTTAATAGTCTTTCTCGGTCTTAGAATCAATGAGATCTGATTTGGGTCATTGTGGATAAGATGACTAAGTCCTCTCACTTCTTGCCAATGAGGACTAGTTATTCGGTGAAGGATAATGCTAAGTTGTATCTTGCAGAGATTGTGAAGTTGAATGGTGTTCTTGTTTCTATCATTTAATATCGTGGTAGTCCATTCTCACCTTAATTTTTGAAGTCATTTTAGAAAGGTTTAAGAACTAAGGTGAGCCTTAGAACTACTCTCCACCCACAGTCAGATGGACAAGCAGAGAGGAATGCTTCGTGATTACGTGATTAAATACGGTGGTAGTTGGTTTGACCATTTTTCTTTGATTGAATATGCTTATAATCACAGTTAACACTCTAGCATTGGCATGGCTCCTTTTGAGGTATTGTATGGTAGGAGATATTATTCTACTATTGGGTGATATGAATTTGGTGAGGGTAAGTTGTTTGGCCTTGATTTGATTCAACAAGCTTTCAAAAATGTGAGGGTGATTCATGATAGGTTGAAGGCCGCTCAAAATCACCAAAAGTCCTATGCCGATGTAAGGCATAGGGATTTTAAGTTCAATATTGGCGATTGGGTATTCTTAAAGGTATCTACCATAAGGTAGTGATGCGGTTTAGTAAAACAGGGAAGTTAAGTCCTCGGTAAGTTGGTCCCTACTTGATTTTGAAGAGGGTTGGTAATGTTTCCAATGAATTGGAGTTTTCTTCTAGTTTGAGCTCCATTCATCCGATTTTCCACATCTTTATGTTGAGGAAGTATGTTGGTGATCATTCAGTGGTTTTTTCTTTGGGAGGCTTAGGTATTTCGAACTCCTTATCTTATGAGGTTGTTTCGGTTGAGATCTTGGATTGTCAATTTTGTTCGTGGTGAACAAAGTCTGTGGCTTCGGTAAAAGTCCTTTGGAGGAACCATAAGGCTGAAGTGGCTCCTTGTGATGCAGAAGAGAACATGAAGTCCCAGTATCCATTCGTATTTTCTACTCCCAAAATTCGTGCTGAAGGTATGCGTTCTTCATCATACTTTTTCTTTCAAACTTTGTTAAAGGAAAGAATAATGTCCATGCATCTTTATTTTCTAACTTAGTTAAAGGTTAGAGTCTAGGTGTTGTTTTGTTAACTTGTTCTTACCTTACCTATTATTCGAGGACGAATGATCCAACTGGGGAAAAATTGAAACACCTTTGCTTTGGACCCTTAAAAATATTTCTCTAAGTTTGAGTTTCCGGACAAGGTACATCTTGAAGGTACAAGTCATATGTTATGGTACGATTTAGGGGTCCTAACTCGTATGTTTCATAGTGTGTTCCAAGTCACTTACTATCCAATGTATTATTGAACATATTACTAGTATTAGTTGGGGTACGAATGGTATGTTCCCAAGTCGTATGGTGACCTTTATCTTGTCCAAAGCATTTTATCTAGGGTATGGGTCACAGGGTACTTCTCATATGCTAGGATACATGTTAGTCATATGTGGTCATATGTTGGTTAGTATGGGGGGGTCAAAGATGTTTCTAGTGTACGAGATAAGTGCACCACTCATATCCTAGGTTACGGTTTAGGGGGGATGGGTCGTACCCTCCTACATGCATGTTTTGAGTTTGTAAGCTTGGGGTATTCTGGACGTTTCCCACCCCAAAACCATTAAGTCCCCACATCTTAAAACATGTTGTGGCCTCTCATAACCAATTATTGAAGGGTCAAACAGTCCAAAACACTCCCTAAACTCTTTATTGAAAATTTGACTACGGTTCTTCAAAGGTGATCATATTGAGGCTTAAGAGTCAAGTTTCTTCTATGAATCTTCTTGAACAAGGTATATGACTCTCCCCTCACTGTCAGTTCATAGATATCATATGTTTTAAAGTGTGATTATGATTCTTAAATGCTGGCTTTGAAAACAAAAATTAAGGGTTTTATTGCATATGGTTGAGTATTGTTTACTCTTGGTTTAACTTGTGTTTATACATGATTTTGATCATGGTTTGCACATATGGGTGATCAGTAATTATGGTTTAACAAATGGGTCGTGGGTTACCCTAATCTTGATGGTTTATACTTTGGGTTTGGACTTGGTAAAAGCACGCCCTCAAAGTGTTTGTGAAAATGCCTAAGAGAATAAATTAGTCACATGTTAATGTTGTTTTGAACTAAGGCTTGGCCTAATGAATATGAATGGTTGGTAAATGGTTTTGGGAAGGTATTGTTGGCCATGTAATCATATATATGGCAACCTTGGTGGTTTAAATTGTTAAATAGGTTTGAGTCCCTAACATTAAATAATTTTATGTCCTGGTTAGACAATGGGTTCGAGTCCCTAAATTTAAATTGAACAAGTATCTTTGTTAGACAATGGGTTAAATTCCCTAGACTTTAAATTGAACAAGTGACTTCGTTAGACGATGCGTTCGAGTCCCAAAGTCAATTAAATGCATAGGTGATTGATAATGGTAATGGCATATGGTATATTTGAAAGTTGTGTTGGTATGATGATACCAACGAAATGCCTTTGGTAAGTAGTGGCTTAATGGTAGTATATAAGGAATGATGGTTTTAAATTGGGCTTAATAGAGGATGTGTAGCTGGGCCATGAAAGTTGAGTCTAATGGTGTAACACTGGAAACCGCACTAACCTGTGTAGGTGTTTTGTGATCGGGTGGTTTGAGACCCTCGACTGAAGATATGAATGGGAGGTTCGATTCCCCCTTACTACATGTATTGGTGATTAAGTCACCTTGATTATAATGGGAAGTTCAAGTCCCCCTTAAAGTGCATATACAAATATGGATATTCTCTTGGTTGTATGGCTACACATACTGGCGCCTTTCCTGCAAGGGGAGAGATAAGGCCATATAGCCCAGGGGTGCTTTGTTCTATTCTGGTCATACTACACAACCTAGGTTAATGATTTCTAAGTTTATCTTAATCCTTTTCCCTATCTCGGTATGGTATAAATATATATATCTATGTATTAAATATATGTGTCTATGTATGTATTGCATTGGTACGCGCATTAATTTTTTAGTTTTGAACTGTTTGCACTATTTTACCCATATCCTTGAGTTATATGCTAGCGCTCCAAACACTAACTATCTTCGATGCTATACCATTATGCGATCTAGGTGTTGGTCATACTCACCTCCTAGTAGTGATTGGACTCGGGATTAGCTTGTGTGGCTTGGAATGGTGAGCTTCCATATTCTAGAAAGCTCCATTTCTAGTTTTAGTTTCCTATGTTTTCATTAGTCTTGGACATTGGTGTTTGCTATGGTCCGAGGCATGTACCGACCGAATGTTTTTTAATTTTGGATAGAGGCTTTGTGGAACTACTGTGGATTGATATGGGTGATGTCAGCAGCGGTGTTAGCCTTGGCATTGGTATTGGTATTGGTGTTGATAGCATCTGACTTTATTTGATTTGTAATTGTTCTATTTTGCTATGGATGGATATGGATTTGATTATTATTTCTATTTTTGTTATGGTTGTTGGTTGACATTGAATGGTATGACTTGTTCAGGTTGGCCATGGTCATGGACTATCCCAAAGTCTTTAAGTTGACGATCACTCTATCTTGTTATATGTTTAGAATTCATCCGACACAAGGTATATGATTGGAGGTTGGATTAGGCATCTGGGGTGGTCTTCGGTCCTTGTTGGACTTAGTATACCCATTACGAAAAAACCTTGGTTTTGGTCATGTAAACCTGTCTCTCTCTTTATCATAGAAACCTCAATTCAATCTACCACAAAACCTACAAAATGGATATGATGGAGCTAACTAGGCCCCACTACCCTAAAATTGGGAACTTTATACCTTGAATTTGCCCCCACCATGAAAAGTCCTATTTCCCGACGTCTTTAGTTCATGAGCACTAGCCGTCGAGTATGACCCAAAATTGCCCCACTTCTTCTTGGGACACTTACCACTATCCCTGCCACCTCGCTATTAGCCACCACCTTGCTTAGAGAACCTAAACTTCTTTTCCTACCTATCCCTTATTTAAACCTTCTTCTTCTTCTGTTCATCTACCTGTAGCATGTACATAACCAACCTAGCAATATCCATGTCCTTGATCAATAAGTCAGCCTTATTCTCCAATATCAAATCTCTAGACAACCTAAAAATGAAGTTCTTCATTCTAGCCCGCTTGCTAAAAACCACCTTTGGAGCATATCGAGACAACTGGTGAAACTTCAAGGCATATTCCTTACAAAAATCTTACCCTGCTTGAGATTAACAAACTCTTCCACTTTTGCATCCCTCAACTCTTGAAGAAAGAAGAGGTCCAGAAAAGCATTAGATAAATTATCCCACAGAGATAACTTAACATCCTCACCCCTTCTCGGATCCCATTTCTCATACCATTGGTACGCCATATCCTTTAGTTGATAGGCTACAAACTCTACACCCTTTACATTCATTGCTTGTATGACATGAAAGATCTTTTCCATCTCATCGGCAAAGGATTTTGGCTGAGGCGCATGAGTTACGCTATGTTTTACATCCCGGTTACATGAAGACATATCATGATCTTAAGGAGATGTATTTTTAGAACGGTATGAAGAGGGATGTGGCTGATTTTGTGGCTATGTTCTTGGTGTATCAACAATTTATGGTTGAGCACATGAGACCTGTGGGTTATATCAAGTAATTATTTTGCCCGAATGGGAATAGGAGGTAATCAATATGGATTTCATTACCTGTCTTCCTCGATCTCGAAATTAATATAATTTGATTTGGGTCATCCTAGATAGGATAAAGAAGTCTGCTCACTTCTTGCTAGTGAGGACTACTATTTCAGTGGAGGATTAGATGAAGTTATATCTTCAGGAGATTGCAAAGCTGTATGGGGTGCCTGTTTCAATTATTTTTTATTATGGCACGCAGTTTATATCTCACTTCTGGTGGGTTTTTTAGAAAGGGTTGGGTACTAAGGTTAGTTTTAGCACTGCTTTTCATCCGCAGATGGATGGACAAGTAGAGAGAACTATTTAGACATTGAAAGATATGCTTTGGGCTTGTATGATTGATTATGGGCGCAGTTGGGTTGAGCATCAACCATCGGTAGAGTTTGCTTACAACAATATCTACCATTCTAGTATTAGTATGTCTCCTTTTGAGGCATTGTATGGTAGGAGTTGTATATCTCCTATTAGTTGGTTTGATCTTGGAGAGTTGGATATGTTTTGTCTCGACTTGGTTTACCAGGCTATGATGAAGGTGAAGGTGATTTGGGATAGGCTTAAGGTTGCCCAAGGTCGCCAAAAGTCCTAAGTGGACGTTAGGCATAAAGACTTAGAGTTTGAGGTTGGGGATAATGTTTTCCTCAAGGTATCTCCCATGAAGAGAGTAGTTCCATTTGGTAAGAAAGGGAAGCTTAGTTCACAGTATGTTGGTCCTTATGAGATTCTGCGGAGGGTTGGTAATATTGCTTACGAGTTAGAGTTACCTTTTATCTTGAGCTTGGTTCATCCAATTTTCAGGTCTCGATGTAGAGGAATTGTCTTGGTGATCCTTCTTCGATTGTGCCTTTGGAGGGGTTGGGTATCTCAGACTCTCTATCTTATAAAGAGGTCCCGGTTGAGATCTTAGATAGGAAGGTTCATCGATTGCGAAGAAGGTATGTAGCTTCGATTAAGGTTCTTTGGAAGAACTATAAGGTGGAAGAAACTACGTGGGAAGTGGAGGATATGAAGTCCAATTGTCTGTATCTATTATCCGCTCTTAGGATTCGTGCAGAAGGTATGTGTCTTTAACAAATCTTTACTTTATGAGTTTTTTGAAGGAAATATTAATATCCTTGCCTCTATGTTTTCAAAATTTGTTAAGGATTGGAAATATATTTGGTAATGCAAATGACTCTTGCATGTGGTTACCCCTAACTTGTCCATCATTTGGGGATGAATGTTCCCAGTGGGTGAGACTAAAACACCTTGGTTTCTAGTCCTTCAAAAATTTCCTGGAATATTTGTCTCTGGACCCAATAGGACTCATGGCACAAGTCATATGTTGGGGTACAGATGGTGTTGTCTAGTTGTATGCTGACCAGTGTTGGTTTGTGAGATGGATTTTTGTCACTGGAATGGATGCGACATGGTGGTACGAGTCGTATCGTTGGATATGGATTATTTAGTTCCTTCACTTAACCTTAGACTTGGTAACTTTAGTTAGATCTGAGTATAAGTGGCTCACCAGGAGCCGTAAGCTAGGGTACGAGTTATACTTAGGACTCGTATGGTAGACAATGTTCAAACCTTCTGTGATTTTATTTTTCTAGGGATACGGGTGAAGGGTATGGATTGTATGCTATCAATACAGCTTGGGTAGGATGAGTCATATACTGGACAGTGTTGGGTCTAAGGGTTAAGGCTTAGGATATGAGTGGTGGTACCACTCGTATCAAAGGGTACGATTCATGAGGGTCAGACGTACCCCTGTGATAAGATTTTATGCAACTTAAGTAGGGGTATTCTAGACATTTCCCCACTTATCCTAATAAGGTCCCACGACTTATAACTCTCTTAGGAGGCTATTTACCCTATTATTCTATTCATTAACACTTAGAAAGTCTTCATAAACACTATATAAATCTCTCAAAAACTTTTGGGAAAGAAAGATACAGTTTCAACTAGAGGACTAATTTGGGGATCTTGTTGGTGGTTTCTCCTTGTCTACTTAATCAATTAAGGCATGTTGTCATGAAAGAATCTAAAAAATTGAGGTTTCATATACATATACATTGCCTAAGTGACCATCTAATTGCTTAGGGGTCTATCTCTTAAGAAACTATGCATCGTTTTAGTGAAGCCTGCCTTATTGCGTAAGTGACTTGGCTCTCTTAAGTGACAGGTGTATGGCATTCCGGTATCGCTTAAGCAACCAGGACATTGCTTAAATGACAATCACTTAAGAGAGCCTAGTGTCGCTTAGGAGACATTTTGGCTATCAGTCCAAGTCGCTCAAGTGACCAATGCATTACTTAAGTGAGTTCACTAACTAGAGTCTTGGAGAATTCCAAGTCTCTACGGACCCCTCGAGATTATCTAAAATCCCAAGTACACAAATAAGCTATGATACCCAACAAAATTTGATGCTCCAAACTCAATGGCAATATCAAATCTTTGAAAAAATGTCATTTTCACAAAATTGACCCCCAAGAACCAATTTTACAACTTTTCGAACCAAGGGTCGAAATGAGATATGAAAGTTGTAAGATCACAGGCCATGTTACAAACTTAATATCGATGTTCTAGATCTGCTAGCGTAGTTTATTTTTCCATCCAACACAGTGATCAATAAATGTTAACCTAAGTCAACCATAAGTCTTTTCAAGCCACCAAAAACCACAAACTCGTACAAATCACATAGAAATGTATTAGGAATTATTTCAATAATCTCCACACCCCAAAAATACCACTAAACAACCACGTGAAAGGGTAAAAGAGTGAAATCATATAGAAATAAACATTTAACATAAATCACCAAAAATTAGGTCATTAAACCTAAGAAATTTGGTAGAGTTGTTGAGGATGTGACAAGCATCCAATTTTTAGGCTTTCTTACGAAGATATGATTGAAGAATGGAGTTGTAAGTTGCTCTAGAATGATCACTTTTTTATGATATGATGGATTACTAATATGGGGTTGATTTAGGATCTAATATATCTTATGTCCAAGTCCTAGGTAGAAGTTGGTGATGCATTATATGATGGGGCATTGCACTTGAGCATGTAGATGAAGATTGATACACTTGGATTTGATGAGATAGTAGCTACATAGACTGAATCCTAGACTAAGGCCTCGAGGCCTGAGATATTGAGATATTAGTAGGGGGTGCGGATCTATGCGGATAACTAACTTATGAAATAAATCTATTAGTAGTATAATGAATCTATTTTTCTTTGTGTGTGGACATTTCTTAAATTTTGTTTCAATATCTTTTAATGATTTATTCTTTTCGTAAGATGTATTCATTAATTTGTGTAGTTTATTATTTTATCCTGTGGTAATTGCAGAGTTACAGATTTTTGTATAATAATTTATCCTAGTTGTACTGTAATGTATATCTAATTCTAGATTTTCAATGTTATTTATTATCTTGTGTTGTTCTTCTCGTAGTGAGTTTTTAAAATTATATAAACTATCACATGTACTTTTTTCTAAATTTTCTAAGGTTTCTTCTATCCATATTAATTTTTCTTTTAGATTCTCCATTATTTTTCTAATTTGGTTTCTATAATTAATTTCTTTATTTAGATTATCTTGATTTTCTCTAGTTTTTCTAATATATTCTAACATCTCTTTAATTTGAATAATATCCTTCTGGGTAATTATCCAGGTATAACTGTGCTATCCAATTTATAGTTTCAATTTCATAGTCTAGTACTTTTTCTAATATTATTTTCTTAATATCTATAATTTCTATATCTCTAAGTATATATAAGATTAAGACTTTTAGATTATCTATCATTGACTAAATATTTTATTATAATATTTTGTAGTTGTTTGTTTTAGTCTTAGTAGTTCTTGCATATTTTCATTAAGAAATGCTATATATTTTATATCTTTAGTTTCCATGTATTTGTCTATATTTACTTTCATCTTTTTTTCTATTAACTATATGTTTCTCATATCTTTTCCCAAAATTTCTAGATATATGTAATTTATCATGATAAGTATTTGTAAGAGTAGTTAGGTAGGTATGGTATGTAATTTATTCTAGTCATATAATATTTACCAAATACTTTTTCTAATATGATTTTTCTTATATCTACTACTTTTATATCCTTAAGTGTATACAAAATAAATATTTTAAATTTATTTACCATCACATCAGATAAATAATTATTCATTTTCATAAAATTGCTATTTTCAAAATATTCCCTCCAATCATATACATAACAAAATATGGTCATCTTAGATTACTATATACTGGATTATTCTTAAATAACATGTTTTTCGGTTACTATTAGCATGGTAATTTGGATACTTTTCCCTTAAACAACGCCTCTACTCTTGTTACTCCCCACCACGGCTTCTTGCCTTATTGGTTTCACCCTTAGGATGGCATAGTTCTTAGGGATTTTTCTCCGTTTCCACTTTGCTAATAAACTTCTTAACATATTATTATTCGAATAATTCTACTATAAATTAACTAATATGAATTTATTTTATCATACCATGATTGTTGGGAATTATGAATTTAGCTATTCATAATCATAAATAAATATACCTGTTTGGGTAGGTTTGATATTTCTGAGGTTTGTTCCTCCATAGCTTTTTTCATTGAAATATATCTGTTTTTTAATTAACTAAGCAAAATATTTGTTGCGGACAGGAGAGAGTATTTGTGCTTCAACACATGAAGGCCTGCTTTGCAATGTCTTCGGTTCCTCTTATTTATAGAATGAATTTTTACAAAAGTCTTTACATTTCTTGCACGTTTTCTAAAATTCTAAAAAAAGTCTCCTAATGAGACAAGAGTTATTAGTGTTATAGCCTAAAAAGTCTAAAAGGCTAAAAAGGCTACAAGAATTATTAGTGCTATAGCCTAAAAAGTCTAAAAGGCTAAAAAATCTATACAACAACTTTACGTAAAATGTATTTAATATCTTGTCTTCTATTATAACTCCGTTGATACCTTCTCGTTGTCGTATCTGCTATTTTTCCATATCTCCATTATTGCTTCTTATCTTATCTTCCAGCTGGCATGCTTATCTTCTTGATTCTTTTATTCTAGGTGGACTTCTGGGATAATATTATCTTCTCCATTACATCTTGAACATTGATGGTCTGGATATTTGTGTCTAATTATCTTGCAATATCTTGTCAATAATCCATCTGAAATAAATTCTCTCTTAATTGCTCTTGCAGTAGATTATTTTTCTGGGTTAAGTAATGTTATTATCCATTGCCTAACATCTTCCATATCTGCTTGTCGTAGTTCTTTTGAATTTGAATAAATCATCTGATGGTCTCTTGAATAATAGCTTCATATTAGATTTCCATTGGTATACTTATTTGCTAATTCTTGAATAATTGTAGCTAGTCCAATGAGTCATTTATTTGCGTAGAAATCAGGTATCTCAATTTTGGGTATCTCTGGCTGTTGCATAATATCTTCCGGTATAATCATATCTCTGGTTAATCCTATTTTTACAACTTGTATAACTAGTTTTATTTCGTCGTATAATATCTCTGCTGGTGCAGTATAACACTTTATATAAAATAGATTTTCTTTGGTTATCATTTTATAGGTGGTAAATATTTTATGTAATTCTTCCATAGTTGTTAGTTCTTCTCCGTCTTGGGTGTATATGGTATTTAATAATCCATAGTCAAAATAAGTTTTTATTAAGCTTGGGCTGGTTTTGGGTAGTGCAATTAGCTTGTTGTAACCTTGTAATTTTTTGGGTTATATAATTTGTGTTTGGCTCTTTGATATTTGTAGCTCTGGGGTTAAGGTTTAGGAAAGTTTGTACTCTGTAGATATTTTTTATGTATTTTTGGGTTGTATAGTTGTAAACTTTTTTATCTTGGTTCAGACTATCTTGGTATGTGGTAATTTGTGGGGGTACGAACAAAGGGTCTTTTTGTGTTTTTGGTATAAATGGTTTCTCAAATATCTTATTCATATTCATGTTCTGATATCTTTGTCTACTAACTCCTCTGCTTGTACCTGCAAAAGTAGATTGATAAGCGTTATGGGTTTTATGGAGTATCCCATCGTCTCCTTCTAGCTTTGGAACTTTAATGTATTCCGATCGACATAGCTCTGCACACTGCTGAGTTAGCTGATTTGTAGTTATAGTCTTCAGTTTATCTTCATTAGTCTTTAGCTTTTCTATCTCATTACCCATACTGTCCACTTTCATTGAAAGCGTATTTACGGTGTTGAGTATTTCTTTCTAGAGTATCTTCTTCTATTATATCAGTCTGTGTAGCTTTGTCTTGATATGTAATCTACAATAACATTTTTGTTAGTACTAATTACTTCAATTATAAATGTGAAATTTAATATATTCAAGACTAGTCTCCGAATCTCCTTTGTTGTAACTGAATTTTGTATTTTCTTTGTTAACCACCAGCGTACCTGTGTATTATCTGTTCGTACAATAAATTTGTTATATACAATATATGGCTCAAATGCTAATAAACATTTATATAATGAACATAATTCTTTCCTATATATTTCCCATTTTATTTCTGTTTCATTGAACGTTCCTGAGTAGTATCTACAATGGTGTTCTAATTTTTCTGCTTCATATCGGTATTTAAGTACTCCTCCATAACTACATTCACTAGCATCTGCTTCTACTATATATATAAATTTTCTATTTTCATCTGGAAATTGTAGTTTTGGTAATTCTTTACAAAGTAATTTTATTTTTTGAACTTATTTTTTATCTTCTTCATTATAGTTATATTCTACATCCTTTTTAATTTTTTTCTGTAGTGGTTTTAAAGTTTCTGCTAATTTTGGAATATATTCTCTTACTTGGTTTACTAATCCTAAAAATGATTTAATTTCTTTTTTGTATCTAATTCTTCTTTCGAATTTATTATTTTTTGTACAATATGTTGTTGCATTTTTACTCCACTCTTATCTATTTGTATTCCTAAAAATTCTATCTGATTTTTCATAATTTCAGCTTTCTTTTCACTTAGACTTATATCCGATTTTTCTATTATATCTGTAAATTGTCCTAATAATTTTAAATATTCTTCTTTAGTTTTTGTATATAATAATATATATCATCTATGTATACTATACAATTAGATAATTGTTTAAAATAACTATCCATAAAATGTTGATATCTACCTGGTGCATTTTTATATCCAAATGGTAATACGTTCCATTCATAAAATCCTTGTGGTACCGTAAATGTGGTTAATTCTTTAGATTCTTCCTCTAACTTTAAATGGTAAAATCCTGATTTACAATCGAATTTGCTAAAATAATTATATCCCTGTATTTGTCTTATTTTTAATATCTTATTTGGTATTGAATAATTATATGTCATAATTTTTGCATTTAAATTTCTATAGTCAATAACCATTCTACTTTTTCCTCTTTTTTGTTCACTATGTTTATTTACTATAAATGCTGGACTATTATGTTTACTATTACTTTTTTGTATATATTGTTTTTCTAATAATTCATCTATATGCATTTTAAATTCTTTTAAATCGTCAAAATTGTGTGTTAATGGATTCTGGGTTATTATGCTATTTTTATCTATTAATTCAGTTTTTATAGTAGTTTTATGTTTTTCCCATCCTTTTAATGGATCTTCACTATATAATTGTTCTAATTTTTTCTTAATTATTCCTATCTTATTTAATGAAAATATAGTTATTTCTATTTTATTTATCGAAAATACAACTAGTTCTGTTGTATCTTCAGTATTTTTTATATTTTCTAACTTTTGTGTAATTTTTTCACTTCCTTTTAGCCAATCAGTTTTCTTTCTTATTTTATTATTAACTCTTTTTGCTCTTACTTTCTGTTTATATGGTGTTGTAAACCACCAGTCTGTTCTAGTTATTATATGTGGGTATAATTTATCTAAAAACGACATTCCTAAAAGTATATCTTTTGATGTTTTGTTCATAATTATAAATTTCTTCTATTGTTAATATCTTATCTCATACTTGTATTTTTACATTCCTAGCTTTATAAGTAATTAAGCTTCCTTCATTATTAAATCCTTTAACTATAATTGGTGTTTTTAATTTATCCCATTTACTTTCTGGTAAGCAATTGTATGTACATAAATCAGCTTCTGCTCTTGTATCTATCATAGACGTGTAATATCTACTGTAATATCCTTCTACTACTATATTCATTAATACATATATTTTCATTTTATGTTAAGGCTCTTCTTAAGAATAATTTCTCTTTGTTATATGTTAAGGTTAATTGTGTATGTTCTATATTATATGGTTTTACTTGTTCTAGCCATTTTATTCCTAATATTATGTCTGCTTTTTTCATTTCTTCCTTTACTTCAAATTTTATTTTAATTTTTCTAATTCCTATAATTATTTCTTTTTTCTGCTATATTTTTACTATTTATTAAACTTGTTGGTAGATCTGGGCACATATCATTATCAGTTTTTATTTTTTCATTTTTTACTAGATATTTTGCTATATAATTTTCTTCTTGTCCTGTATTTAAGAGTATTAAATATTCTTTTTCATTTATTTTTCCTGTTATGTAATATTGGTTTAAATTACTTGTTGAATTTATTTCATAACTTGTTCTTTTTGATGAGCTTGAAGGTTCTGGTTTTTATCAGCTATTCTTTTCGTTGTACTTATTCTATCATTTACTATTTCTAAATTTTCTTCTATATCTATGTCTCTATAGCTATAATCATTATAATCTATTGTTTTTACAATTTGTTCGAATGGACTTTCTATTCGTATTTTGTTAATTTTATTTTTTTCTATTATTTTATGTTTTGTTGTTAATACATATAAATTTTTGTATCTTGTTGTAAATATTTTACTTCCTGGGGTTAATTCTATTCCTGATATTTTCCAATATAATACTAATGATTTATCTATATTTTTATCTGTTACCGCTACTGAATAATTTGCACTTATTATAAATTTAAATTTTTGGTATATTAGATTTCCTTTTACGACACTTATTATGCTTTTTTCTATAAATTTTATAATTCTGTGATCTGCTAAATATAATTCTATTGGTGTATCTATTTCTTCTCTGAAACATGCTTTTATTAATATCTCTGTACCTCCAAGGTGTATATATTTTATTGGGTCTTCTCTACTCTTTATATCGTTTTTCTCTTTATTAATTATTCTTTTTGTTACTAGTGGTATACTAGCTTTACCTTTTGCATATCTATAGTCTATTGCATGTTCCTTTTGGCATACTACATAATATTCGTCTTTTTTCCTAGTAAAAATATTTTTTATTGTTGGTATTTTAAATATTTTTTCTACACTTAAGTCTAATTCTTTTCCTTTTATTTCATCAAATATGTTACTGTCAAATATTATTTTTTGTTCTGTTCCTTCATCATTTAAATATTCTTATTTTGTTATTATTTTTATATCTTCTTCAGTCATTTGATTCATCTATTTCACTATCTGTTTCATTTTCTGAAATTTCATATATACTATCCTCACTTTCTAATTCATAATCAATATAATCTATCTGCATATATTCTGTATTATCTATTTTTATTTCTGATATTTGTTTATTTTTTGGATTTTTAGGTAATTTACAATCTCTAGCTAAATGTCCTAATTTTCCATAATTATAACAAGTACATTCTTTTATAGATTTCTTTTTTCTATATGTTCTTTTGTATTTATAATTTTTTACATAATATCTTTTTCTTGGTTTCTTGTATTTATATTTTGATTTTTTATATTTCTTATATTTCTTATGTCTTTTTCTTTTCTTATAATATCTTTCTCCACATCCGAATTGGGGTGCTATTTTATTTTTGCAACATGCTAAATTTCTTATCAATGTTTTTTCCATTTTTAATTCTTCTCTATATTTTTCACATAAGTTTCTATACCATTGTTGTGAAAATTTTATTCTTGCTCCTAAAGTATCTACTATTTTTTCTTCTTCCCAACTCTTTATTATCTTTGAACTAAATAGTTCGGGTAATTTATTAAAATATAATTTTCTTATTTCTTTACTTTCTTCTATATTACATGCTCCTTTATAATAATATTCTTTAAATGCGCAAGTATATTCATCTATATAACACATATTACATATTGCTAATTTTAACATTAAATTCCTATTTGTATCTTTTTCTTCATTTTGTTCTTCTTCTATTGTTGTCATACTACCAAATTCATCTTTTATAGCTGTTTCATATTTTTTTAATAATTCTATAGGTGTTAGTTTAGTTGTTGTTGATGATGTTCCTTCTATAGGTTTATTAGTTCTTAATACCTTCTTGCTATTTTCAGTTAAATTTGAAAACCATAATTTCACTGTTTCTATTAGTGTTCTTTCTATATATTCTGATGCATCTGTTATGTTTATATTATTATCTAATAATTGTTTTGTCATATATCCTATCCATAATTGTATTATTTTTTCTGTATCTATTACACAGTGTAAGTCTAAAAAGTTATAATTTATATTAACTATTTGTTTTGGTGTCCATTTGTCATATTCATTCTTTAGATTATATCTTTTAAACTTATTCTTATAATACGTAGGTTTTCTTATTTCTGATGTTCTAGGTATTATATTTTCATCTTCTTTTTTATCAAGAGTATTTATTTCTGTGCTGATATTTTCTAAGTTTTCTTCATTAATTACTTCTTGTTTTTCATTGATTTCTAAATTTTTTGTATTTGTTAATATTTCTGTATATGTTTCACTATCTTCTGAATCATAATTATCTGTCTCTTCAACATCTATATTATTTATTTCTAATTCCTTTTTTTTATTTCTAATTTTTCCTTAAATTGATTTATCTCGTTTAGTAATTTTTGTTCTTTATCTTTTTCTTCCTTTTCTTTTGTCTTTGTTCATACAAATCTTTTAACATTTGTAGTTCTTTTTCTGATTCAGCAATCCTACTATTTTTGGTTTCTTCTATTTTTCGTATTTCTTCTAACATTTGTAGTTCTTTTTCTAATTCAGCAATCCTAGTAAAATTATCACATTTTGGGTCTCAAGTTGATTAGATAAGGACTAATAGAATTGAATCACTGTCGTAATCCCCTTTTACCAATCTTAAAATTCCTCGTGAGGATGATCTCAAATACATGCGATTCCCAAGCTTCAACAGTTGCTTAGATGGCAATCTCAATGAAAAAGATTAAAATGCATGCTATTACAACAATACAGATAAATTTCCCATTTCTTCTACATTATTAATCTGCCAGGGTTACCCCAACCCTCGTTAAGGGATTTAAGCACTCATTGTTATGAAAGAATCCATTTAATTCAAAGAAGAAAAAATTGAATTAATTGCACAAGAATGAAAAGCAAAAAATAAAAAATCTCCCAATTAATTATTAACTGAAAAACTCAAGAACAAAAAGATCAAGTATCAAGAAGCCAATGTATGTGAAAAAATATATAAAGTGCATAACATAATAAAAGCTTAATCCAAGGGTATATATAATATCTCAAAATAAAAAAGGAAGCCTAATTAAAACAAAATAAGAAAACTATGTCGGTAGTGGTGACGCCTCTGGAAATGAGTCATTAGGACTGATTATGACTCATTACCCACCGTTGTAGATTTTTTTTTTTAGCTTCAATGGTCATGAATCATAGTGTCACCATACAAATCGTATGTTGCTAACCGTAGTCAGTGTAGTAGCTTTTAACCTTCAGGGGTGTTGAGTTTGTTATCATTATATCTCCTTACGACGGGTCGTAGTTAGTCCTTACGACTTTCGGTCTTCACTCATCACCACTGTGCATCAATCCTCAAGACTTTTATCCATTGTTCGCAGTACAACTTCATAATATGAGTTGTAGTATGATCTTATGACTTGTAGTCTTCTATTACTTCGATCTAGGAACTCAGCTTTGCCCACTGTTATCCTTACAAGTTTGGATACAAGTCATAAGGTGACTTGAGGACTCATAGCCTAACCACTACATCAAATTTTCAGATATTTTTCTTCCATTTTTATTTCCAGGCAACTTCTAACCTATTTTACTTATAATACAAACAAAACACACCTCATATCCGACAAAATAACATAAGTCAATGCATAATTACACAATTTTAAGCATCAAATCTGCTATGAAACCAAGACATATCAGTGAATTTCACAAATCTCATCTTAGTCTCAGACCATCTCATTACTAACCCTTGACTTGGATCCCAAATTAACTGTCTCCTTTTGGTCTCAAGTTAATTAGATAAAGGTTGGTAGCTTCAAATTGTTGTTGTAATTTTGTTTTCCTAATCTCAACCTTTCTATCAAGTTAGTATTTAATACATATAGGTTCTTAATATCTGCAGTCTTCAAGAACACAAATATGGAGAAAACCACAATGCATGTATGAATACCAATCAAGAATGAATTTTTAAACTTCCTCTACATTGTTAATCGATTAGGATTCCCACAACTCTAGTTATGGGATTTATCCACTTATGATCGTAAGACCACACATATAATTCTTAATTAAAAGCATGTGATTAATCTCTCTAATAATGAAGAATGAAAACGAAATCTCAACTTTATATCAAACCATAAAACCCTATCACAATCAAATTTATGGGTCATGATGGCACCTACTTTATCCCGCTAGTAGATAAGGCAAATCGTAGCCCGATGCTCTAAGCAATAGGCTAACTTGATGGAAAATGACCTAAAAGATAGAAATCAACAATATAAGAGTTAAATGGCACCAAAATAGTCAAAAAAATCTAATATATTGATAAAAGAGCAACAACTATCCCAAGACTCAATATTACTATTACAAGAGTTACTACCAATTAACCATAAGTATTGAATAGTCCAATACAATCTGCCTACAAAATGAAAGACTAGACATATATAAGTAGAAGGAAAAAGGGTAACTATGACTCCAAGATCTCACAACATCTATGTAATGAAACCTGCACAAGCTCCAGGTCAATGACACTAACTAGTACATAGATCTGCACCAAAAAGGTAACAAAGTGTAGTATGACTATCAAAACCATGGGAAATCAGTGTTTATCATCGTTTGACTGAGCTAAATCAGGATATAAATACAATATGACAAAAGATAAAATAACTATATCAAGGTAATAAGAAAAATATAAAAATAAGCTCCAACACCACTGTGCATGAGTAAATAAATAAATATGGAAAGTAACATAAAGATCACACCATCATAACTACTAAATTTCTCCCCACAAGACAATAAGTGCGAAAAAGTAAATAACCCAACGCAGGTCCCCATTAGAATGAAGGGTACAGTCATGAAATGTAAATAACCCAATAACCATAAATTACCAATTATCATACCATAGCAAAGAACCCTTCCGAACCATATCATTTCATAAGTAACTCCAAAAATGTCGTGCTTGATTCGAAACTAAATAGTTTCATCATCATTAAAATTATTTGCCAAACTTCATCCAAAACTCATATTATCAACATCATTATCAAATGATGGACATGAATTAAGACTCATACATATCATTATAATCATCAATTGAGGGACTCAAACTAAAACTCATTCATCATTAGACCACTGATTAGTGGTAAATTTACCACTTATTTACATCCAAATTTGTGCACACTACAATGATTTAATTGTATGATTGAGAAAAATTTATTATTTCAATGTACTAATTTTTATATTTCGCAGGTACATAGGTGATGAGAAGGGAAAAATAGAATTGATCTTAAAAAGGATCAATAAGAGAAAAAAAGTGAAAAAGTTTGAAGAACCTGAGCAGGAAATGGTCTCAGTTAACATGATCGATGTATAAGGTCCACAATCATGGCCGGTCAGGATAGGTCAAACACCAGTAATTACTATAATATTATGGCGGTCGTGGTGGCCGTGAACGTGGCATCACAGGTTTATGCCCAAGGGAAATTCTGTAATTTTATGTAGCGGACCGCAAGTCCCTTGTAAGGGAAAAACACTTTCTTATTTGGTATTCATCAACTTTTGAAAATTGAATTTGTAGACTTTGTAAACCCTACCAAATTGGGGAAACATAGTATGGTTAATTCTCTTTTTTTTGTTGTAATTGAAGTTGGATATTGGATTACTCTTGGTTGCAATTTCAATAGAAAAATTGAACATTAATTTGGTGTATTTATTTTTCCTAACTTCTATAGTTGCTAAAACATTTTTATCTAGGGATTATGTTGAAATAAGGTACAACTATTTGTGGTTTGTGATTTATTGGTGTAGATTCTTTATTATTACTTGTTGGTTTCACTAATGCTTTCTTGATTTAGTTAGGATTTATGAGTTAATACCCCAAATTCCCAAAATGGATTTATGGGTAAAAAATACAAATTACCAAAAGCTCACATCATCCTTGAAAGAGGGATATATGTGAACTTTTGGATCCTATATCTTCCTTGAAAGAGGGATATGGATGATAAAGAATTAGCGAACAGTAATTTGATTTAGCTTATTCTCTTTTCATCATCTTAGAAATAAGGGTGAGTTGAGAATTAGATAGATCTTGGGCATCTTTTTAGAAATAGGGATGCCTAATTGAGGTTTTAGGTGATTTTATTTGGCATATCCATGAGGTATCCAAAAAGATCCATGGGTGATAATTTTGAGGTATTGTTCAAAGATTAGCCATAAGAAATCCTAACCCAGTCTACCGATGTAGTTTATGACTAGAATTTGGACTCAATTATCTTAAACCCATGTATTATTTGCCCTTAGTAAGACATAATCCCAAGACTTGTCCCATATTGAAATCTTAACCACAGTCTTCGCTTCGAGTTTGTAGTTTGATTTGATTTTGATAAAAACACTTACCAAACCAATTCTCTAATCTTAATTTATGTATTTTACATTATTTACAATATGGGCATACACTTAGAATCTCTTTACACATAGAGGGTTTGAAGACTAGACTCACTTTCTGAGAATTTAACCTCAACATGAGTTAAGCTTTATTGGAAACGATATTCCTATATCAAAATTATAGAATAGGTGAGCGTGATCAAAATAGCAAAGTTTTTGGGGAGTGAGACTTAGTTTTTACTTGTACGGTGTTGATTGTAGCTTTGGTTATACCCATTGTGATTTTTATTTACTTTGTTTGTTTTTTTATATAGGTGATTTCAATAGTGTCTACAACACCATGAATTACCATACAAGTAATGCTAAGACTTTAGGTAGTCTCCTTAAAGATGATGCGTAACACCATGATATTGGACATGCTAGTTCTATTCGTATCCCACCTAATCAAGGGAATGAGGTAATTCATGTAACAGGAGGTATGTTGTATTTACTTCAAATGAATGGTCTTTTTTGGGGTCAAGCTCATGAGGACCCAAATTTGCATTTGAAGAATTTTGCATAAGTTTGTGCCCCATTCAATTTCGCTCATATATCAGAAGAGTCCATCCAGTTATACCACTTTCAATTTTGTCTAACGTGTGATGCAATATTGTTGCTTCAATCTCTTCTAGATGGGTCAATTACTTTATGGGATGAACTTAAATTTTCATTGACCGATACTTCGAACCATCTAAGATGTTACAATTACATAATGAAATCATGAACTTTTGTTAATTGAATGGAGAGCCTCTATATGAGGTGTGAGAAAGATTTAATAGAAAGCTCCTCTAATGTCCGAACCACAAGGTCCCAGAGAATATGCTCCTTCAAATCTTCTATCGAGCTTTGGATCAACTAAACAAAATTATGATGGGTTATACGGCCAGGGGTTCACTTGTGAAGTTCTTTTATAACATGGCTACAAACTTTCTTAAGGAATTTACCAATAAAAATTAGGGATGGAATATCTAAGACACCGATGTTGCTGAAATATCTCCTACCAACTCCTAACATAATTAAGAGAAAATAAAAAGACATGAATAGAGGGAAGGGAACATGGAATAAATGATGACACAATTAGAGTTTTTACAAAACATATGATGGGTACATCCACAAAACTGGTGAATGTTGTGGCATCCAAGGGCTATGATGAATATGAATCCAAAAGGCTTGATGTTGAAATTTGGTATCTGGCTAAGTATCCAGTTGGTTTGAGCCTAACCTAGCAAAGGCATGGTGGGAACCATGTTTTGACAGATCTTTAAAGAGAGAAGGATTGGGTGATTGGGATAGAGATCAGGATTGGAAATACAAAGAAAGGGAATATGATTTATATGTGCCTCTTCATGATGGAGCAAAATAAAAAGAGTCTAATTTTATTAATCCCAAAAAATTCAAGATCAAGGATGTGTTATCAAGGATCATGATGAGATTAGAGGGAACAACAGGATGGTCCGGGAATTAAAAGGTTACTTTTTGCAAATCAACCAAATAGTTATATCAAGTTCCACCTCAATCAGGCAAATGAAGACTCAAATTGGTCAAATCTCCTCTAAATTTAATACTAGATATAAAGAAGGACATCATATTGATATCTTTGTGAATCCAAAATATAATCCTCAAGTATTTGTTCTTGTTACTAGGAGTGGCTAAACCCTTGGTGATCTTGTGGTGGAAGTTTAAAAAGAGTCAAATATTGAGCAAACCAATGTGAAAAATAAGCTTGTTGTTGATTCAAATGAGAAAGATCCAAAGTCTAAAAAAGGGAAAGAAAAAAAGTCAATTCAAAGTGAAAAAATAGTTAATGAGGAGGGTTCTCCAAAGGTAGTTGAGAATAATGAACTGCATGTACCTAACATGAAGGTTCCTCCTCCATTCCATCAAAGGCTAAAAAATAAGGTAGAAAATGTTAAATTCCAAACATTCCTTGATATGCTTAGCAATCTATCAATTAATATTTCATTGCTAGAGGAAATTCAAGAGATCCCGATGTAAGTTAAGCTTATTAAAAAGTTAATGTTGAAAAAGAGGCTCGTTGAGGGTTATACCATTGAAGTAACTCATTAGTGTAGCACTATCATGGCTAGTGTGATAGCAGAGTAGAAAGAGGATCCTGGTACCTTTAAAATTCCATGTACCATAGGGATACACAAGTTTGAAAATGTTTTGTGTGACCTTGGTGAAAGCATCAATCTCATGCCCTATGCAATCCATCAAAAATTTTGTTCGGAGACTCCTACACCAACAACAATAAGACTTTTGATGGTGGACCGGTCTATTTAGAAAATGGTTGGAGTTTTGTTTGATATTTTGGTGAAGGTGGACTGCTTCATCCTTCCAGCAGATTTTGTGGTTCTTGATTGCGAAATTGACTAGGAGCTACCCATTAGGATTTCTCAATATTTCCTTGAGACTATGATAATAGAGCTTTGACCGTGATTACGTTACTAACTATGTTAAGATATCATCCTACTACGCAATTCCCTCACACTCCCTTATCAAATTTCTCTCAAATTGTAGCCTCTGTGATTGTATATTAAGCATGCAAAAAGAGTTGTAGCATCTATCTTGCATTCTTCATCCAATATGTGCTTTGAATTCTCTCTTTAATTGCTTTTGGGTAGGCCTTAGAATGCATGCATTAGGGATGGCCTAGAATTCTAAATTTCATTACTAAATCATTGCTTAATTGTTTTTTATGGTGGTTCACTGTTGTGAATGGTGTGCACATATATAAGGAAGTCTTGAGTACCCAAATTGCGTTTAAAATTGAGAGAAATATAGTGTTCACACCAACTACTCAATAAAATACCCAAACGAATTCATAGGTAGTTGTTTTCACATTCTAAGGGCATGCCTAATTACCTAGTAACCTTGTTTAATGTTCTTCTTTTTAATTCCTATTTTGGAACATGATTTGGCCTTGACATTATAGAATTTGATTTTTTGAAAATTTTGCTTGGTTTTGTCTCAAATACCGTCATCTCAATCATTAGATCACAATCGCGGAATCACTATCATGGCTAAGTAATCCATGATCGCCATATCTGAGGCTGATTTCAAGCTCTGACAAAAAATCCTACACTTCCAAATCTTACCTAAAAACCACCAAGTAACCATCGTATGAACTTAATTGGAAAACATAGCATAGTTTTTGCATGGCAATGTTGATGAAGATTGTTGTTGTGTTTTTCTTAGATTTTCCAGGTTTACATCATGGGAGATTATGACCAAGTCCATTTCATGGCGCCTAAATAGCACAACCTATAATACGGTGATCTCTCAAAGACAAAGTTGCTTTTGGAGAGTGGCATGTGTTTAGAAAAGGTGCTAGAAAAGCTTTCGGCATTCCATAAAATACTTATAGCCACTGGGTGGAGGTGTTTTGCATCAGATCCTTGTTGTGTAAATAAAAAATGGGTGAGAGAATTCTTTGCTAACCTTAGTACGGTATCTCTCTTAGATCCAATAGTCATAATCTGAATGAAGGAAGTAAACTTTTGAGCTACATAGATAAATGACCAATATAGGCTTCCAAATGTAGATAAGGATCAATTTGAGGCAAAAAGGGTGTGAACCGAGGAGTTGGATGATAGAGAAGTTGTGTCCTGGCAAAAAGGTTCATTGGGTGTCCACCTAGAGGGGTATATCAATGAATGATTTCACAATAGAGGCCTGGATTTGGTTGAAAATCATTTGTAAATGGGTTTCTCCATTCACCCACATGACTGTTGTTACAGATATGAGAACCCGAATGGTTTTTTTATACTAGACAATATTTCTTTGTATGTTGGTCAAGTTGTGATCTCAGACATGAAGTTTTTAAAATACACAATGGTACGTATCTCTTATTCTATTTTTTTAATTATTGAACTATGCAAGAGATCTGGGGTGGAAGAGTACCCTATAGATACATAGGTGAGACCCAACACCCTTATTTATCCACTCAAGATTTGAGGTGAGAGAGCACCGAGAAAAAGCAAGAAGAGGAAGATCGACTTAGGTAAGTCAACATGTGAGGACACAGACTCATGCAGGCCACCCATAGTAGGGTCGATTAATGAGATCTCTGCATTGATAAGGACTATCAAGGAGCTAGTATCCATTTTTCCATAGGGGAAGTGAGAGCATTCAACCACCCGACATTCATATGTAGCCCAGACTAATTGTGAGAGGTACTTGGAATATGAGAGGATGGAGGAAGACACCATTGCTAGGATTTATAGGGCCTAATCAAATTTGGCAGAGTCCCATAGGGAGTTCAGGAACTCACATGAGAAGATAAAGAAGAGGAAGAAGAAAAGAGATAAGTTCTTTATCAAGATTTGGAAAGGGTGAAAGGCCTTTGGAAGGTCCTAAAACCCAGAGACCGACTTATTTCTTCCATAGTGGACAGTGATGATGAGGCCCTGGATAAGCAGTCCAGTTCTGACGATGCCAAAAATAATGTTGAGTCTGACAGCGACAACAAATCTTGATGCTATTACAGGGAGCACTCTTTCACTCTCTTTATGCTTTATTGATTATAAAGTGAGGTTACTGCAAGATTTTTAGTTGGGGGTACCTGTATCTATATTCATTCATTGGGTCTATATTATTCAGATATTTTGGGATTCTTTTATGCTATTTTGGATGATTTTTATTTGCATTCTGGGTTGTAATTTCAGTCACTCTGATGGTTCCCACATTTCATGGATTAGTAGATTGTTTCAGTTTTTGTTTTTCTTTATTTCTCTCTATATTATTTATGGTGATATCGAATGAGCCTTTCCCTATGATACATTGAGTTACAATATTCTTAAGGGAAAATAATCATGATTGGGTTGTGAGCCATGGATGTAGGGAAAGTCTGAGTACCCGTAGAATCTAAGCTATAAATACAAGGGAAATCTAAGTACCTTTAGCATTTTGGATTTAGGATCTCTTTGTATACCTATGATGAATTCTGAGTAACCATATGGTTAGCCCTCATGAAATAAAAAATGTGACACTATGGCTTGGTTCAATATAATAAGTAGAAAATTATGCATGGTGCAAATACAAAGCAAACACCCCCCTCCGTCTAAAAATTTTTGAAGACTAAGGGCATAGATGTGAACAATTTTGTAACAATACTTTACCTCTTTTTGTTACTTCAAAGTCTTTAGGTTATAGAAATTGGTAAATACTCCTATTTGTAACTAGTAGAAAGTGAAATTGAGCCTCCTTGAAAAGTTTACATGCCATGTGCGGTGACCATAATTGTCTCCCTCTCATGCATATTTGTACTATCTAGAACATGCCCTGTTAGTCTCTCCAGAATAATTGTTATTATACTTGGTTGGTGAAATAATCTTAAGCTTCCTCGGTGAACATTAGGAGCCCAATTTAGCATAAATAACCTACCTATACATTGAATAGTACCCTTAGTTACCCATTCTGAGCCTTCAAGCCTTTCTCTAGCAACCAAATTACAAGCCTCAAACAATTCAAAAAATTTCCCAAACAATTCAAAAAATTTCCCAGTTTCTACCCTTCTTGAACTTAGAAAACTAAAATTGAGGCCAAATGCATAAGTTGGGGGTGGTAAGTGTTGAAGGGAGGACCTTTGGCCATGATAATATACGTGGATGCATATGATGCTAATCAAAGAGTGAAAGTGAAAAAGTTGAAAAGAAAGGAATTATCAAAATAAGGAATTACAAGTAGTACAAAAGAAATAGTCAATAGAAAAATGCTTTAAAAGAATTGGGTAAATCGAGGTAGGAAAAGTAGGCAAGTGTAAATTTTGGAGACAAATAAAGTGGTCCTTGGTCAAAAGTTGGGTTAAAATAGTGTGATGTAGATATTCAAGAAGGGTGTAGTAACTTTGCTCCCAAATGATATCATACCCTTCCCCGCATCTACATTACAAGCTCAAAAAGTCTTTGAGATATCCAACAAAGTGTTTTGATTGTAGTGGCGATTAAAAATAAGGGCAAGAATATGGTATGTTACTTGTTAGCATTTGAGGAGTCTTTGCAAGAGTGAGTGTTTGCACTTCAATCCCTTATTGTGTGGTACATAATTTGGTGTGTGTTATTTTCTTCTCGTGAGGAGGCATTCAAACAAATTGAGGTTGGTGAAATTGTTATCTTCCAAAAAATGAGGCAAGAGAGTATAGTGTAGTTGCTATTGATAGGGAGTCACTTCTAGAGAGTTTGTAATTGTTGAATTGTAGTTCTTTAAAGTCCTTTTCATCTTTGATATTGTATTCCATGTCGAGGGGAGTTGTGAGAATAGCTTTACAAATTTTTGAGAGCTACTTGTGGTGTTAATCGAGTTTGAAGTCCTTGTGATCATTTGGTTGTATAAATTGGCTGAAATTTGCATTGTCTCATTGAGTAAGAAGTAGTGTTCCTTGCGGAGAAGCAAAGGTTTTAAGTAAGAGGTGTTGATGAGTTGTAAATTTACCACTCATTTACATCCAAATTCATGCACACTACTATGATTAAAATATATGATTTAGATAACTTTGTTAGTTGAATGAACTATTTTCCATAATTTGCAGGTATATAGGTGATAAGAAGGAAATAAGTGGAATTCAACTTAAAAGGGATCAAGAAGAGAAGATAAGTAAAAAAGATGGAAAAACCTGAGCAAGAAACGGTCTCAGTTACCACAATGCTGAGGGTTACGATCAAAGTTAGTCAAGCTGGGTCAAACTTTAATAATCGCGATGATCATATGGTGGTCGCAGTTCCCACGATTATGGACAAGCTACTGCGATCACGACAACCCAGGTTTAAGCCCAAGGGAAATTCTGTAATTTTATGTAGCCAAACCCAAATCCCTTATAAGGTAAAAAAAACCTTTCTTATTTGGCATTCATTAACTTTGAAAATTAAATTTGGAGACTTTGTAAACCCTACAAAATTGGGGAAACTTAGTGTAGTTAATTTCTCTATCAATTTTAGTTGTAATTATGTTGGATACTGGATTACTCTTGATAGCAATCTCAATGGAATAATTGAACTATCATTTTGGTATATTTCTAATACCTAACTTCACGAGTAGCTAAACAATTTATCTTGGGATTATGTAGAAAGAAGGTGGAAATATGTGTGGATTGTGATTTATTGGTGTAGATTCTTTGTTATTACTTGTGGGTTTCACTAATGCTTGCTTGACTTAGTTGGAATTTATGGGTGAAAACCATAAATTCAAAAAATGGATTTGTGGATGAAAACTCCAAATTGTCTAAAGTTCACATCATTCTTGAAAGAGAGATGTGAGTAAACTTTTAGATCATAAATCATCTTTGAAAGAGGGATATGTGTGACAAGGTATTAGTGAACAATAGTTAGATTTAGATTATGGTCTATTCATCATCTTAGAAATAAGGGTGAGTTGAGAATTGTCTAGATCATGGGCATTTTCCTAGAAATAGGAATGCTCAATTGAGGTATTAGGTGATTTTGCTTGTCACATTCATAAGGTATCTACAAGGATCCATGGGTTATAATTTTTAGGTTTGGTTGAAAGATTGGCGTCAAGAACTCCTAAGATAGCTTACCCATGTAGTTGATGACTAGAATTTGCACTCAATTATCATGAACCCACACATTATTTTCCTTTAGGAAGACATAATACCATGACTTGTCCCATATTGAATTCTTAACCACAATCGTCGCTTCTAGTTGATAGTTTGATTTGATTTTGATAAAAGAACATTCCTAACCAATCCCCCATTTTAATTTATGTATTTTACTTTGTTTACACTACGGGCATACATTTAGAAACTATCGACACCTATAGGGTTTTAAGACTAGACTTACTCTTCAAGGATTTGACCTTAATGTGAGTTGAGCTTTATTGATAATGATTGTCCTATATCAAAATTACTACTTAGGTGAGCTTGATAAAACATATCAATAGACAATTTGAATAAACATAACCATAAGCTATTTTAATAAATCATAATTATCCATTGGAACTTTCTTAGAATAAGAACTAACTCTCAACTACAAAACTAGCGTAATTAATGAGCATGCAATCTCTTAAAAGCCCCAAATAAGAATTAGAAAGGGTATATCATTCATAATTGAGTCTAAAAACAATAACACAAGTACTGGCATTAGATGCACCAGATGGGCCCACTTATAATCCCCAAAATTTATTTGAGGTAAATTCTACCCCAAACTAGGCCATGGTATTAAATTCATTTCTAGATGTTAAATAAGCCATAGTTTGCCCTATGATAACAATTCTCCAAAAAACATGAGCAACTATGTCAACTACAGCTAAAATTATGGTTTAAAGATAGCCTAAGCAGTCCAACTAACCCAAATATTTTGATCATACCTCCAGCACCTTAATCCCACCCTATATCTAGTATAATATCATAAACATACTATGGAATAGCTCATTCTATGAAAAAAAAAAGGTAAAGCTATCTACCTAGACGCCGAAGAAAAGCTTAAAGAATCAACTAAACCACCTATTTACCTTTTTAGAATCTTCCGCAAGGTGCCATGCTATCAAAATGATAATTACCCATCTAAACTAGAACAACGATACCATATTTCACTATTGTCTTCGGGGCCAAAATTATGTAAAAATCCTATATGGGACCCATTTATGAAATTGCTCTTTGGAAACTATTACAACATCCCTCTATGCTAAACGAACATTTACTCTCAAAATAGGTGAATTCCGAGCTCTAATAGAGCTACAATCAAGCCTTTAAGATTCTAGGAATTTTAGTAAAAGTTGAAAGATTCTCTCAAGAAATTAACGGAAGCTTACCATAAATTCAAATAAGAAACTTGTAAATTAATTTCATCTAAGCTCTAAAATCACCCATAAATGGTTTTCACATATTTTCCAACTCTTTGGGGTTCAATGTTCTAGGCAATGGATGAAAAATGGTGAAAATCGGGTGAAGTGGTGGTATTTATACCCTTCCTAGGTACGTGGATTATGCTTAAGCAAACATTGGGCCACTTAAGCGGTAAAAAAAAGAAAGGCAATCTAGTGTCGCTTTAGCGACACTTTAGCATCTACATAGGTACCGCTTAAGAAGTACGGGTTCCTCTTAAGCGATGCCCTGCTGGGCCAGCCTAATTGCTTAAGTGGTCAGCTGGGAACTTTAGTGAACCTCTGCTTAAGTGACACAAATGGTCGTTGAAGAGGTGAACCACCTGAGTTCACCAACTGAAGCATCAAAATTTATCTAATTTTTTGCCGACCACTTGGGATTCATTTGATATCCCTTATATGCAAACAAACTAGGTTACACAATAAAACTCGACATTCAAAACTCAATGGGACAGTCAAATTTTCCATTCTAGGTTGTTTTGATAAAATGTTGGTCCCACATGTTCCCACACCTATGTGGCATTTTCATAACTTTCGACCAATAGGCAGAAATTAGTCCGAAGACTCAAGACTCAAACCAAGGGTCCCTCTTGCCTAAAATAGACCTTCTGGTGCTATTGGGACTGTCAAATTTGGGATACGAGGTCATTTAACTAAAGTTTTTCCTGATAGCCAATTTGAACCAGCGGAGACTTCAAAACATGGAGTTGGCTCTAAAAACCAAATAAACTGCCTGGTAATCAAACTGTCAGTTCTGACATGTGACAAATGACTTGGGCAACTATAGGAAATATCTAAATGACAAAAATGAGTGGAAATACAGATAATAATCTGGAGGGTTATTACAATATCCACTAGTAAAAGAACTTTCATCAGTAAAACTAAGGGAATTATGATGTAATTGAAGCCTAAAAAAGTTGACAATACATGATCCATATCCTACTCTTGATCTCCCAAGTATCCTTCTCTATTGGGTGGTGCCTTTAATGAAGCTTAACTACTAGAATATCTCTAGTGTGCAACTGCCTGATCACTAGCCAAAATGAGCACGGGATCCTCCATGAAGTTCAATAAGTCATCTACCTGAACAGAGGATGGACAACAACAAAATCTTGGGATAAGGCTAACTCATATGCCACCTCACAAACTGTGCAACGAATCTCAAAGGGTCAAATATATCAGGGGTAGAGCTCTCCTTTCCTTCCGAACCTCATTACACCCTTCATAGGTTATACACGAATGAATGTCCGGTCGCTAACTTTAAATATCAATTCACAAAATCTACAATCTGCATTATCCTTCTTCATACTTTGAACTTCCCTCAACCTCTCCTGAATTACCCTAACTCTATCAAATTACTCCTGAAGCAAGTTAGGACTACAGTGTCTAATCTCAAAACTCTTAAACCACCCGATTGGAGAAAGACATTGCCTATCATATAAAGCCTTAAAAGGTGTTGTCTCAGTACTCACTAATAGATATTATTATAAGTAAACTCCGCCAAAGCTAAACCTATCAAGTCGTCCAGGTCAAATTGATCATGCCCGGTTAACCGAACCCAAAAAGTTACCCAGCTCAGTCTGAGCTGCCACTAGTTTAGTCCACCAATTTCTAGGCACTGGTCCCGGGTTGGGCGGTCTGACATGGTCAATTGGTGGATCGACTAAGTTATGAAATCGGTCTAGTCCCACCGATTAGCTAGACAAAACATCCTCGTAATTTATATGGGCCAATAGCCCAGTTAGTTGAAGAGCTTATTCTGACTATTTTAGCCGAATGGCTACATGGTTGTTGACCCAAGGCCAAATTCAATTTTTTCAATAGATTTTTTAAATTTTTTTCAAATTTTTTCCTCTAAATACCAATCAATTTGAACCATTTTTCACATAACCCAAAATCTTATTCCCTCAAACTCTCTAAATTATTCTAATTATCTCCTAAAATGCTCAATTTTATTTTTTTATTTTGCAATTAAAATATCAAGTGGGAGTTTTTTCAAGTCACTCAACTTTCAAATAATTTAAAAATTTTGTATTGTCGTTCCATCTCTTAGTTTAAATTTTAACTAGTGTATTATATGTTGAATATTTATTTTTATTATAATTGTGTTTTTTGAATATCTATTAGTTTAATTTGTAATATGGATAAACTCAATAAAGTCAATAAAAGTATTGATCCAGAAACCATCAAGAGAAATATTTAAGAAAATTTCATTGATACCAAATAATTCAAAAAATCTAGGTTTTTCCAATCGAATAGAGTGTAACAAGACATAAATAGATGATTATCAGGTCAAAAGTGACATATAAGACCTCACACGATCACACATAATAAGTAATGTATCAAAACACTGAATATTATCCACATAGGCCCCCACACGGGCACATAAATCACCTAAAACATTATCAATAATACAACCCCATACCCATAACATGATCTTAGATTTCTATGAACCACCCAATACAGTCTGAAGAAAGTTAAGCCACAACCTAACTCGAATGTTAAAAATCAGTCCAAAAATCCTTCAATAAGGAGCTTTTTCTACACGAAAGGACTCAAAACCAACTAAAACAATTGAATATAGATTTTATGAATCCAAAGAAAGCTAACGATACCCATAATGCATAATTTTGAGTTTGGTTAAAAACGGACCCCCGAAAAGGATTTTCAAAAAACAAGGGGATAATTGGAAGTTTAGTCCAAAAATATATTTCCTATGACTGAAGGAATTCAAACAAGAAAACGAAGGTGCAAATGGGTTGATATTGGGATTTACATTAATGAAATACAACTTTTAGGCCTTTCGAGCGAAAATCCCAAATTCCACTTTTAAATCCGTATTTAAGCAAGATTTAAATGATAGAGTTGAAGAAGTAGTTGAAATAGGTGTTTTGGAGCTTACCCAAGCTTGTAAATGGAATAAATTTCTCAAAAGCATGAAACCCCAAGCTCCAAGTCTCCAAAATTTTAAAAGAATTGCGAAAAGAGGTATTTAATTATTATAGTTTCCGCTAAAGTGGACAATGAGCTGCTTTAGTAGTTGGCGCTAAAGCGCCTAGATTGTGCAAAAGAGATAACCACACTAGGTTGATAGTTCATAAAAGCACCCATGTTACTGCTTTAGTGGTACCTTCGGGGTGGCCAGGACTGCTGTAGTGTGAAAGGGTCACTAAAGTTCCCTCTTCTAAAGCACCCAAAGGGCTGCTTTAGTAGTCATACCAGTAGCTGTGCACCAACTGGAGACATGGAGAATTCATCTAGAATTCCAAGAATGCAAATAGACTACCAGTAAAATTCGATGCTCTGGACTCAATGGTGATATAATATTTTTGAATAGAGGTTGTTTTCACAAAATTGACCCCTAGAATACAATTTCACAACTTTCTAAACCAAGGGTCAAAATGAGAAATAAAAGCCATAAAACCATACAAACAACGTTACTAACCTAAAATTGACATTCCAGACTTGCTGGCATAGTCTATTTTGCTATCCTACGCAAAGATCAAAAATTATTGACCAAAGACAACTATAAGAATTTTCAAGCCATCAAAAACCACAATTTCATATATTTTACACTAAAATGCATTGGGAACCATAACAAACATCCCCACACCCCAACAATATAACAGACCAACCACGGGGAGGGGTAAAATTTTCAAATCACGGAGAAATGAATATTTACAAAAATCACCAAAAATTAAGTCATTACATCATCCACCGCTAAAAATATAGTTCGTCCTTATACTAAGGATGTGTTTGGTATAAAGGAAAATGTTTTCCATGGAAAATATTTTCCTAGAAAATGTTTTCTTTGAAAAAAAGTTGGTTTCTTACGTATTTTCTTATGTTTGCTTCATGAGTGGAAAATATTTTTCGAAAAATCTTTTCTAGTGTTTGGTGGGTGAATGAAAAAAATATTTTTCAAAAAATAAATTTTGTGTTTAGCTAAAGGGTAAAATTATGTTTTAGAAAAATAATTTTTGATCCCAAAAAATATTTTTTTACGGCGTGAACGATATGAAGGATAAAAGATATTTTCTAGAAAAATAAGTAGCTTCTTACTTATATTCTTGTGTTCATCATGCAAATTGGGTAATTATATATTTTTTAAAATTATTTGTATATATTTAACAAAAACAATGAGAACGAATAGGATAAAAAAGGTGGGATAAGAAAAAAAATTCTTTTTTAAAATAAATTAAAAAAATTCTTTTCGGAAAGGGGGTTAGTATGTGGGGGTTGGGGTTATAAAATTAGTTAGCAAGGGTGGGGTAAGAAAAATATTTTATTTATTTTTTTTAAATAATTTTTTTGCAAGGTAAGAGAGTTTTTTTTTTGAAAATTTAATAATTTTTTTTAGAGGGGCTGAGGGAGGGAGGGGGAAAGAAAAAAGGGGGTAGGGGTTTGAGGTTTGGGATAGGGATGAGATAAGGAAAAATAACAAATATTTTTTTTGAATGGGGGTGGTAGGGGGTGGAGGTCAGGGTAGGGGAGTGAGGGTAGAGTAAGGAAAGAATTAAAATTATTTTAAAAATAAATTTTAAAAATCTAATTATTTTAGGGGGAGAGGAGGAGGGAGTTGGTAGGGGTTGGGGGGAAGTCATTTTTCTTAGATTTGAGAAAAATAAGTTTATTTGGAAAATATTTTCCAAAATAGTTAAGCTAACCAAACATGAGAAAATTGGAAAATATTTGCTGAAAAATATTTTCCTTCATACCAAACACACCCTAAGGGCAATAGAAATACCTGAATTAGGGAAAAGTTGGGGATAACTACTATGCCTATTAGACTCGACCTCCGAAGTAGACTCATCAATAGACTAATGACTCCATAGGACCTTAACTACTAAAATATCTTTAGAATGCAACTGTCTGATATCCCTGGCTAGAATGTAGATAGGTTCCTCAAGAAAAGACAATTGCTCATCTAGCTGAACTGAATCCCATCGAATATCATGAGACTCATCCAGAATGTCACACCAAAGCATGGAAACATGAAAACTATATGAATAGATGAGAATTATGGAGGCAAAGCAAACTCATCAGCGACATCACCAATAGTTCAATGGATCTCAAATGGTCCAATATACCTAGGGCTATGCTTGCCCCTCTTGTAAAACCTCAATACGTCCTTCATGGGTAACACACAGAGGAAACATGATCATCGAGACAGAACCGCAAGTCATGAAACCTATGATCTGCATAGCACTTCTACCTACTCTGAGCCGCTTGAAATCTATCATAAATGACCCAAACACTTTCAAGACACTCATGAAGTATGTCCATGCCTTGAGGATTGATCTTAGAAAAATCAAACTAACCAACTAGAGAGAGATAATAACTATTATCCAAATCCTTAAAAGGAGACATCTTTATGCTTGAATAATAGCTATTATTATACAAATATTCTTCTAAGGCTAGATGTTGCTCCCACTAGCCTCTAAATTCAATGACACAAGCACGGAGCATATCCTCCAAAATTTGAATAATCCTCTTTTATAAATTTCCTTCAGAGAGTGAAACATTATGCTACGATCAACCTGCATACTAACTCCTCCCTAAAA
This sequence comes from Capsicum baccatum var. pendulum, assembly GCA_030864225.1. Lineage (NCBI taxonomy): Eukaryota > Viridiplantae > Streptophyta > Magnoliopsida > Solanales > Solanaceae > Capsicum > Capsicum baccatum. The sequence goes on along the minus strand of CM061560.1, from coordinate 98,955,303 downwards.
GTCTTCCCAAAGTGTAATGTGAACAATAAACCTCGATCCTAGATGATAGACACTGGAACCCTATGAAGATGAACTATCTCACAAATATATATACGGACCAACCTCTCAATATTAAAGAAAACCTATACCAAAATGAAATAGGAATATTTAGTTAATCTATCCACAATGACCCAAACACAATAAGAGCTATTGGAAGTATGAGGCAACCCAATCACAAAGTCCATGGTGATCCATTCCCATTTTCATTTAGGAATAGGTAACCTCTAAAGCAAGCTATTGATCACACTCACCTATATAATAGTTTTGGTATAGGATGATAGTTGTCAAATATAATAACCCAACTTGAGTTGGGGTCGAATCCACAAGGAGTGTGACTAATATTCGAATCTTATGTATGTTGAAATTTACTAAGTAGTTACCCACAATATAAACATAAGATTATTCACAAATTAAAATGGAGGGGTGTCTATGGTTGGAAAGTTTGTTTAGACAAAATTCAATTGAACTACCACTTTAAAGAAACAAGTGTAGACAAGATTCAAATAGGAGAATAGTCCAGGGAGTATGTTTTCCTAAGGACAAAATATGCAGGGATATATGAGAGTCATATTCAAATTCTAATCAAGGAATATGTTGATAAGTTAGGTATGGGGATTTGGTGCTAGTTTTTCAATCAAATACCGAAATCATCACCCTTAGATTCTTTCAAATACCCTAAGAGTTTGTCAAACAAACCAACCTAAAACCTCAATTGTCATCTATATTTCTAGGGAGATACCCAATACCTTAGAAAATTAACCATTCATTCTTATTTCTAAGATAATGTAAATGAATAGGATAATCATCTAATTCATTGTTCATAAATACTTGTCCCCTACATTAAACTTTCAAAGCTAATGTGGGGTTTAGGGAAATTGGGGATTTCACACACAATTTTTATTTGGCCATTAAGTATTCGTGAAACCCATATCATCTACTAAGAATTTTAATTAAAAAATCAAAGCCCACACACAGTTGCACCCTATCAAAAAATAATCCCAAGATAAATGTTTAGCTACTTATGGAAGTAAGGAAAAAAGAATTACCCAAATTGACATTCATTTCCTCCATAAAAATAAAGTAAGAGTGAAATACTAAAGATCCAAACTCTGATTACAAATAGCAATATCTTTTTTAAAGATTTAATAACAAATGTTGTCTCTTACTAACTGGAAATTTTCTCTCTCTATGAGCTTCAAAAGTGGTTGGAAAATGATTCTCACATGAAAAGGTTTTGCCTTTTTAGAGTTGGAGCCAGTTGTGGGAAATTACGAGATAACCCATGGGCTATTTTCTGCTTTGTCGAGATCATCGTTACTTGGTCGCAATCGTAGCTTCTGCCATCTCATTTAATCAATCCCAATCTTTATGCTTTGACTAAGCCTTGATTGGCCGCGATCGTGGCTCACATACCATGATCTCGATAACTAGCATCAATCCAAACTCAGTATTTTCCAACTCTTGCACTACTTTTCACTTATTGTTGCCTTCTTAGCTTAATTTATTTGTCTTCTCCCACATACCACTGAACCTGTAAAATATGGGAATTAGTGTATTCCAATGACAAGTTTACCTTATTAACATCCTTTTAACCATCGTAGTGTGCATAAATTTAGATGTATATTAGTTGTAAATTTATCACTCATGAACAACTCCAACTTTAAACTTTACTTGTCCTCAGGAAACACTACTTCTTACTCAATGAGACTATGCAATTTTAAACACATTTATATTCCTAAATGATCACTATGACTTCAAACTTGATTAGCATGAATAAGTGGCTATCAAGCATGGGTAAATCTATTCTCACAACTCCCTTCAATGTGAACAAGAATCTAAAAGAAAAAAAAAACTTTAAAGAATAACATTGTAGCAACCACTAACTCTCTGGAAGTGACTGTCCATTAATAACAACTCAAATATACTACTTTGTCTCATTTTTGAAAGATGACAATTTCATCTATCTCAATTAGTCTACATGCCTCCTCACAAAAAGGAAATCCTACACACTAAATCATCTATCTAGCAACAACAGATTTAAGTGGAAACACTCACTCTCAAAAATAATCTCTTAATGGGAACAAGCAGCATGCCATAGGCTTTACCTTATTTTCAATCTCTACTACTATTAATACACTTGATTGGTGATCTGGAAGAACTTTTTCAACCTTCTAATGTAGGTTTGGGGAGAGGGTATGATATCATTTTAGAATAAAGTGACTACACCCTTCTTAAATATCTACATCACACTATTCAATCAAACTTTGAACCATGGACCACTTCATTTATTTCCAACTTCACATATGCCTACTTTTACTACCTTGATTCACATATTTTATTTGAAAGAATTTTATTTTCGTGTATTTCTTTTGTGACATTTATGCTTTTCCTTCTTTTGATAATCTCTTTGTTTTTCACTTTTTCACTTTCACACTTTGCTTCAATTTAAGGCATTCAATTATAATACCATGGCCCAAGGTCACCCTTTCCAAGACATACCACCCCCAACATAGGCTTTTCCCTCAAGTTGCATTTTCAAGTTCAAGGTGGGTGGGGTTCAAAAGAGGGGTAAAATTAAAATGGTTCAAGGTTTATAATGTGGTTGCTAAAGCAAGGATTGGGGGCTCAAAATGGGTGACTCGGGATACAATTCTATGTATGGGTAGGCTTTTAAGGCTAAAGTGGATTTCCATTTTCACAAAGAAGGACAAAGATCATATCACCAACCAAGTACAATCACAATTAGCCTTGAGAGATTAATGGGGAAAGTTCTAGAGAATACAAGAAAGCATGAGAGTTAAACTACTACGCTCGCTGCACATTACATGCAGACCTTCCAAGGAGGCTCAGTTGCATTTCCTACTAGATACAAAAGGAGGTATTTACAAAACACTATAAACAAGGACCTTGGAGTCACAAAAAAATGTATAACATTGTTACAAAATTATTCTCATCTGTGCCCTTTGTTTTAAAATAAGTTGTTGGATGGAAGGGGGAGTTTGCTTCGCATATACACCATGCAAAATTTGCGATTTAGGGAATGTAAGCATGTCGTTTTCTAATATCTCAGCTCTTATAAGGGTAAACTATATGGCTAATCAAACTTCAGAACAAGCATAAGAGTGTTCCCATAACTCTAATGCTATGGGTACTTAGGCTTCCCCTACATCTATGGCTCATAACCTAATCATGATGATTTTCTTTTAAGAATATAGTAAATGAATCCATCATCAGGAATAGCTCATCCAAAATCAATGAAAAGAAACACAACAATCTCTTTACTTGGGGTAAGACTTTAGATTACGATGCCCAAACACAAATATTTCTTTACATCAAACAAGAACCACTTAATTTGATGATAGCTACGATTCCCAGTGAGTATTCCACTCACCACATAATAAGAATAGTCAGCAAACCATGGTGAAACTCTTTTATAGATTGACATGACTAGCTCATCGGGGAAAACATTATCAATCTTAATCTCACCATGCCTTTCATGACTATTGTCAAGGCAAGAAAGATGGTTGGACACTTAGTTTTTGGTCCTTTACCAATAAATAAAATTCTTGAAAGAGTAAGATCCATATAATTATGAGTAACTTAGTTTTTTTTTCCATATGGTATTTAAGGGCGACATGATATGTGTACACTACAACTTTTATGCCTAACAAATAGGTGCAAAACTTCTCTTAATCATAAACTACCGCCAATAATTCTTGCTCCTTAATTGTGTAGTTACATTAAGCATAAGTCAAGGTCTTGCTTGCATAATATATCAAATGAAAAAAATTCTATGCGTTGAGCCAAGACTACCCTTAGTGTAATTCTGTTTGCATCACACATAAGTTTAAATAGAGATAACCAATTCAGGGCCATAATAATGGGAGCCGATAAGGGAAACAACTCGAGACAATTAATGGAATTAAGCATGCATCATCAAAATTGAATTTTGCCTCCTTTACAAGGAGTTTGCACATTGGATGAGCTATTTTAGATAAATTCCTTATAAATCACCGACTGAAATCGGCATACCCAAGGAAACTCTGAACACCTTTTATGAAAATAGGAGGGGGAAATTCGGTAATGACCTCTACCTGAATTCATCAACTTGTATATCCTTTGTCGAGATCTTGTGGCCCAAAATTATATCCTTGTTGATCATAAAATGACATTTCTCCTAAATGAGGACAAGGTTGGTTTCCATATATCTCTCAAGTACCTTCCGTAGATGCTCAAGGCATTAATCAAATTAATTTCCCACTACCCAAAAATCATCCTTGAAGACTTCTATCGAATCCTTAACCATATTCATAAATATTGATAGCATACATTGTTGGAATGTCACTGGAGCATTGCTCAAACCAATAGGCATCCACTTGAATGAAAATATGCCATAGGGGAAAGTTGATTTGGTTTTCTATTAGTCTTGTATGGAAATAAAAATTTTATTGTACCCTAAATAACCATCTAAAAAGTAATACCATCCTCGATCGGCCAACCTATCTAGCATTTCGTACATAAATGGCATCGAGAAATAGTCTTTATCATTCCAATAATTCAACTTGTGGTAGTCCATTTATACCCTCTACCCCGTGAATGGTCGAATGGGAATCAGGTAATTTCTTATTCAGAACTATCGTAATGCCACCTTTTTTTAAAAATATTGCATTGGGCTCACCCAGTGTTATTTGAGATTTAATAGATGACTCCCGCGTTAACCCTTTTATAATTTCATTCTTTACCACCTCTTTTATTGGTTGATTTAGACTCTTTTGATGTACCACACTTGGTATATGATCTTGTTTTAGCCTGATCTTGTGGTAACAAATTCCAGGAGCTATGCCTATGATATTTGCAATTGTCTATGCAATAGCTCAAATGAAATTTGTTGTTTTTAATTTCAAAGCTTCCACTTGTTAATTCTCGAGATCACTTGTAGTAATGAAAGGGAAAGTGTTAGAAACACCCAAGAATACATATTTAAAGTTGGGCAGTAATGGCTTTATCTCAATTTGAGGAGGCTCAAGGATTGATAGCTTTGGGGGTGGACTCTCCAGATTTTTTAGAACAAGGTCAAACTTTATCGGGTTCTTGTTATAAGATCAAAATCATGTTAAGGATGCAACCACTTTATCTAACACTTCAACTTTCTCACTTTCGCAATTCCACAAGACTCCCACTAATGGATCATTCATTACACTCATATCAACATAATTTGACTCCTCACCATCAATGACATAGATCACCAAAATTAATTTTTAATCCATTGGTTATTTCATGGACTTGCATACACTGAAGGAAATTGCATCATCATTTAGGTAGAATTTTATCTCACCACACTCCACATCAACTAGTGCTCTACTGGTGGCTAAAAATGACTTTCCAAGAATAATAAGGACTTCATAGTCTAATGTACAATCAAGCATTATAAAGTCGACTAGGAAGATGAAATAGTTGACTTTAACTAGGACATCATGAAGTATCCCTATGGGTTTATTGATAGTCCAGTCAGCCATTAGTAATATCATAGTGGTAGTTTACGATTTCCCAACCCTAGCTTGTGAAATATGGTATGTGGCATTAAATTACACTCTTCTCGAGGTCACACAAGGACTTTACAAACTTTATCATTCTGATGGCGTGTGGGATTTTTAAATAACTATGGTTTTTCTTCTTTATTATGATCGTACGTGATATGATTGCACTATAATGATGAGTCATTTCTATTGTCTCATCCTCCACAAGCCACATTTTGGAAACTAATTTATTTATAAACTTAGGATAGCCTGACATTTCTTGAAAGGCTTCGATCAAAGGTATGTTGATGAAAAGGTTGATAAATTTATCAAGAAATATTTTAAACTTGAAAATTTCCCCTTTTTTCTTAAGTCATTGAGGAAAAGGAGGAGGAGTTGTAATTAGTGGCATATGGAAAATTTGGGATCCTTTAACCTTTGAATTTTCAATGGTAGCTTTATTTTGATATAATTCTTCATCATTCATCCTTATCTTTTTTCACATTTGTTTGCTCATCATTTTCTCTTTTCCTGGGGTCATCATCAAACTCCATGCTCTTTCCAAGAGTTTAACCATTTTGAGTGACAATAGAATTTGTCACCATACCACTCGACCTTTCTTTATTTCATCTTTCCATAAGGTATATTGATATTTGATTCAGTTTTTCCTTAAGTTGTTGGATAGTGGTTGACTGAGATTCTGCCATATGGTGTACCTTGGAGATGTCACTTCTCATTTATCCCACTATCATGTAGGTCCCCTCAACTCCTATTAATATTCGATCCAAAATATCTTCATTAATTTATATCTCTATTTTGTATGGAGACATGTATCAATTCTCATTGTTTCGACCTTGATTTCTACCGCGCCTTTGAGAGAAAATGTGGAAACCCTCTGAATAATTTGGAAAAAATACCACCTTGTCATCAAGTATCCTCTATTCTACGTCTTCACATTCCATAGTATCCCTTGCATCTATAACGTTGACTCTTTCAATGGAGGTACCTATCATATGTTTAGTAAGAAGTTCAAGGTGTGACATAAGTTTGATAAAATTTGAATCTCTCTCTTCCATTTTTTTACTTTGATCTTGACACACAAAGGATGAGGAGGGATCCCCTGCGGCCACCTCAGAGCCTTTATATGCCCACCCCTAGCTAGACTAGCCACTTGGTATTTCACACTTTAAGCAACTCCTTAAGGAAATTTAATAAGGGATCCTCCAGATGCATTATTGACTATACTTTATTAACTTGGTTCAACACCTAATAGAATATTAGGAGGATCATCTTGTCTGGTACCTCATGGTTTGGACATTTCATAAGCTGATCCTTATATCTCCCCCATTCTTCATAAAAAAATCTCTCCATTCAGTTGACAAAAATTTGTGATTTCGTAACGCAATTGCAATATCTTTGATAGTGGGAAATAAAAATATAAGAATGCATCTATAAGTTTTCCCCAGAATCTGATCGACCCAACGGGAAGAGACCTTAACTACAATATTGTCTCACCCATTTTAGAGAATAGAGGAGGCATAACTATATCAATTTATGTGAGATATGAGCAACATCAAATGGTGAGTACATTTCCACAAAATTCCTCCAATGGAGGTTGGAATCTCCACGCGACTGACCTCCAAATAATCCCTTCATTTGAAGCAAGTGGAGCATGACACTTTTAACATAAAATACTCCATTTCCCTCATTAGGGGGAATATGGATGACACTAGCACGCTCTTCATCACAAAGATAACCCATAACTTTATTATGTTCACATGACGGGTCATGGATGGTCTCTTATTGACTCATGGTTATTTGGAAGAAATAATAATCACCTAATCAACAATCAAAAACAATAACAAAAGAGAAATAAAACACCACGGATGAACCCAAAGTCAGTATTAATACCACACAAGCAAAAATTAATTTCATTCCTAGACAATAGTGCTATTTTGATCTTGCTCACCTATACCATAATTTTGATGTAGGATGATCGTTGTCAAATATAATAATCCAACTTGATTTGGGGTCGAATTCACAAGGAGTGCAACAAGTATTCGAATTTTATGTATGTTGAATACTAGTAACTAGTTACCCATAATCTAAACATTAAGTTATACATAAATTAAAATGAGGGGGAGGGGGTATGGTTGGAAAGGTTGTTTAGAAAATATTCAATTAATCTACCACTTTAAAGCAAAAATCATGGACAAAATTCTAATAGGAGAATAGGCTTGGGAATTTGTTTTCCTAGGGACGAAAACTACATGGGTACATGAGCGTCACATTAACATTCTTGTCAAGGAATATGTAGGTAGGTTAGGTACAGGGCTTTGGTGTTTGTTTTTCAACCAAAGACCAAAAAAATCACCTATGGATTCTTATAAATACCACAAGGGTATGTCAAACAAACCAACCCAATACATCAATTGGGCATCTATATTTCTAGCAAGATGCCCAAGACCATAGCAAATTCACCATACATTCTTATTTCTAAATCAATGTTCATGAGTAGGATAATTATCGAATTTGTTGTTCACAAATACTTGTTATCCAGATCCCTCTTGCAAAGCTAATGTAGGATTTAGGAAAATTTAGGTTTTCACCTACAATTTCATTTTAGCAATTAAGTATTAGTAAAACCCACATCATCAACTTAGAATTTAAATTTAACAATAAAAACCCTCACACATTTGTAGCATATTCAAACATAATCCCAAGCTAAAAGTTTAACTACTCATGAAAGTAGGGAAAAGAGAATTACTCAAATTGACATTCATTACCTCTATTGAAAATAAAGTAGGACAGTAATCCCAAAGTTCCAAACTCAAATTACAAATAACAATATCTTTTTAAAAGATTTAATAACAATTATTGTCTCTCACTAATTGGAATTTTTTTCCTCTATGAGCTCAAGGTGGCTGAAAGAGGACTCTCTAGTGAAAGGGTTTTACCTTTTGATAGTTAGAGCCAGCTGAGAGAAATTATGTGTTTGCCCTGGGGTGTATTTTACTCAATCAGAGTCGTCATTACTTGGTCGCAATCATGGCTACTGTGATTGTGTTGAAACTATCGCAACTACCATGCTTTGATTAGGCCATGATTGACCGCGATCGCAGCCCACAGACCACAATTGTGGTAACTGAAGTCGATCGCAGCTGTGTATTTTCTAGCTCTTGAATTACTTTTCCCTTTTTATTCCCTTTTAGCTCACTTTACTTGTTTTCATCCGTTTACATACAAACCTGCAAAATATGGGAATTAGTGCATTCAAATGACAAAATTGCCTCATTAATACCATTTTACCATCATAGTGTACATAAATTTAGATGTATATGAATGGTAAATTTATGACTTATTAGCGGTCAAGTCTCAAATACCCAGCATTAACCAGCTGGAAATATGGGCAATGAGCTACGAAATATGTTACTTTCTTTATTATACCACCCCACCAGTAGTGTTATATCAAATCACGATACAAGTTAGTCACCCTATATTGATAGAATATCTAGAACAATAAGCCCATTCTAAAATTGATCTAATTTAGTCACCTACTAAAGCACACAAATTTGGTCACAAATCTTCAAAATACTTGATCAAGCAAGTCTTTGTTAGCATCAATACTCAGTACGTTATCCCAAATTAATATCAACCAAAATCATCAAATTAATGAGCCCAAATCTGCTTTATCAAAGAAGACTTAGCCTCCCGAATGCCAAAATACACCCAGGTGTCGAAATATCAAGCTTAACTATCAAAAAGGCCTCTCCTTGGTCACAAGATATGCCAAACTACCTATGCAAGTCAAATTTTATCTCAAGGAATCCACAATCACATTAACATTACTGGGATAATAGAGAATAGTTAAGTCATAATCCTTAAGCTACCCAAGACAATGATGCTGCCTCATATAAAGATCTCACTGGATGAGAAATACTAAAGGTTATGATGATTCGATAAAATGTCACATTAGACTCCATACAAGTAGTGCCTCAACAATTTCAAAGAAAAAACAACTGTGCACAACTCTGACTCATGTTCAGGGTAATTCATCTCATGGGGATTCTACTGATGAGTGGAATAAGAAATCCCTTTAAATTCCTACATAAAGACAATACCTAACCCAATACTAAAAGCATTACAGAAGATAGTAAAGCACATACTCTTCTTGGGCAAATTCAACATAGGAGATGAAGTTAATAACTCCTTAAACTTTTGAAAGCTCGCCTAACAAGCATCAGACCACTGAAAGGAAATCTTATTCTGTGTCAATGATGAATGGTGATTTTACCACTTATTTTCACTAAACATTTATGCACACTACTATGTTTTGTAGAATTTAATAAGACATAATGGTTATTTAATACAGTAATATCCATATTTTATAGGTGTGTAGTTGGTGAGATGTAAATCCATACTCTAAATTGGTAGTTCCACCACATATCTAGGGTTGAGCCCTGGGATTTAACGACAGGCTTGAAAAGATGCCTACAGACGCTATGTCAATTAGAGCTAAAAAGGGATCAAATGAAAGTACAGAAGTACAACTGAACACCTGGAGTAGTCATCAGCTCCATTTACCATGATCGGAGGGCATAGGAAACGGCCGTGATCAATGAAGATAGTTTAGAGATCGTGGTCACAGAGTACAACCGCGTCATATTCAACGTGATTGCAGACATCCTCACACGATCACAACTAAGAAGGAATATTTCCCAGGGTAGTACTGTATATTTACATAGATGAATCCCAAACCTTATTTAGTCGAAATACCTTTGTTCTTTGGGTACTTCTTACCTTATAGATACTTTTGAATTTAAAGAAAGAACACTAATTAGGGAAGATTATAACTAAATTTTGAAGAGCTAAATTATTTATGTTTTATAAAGAATAAATGCTTTGGATTATCCTTATGGTATATCTTTCTTTACCTTTTTCATGAGTAACTAAGTAATTTAATCTTGGTATTATGTTTAACTAAAGTGTATTTTTGTGTGGGTGTTGACGGGTTTGCATAATTTTTAGTTGTTGATTATGGATTCCACCATTGCTTGAGCTTAATAGTTGGAATTTGTGGGTGAAAAACTGAAATCTCTAAATAGGTTTGACGGGCGAAAGCCTAAAACTCTAGTAACCCTTCATCATCCTTCAAAGAAGGATGAAGGTGATATCATAGAAACTCATAAAATCCTTGAAAGAGGGATATAGAGTGACTAGGAAGTGGTGGATAATCAAGCCTATGGTTTACTATCTTTTACAATATTATGAATAAGTGCGATTAGAATGTGAATCATGTTAAGGGAATCATCCTAGAAATAGCGATGGCCGATTGAGGTTTTGGGTGATTATGAATTGCACACTTGTTAGGCGCTCGAAAGAGCCAGTGGGTGAAATCCTAGTGGTTTTGTAGAAAGACTAACCACAAAGACCTTCGACCTAACCTATGTTTTACTTAATAACTAAGTTTCATGTTAAACTTTCAACAAATCATGCACTCCTTACCTCTAAGTGGAAATAATCCCTAGATCCTCGAAAATCATGATTCTAAATTAAAAGTGCTAAATTAGTGTGTTGTTAACCAAATATTATTACAAATAAATTTCAAACTAATTCCCCCACTTTATATTGCATAATGTGTTTGTTAGCATTCTGGGTAACCTTTTAGTAATTAGAACACCTATAGGATTTGAAATTAATAATTTGCTCCTTGTGGATTTGACCCCAACGTGAGTTAGGTAATTGACAATGACCGCCTCACCCCTCCAACATAGGAGTGACTTAAGCGTTATCAAAATAGTGCTATTGCTGCGGACTGGAATATAGATTTCACTTATCCGGTGTGATTCTTACTTGGTTATATCCAGGGTTATGTAATTTACTTGTTGTTTTTGAATTTTTTATCGGTGATTGAAGTGTTAATGGAATGGTGAGTGATAATGAGAGCAACATATGACCCTTTGATGTTCCCCTATATAATGAGGGACAACAAAATGAAGCTGGCCAAACAAGTGTAATTCGTTTTCCACCTTATAATGGGAACAAAGCCTTCTATATGATTAGCATCATTCTTCATATATTACAAATTAAAGAGTTGTAAGGGGGTCAATCTTTTGAGTACCCGAATGCACATTTGAAGAATTTTGTGTAAGTGTATATGTCATTCAACATAGAACACATTACTCAAGAATCCATCCATCTTTGCCTTTTCGTTCTCACTTACAGGCAAGGTGGTTTTATGGCTCTGCTCAGTTCTACCCAGCTGTATTACTTCTTGGGAAGAGCTTACCACAATGTTTCTTAATAGATACTTCCCACCATCTAAAATTCTTCAAAAGAGGGACAAAATTCTAAATTTTTAGTAAATGAATGCTGATCCATTGATTAAAGCTTGGGAAAGGTTTAATGGAAAATTAGCCCGATGCCCAAATCATGATGTCCCGAAGAAGATGATCTCGATATCTTCTACCGAGCCCTAGATCCATTAAACAAAATGGTGGTGGATAATGCAACAGTGGATCTATAATGAAGATGCACCACTATGTGGCCTTTCTATTGATCTGATAAGTATCAAAGGAAAATCGGGGTAGGCCTACCCGAGATACCAAAGCTCCAAAGATCCCTTCTACTACTTCTATGGTTGATAATAATCAAAGAAATCTGAATGAAGAAAATTAGGAGAACATGGTAAAAATGATGACCCAACTTGAACTGTTGACAAAGCATGTTATGAGTGCACCCATGAAATTAGTAAATGCCATAGCATCAAATTCTTATGAAGATGATGAAAAAGCAAATAAGTTAGGTGAGGAAATCCAGTATTTGGATAACTAATTGGGATGTTCTCACCCTGCCTATGAACGGAAAGGTGGGAACTAAGGTTGGATGGACTATGAGTGGGATAAAAATTAGAGAGATAGGGAGTGTGATATTTATCGTTATGTTCCCCCACATGATCGAGCTAAGACCAAGACATAATCAAAGTACACAACAATAAACTTTCTAAGAAATGCTTTCATTGTATGATTCATTAACCACATGAAAGTACTAGGAGCATTAGTAAGACCAAATGGCATAACCATCAATTGATAGAGACAAAACTTGGTCTTGAAGGAGGGTTTCCATTCATTACCCGGTTGCATTCTAATTTGTTGATAGGCACTCCTAAGATCAATTTTTAAGAACACACAAGAGCCATTCAACTCATCGAGCATATCATTTAATTAAGGAATGGGATGGTGATACTTTACCATGATCTTATTGATGGGTCAACAGTCCACAAACATTCTCCATGTTCCATCTTTCTTTGGCACCAACAAGACAAAAATTGCACATTGACTCATGATTTCCTTGATGTATCCTTTTTTGAGAAGTTCCTCAACTTGCCTTCGTATATCTTTGATGTCCATAGGGTCCCTTCAATATGCCGGTTTGTTGGGCAATTGAGTGCCCGACATAAAATCTATTTAATGCTTAATTTCTCGAAGTGGGGGTAACCCTTATGGAAATTCCTTTGTAAAAACATCTTAAAATTCCTTCATAAAAAAGGAAATAGAAGGGGGAATAGAATAAAAAGAAGAAGGGTTAGTAGTAAAATCATGGGCTAGGAGTATCTTCGGTATTTGTTCATCATGCTCCTTAAAGAGATCCTCCTTCTTAGCCAACATAACCATAGGGCCTTTACCCTTAGAAATTGGTACCTCCTCAGCTTCTCCCACCTTCCCACTCCCGGATTCCCTTTCTTTTCTCCCCTTTTCTTTCAATTCCATCATTGTTGATGTGTCTCACTCACTTCAGATGGTGAAAGAGGATGAAGTGTGAATTTTTAGCCCTTGACTTCAAGTGAATACCTATTAGTTCTTCCATCATTCTTGGAAGATCTATCAAATTTCCATTTCCTACGCAACAAAAAATGACATACTTGCATAGTAATTACATTACATAACACCTCATCTTGGTAATTTCCCACATAGAACCGAATCAAGAATTATCGAGTCACCCTAAAATATCCATACTAATTTAACCATTATAACTTGTACTGACTTGTATGCGAAGTTGTGGGTATTTTTAAGAAGTCAACCATAATAGCACTAGCTATATTAGTACAACTCCCACTATCAATAAACATCGTACGTACACCTCTCTGGATAAGATACTAGGTATGGAATAGATTCTCCCTCTTGATTAGATCATCTAAAACCTTACTAACCATTACCCATCTTAACATAAATTTTGGAACTTGGTACTCACCATCTTATGGCAAAGTATCCCCTTTAACACATTCTTCTTATACGTCATCATCAATTTGTTATCCATCTTGAGGCTCGACCTCATGCTCCTTGGTTTCTAACTCTACCTCCTCTCTAAGATAGTATAACTTTCATCCCTAAGGATTAAATTAATTTTCTTGGAAACTCACTAGACTTGTGTCCCCACCTTTGACACTTAAAGCATTTAAACCTCTTAGAATTAGAATTTGGGTTCGACTTACATTTATTTCATGGAGGTTGAAATTGTGCATCCATGGCCACGGTTTAGGGAGAATTAGATAAAGTATTTTTGTTCTTGTTCCAATTCAATGATGATGTAATTACCTCTTTGGTTAAATAATAACCTGCAGGTCCTTGTTGGCCTTTGGACTAGGCCATTTTTTCTTTGATTTCCTTCTCAATCTCTAGTTCCCCTTGGAATATTACATAAATATTTTCAAACTTGTGAAAAGTCATGTGAGAAGAGATCTCTTTGTTCAACCCAACTTTGATGAGTATGATGTCATGATGTACTTGTTCTCCCCAGTGATCAATCTTCAAAATCAACTGTTGAAACTCATCATAGTAAGCCATGACACTCTTGCTTCCTTATATCAGGTTGTATATGGCAAGGAGCTCATGTCTATATCTCTCCGTCAAATATATCTCCCTCATAAGTCTCTTCAGTATTTCCCAAGGAGGGGGTTGACCACCAATCATAACATTATGAAACATTTTACTATAAATCCACCAAGTGTTGGTAGAGGCTTCAAAGTGGGATATTGAATAACAACTTTTCTTCTCTTTGGACAAATCATTAACTTGGAAAAGCTTTTGAAAGAAGACTCCCATGAAAGATACACCTCGAGATCACTCTCACCCTTGAAGATAGGAATACCAACCTTGATAGAATTGATACCAATCTCTTAGTTTCCTTGGGGATTTCTATGACCCTGTCTACCTTTATGCCCTCGGTATCTATCTTGATGTCCTATTTGCTCATACCTACCTCTCATCTCATCTTCAATTATGTAGTCATTATTGTACACTTCATAACCTTCTTATTGATCTCCCCTACATATTATTCTATAGGGATGGGTTGGTATTAGTTATGTGAAGCTTGATATGGGGGATTTAGTGGATTGTAAGGCCTTTGGTTAAGTGGAGATTGAATGGGAGCCATAGAATTATATGGAGAATATGGTCTTTGGTTAAGTGGATCTTATAGTGGGGAATTCAGGTTTGGGATTTGTATTTAGTTTCCAAGTACTTCTTGTTGGAAAAGAGTGAACTGAGGGTCAAGTGGTCTTGTGAGGTTTTGGGTCTGGGAGTAAGTGGGGTTTGGATGTGATTTTGTGGAGGTCTTGGTGGATAAATCATTTGATGGAGGGTCTCTGGTTGTAATACCCCGTATGTTTCTAAGCTAGGAAGTGAATAAGTATTCCTACGTATGAAATCTCCTATCTTGTGATTCATACTTGAGTACATAACTTACAATGAATATCCTAGTGATAGGATAGCTTATGATGCATTAAGCATGTTCATCTGAGTCACTTAAGGTAATGCAAGCTAAGAGTTTTTGAATCCATCAAGTTTTAGTGTTTGATTTTGCAAGGCTCATCTTTGAACGAGTATAACTCAATGTTAATGTGGTATTTAGGCTGATTTAGACCCACCAAATTGTAGTGAATCGAATTAGTTTTCCAATGATACCAATTTTTCCTTAATACAATACCCGAGCGAAAAGTTATGCCCATTTTCATGAGAGACAGTAAGGATAGGCGATTGGTTAGGCGCCGCCAAACCAAACATAGGCAATTGGTTAGACGTCGCCCAACCTAGCTTAGGCAATCACTTGGGCGCCACTTAAGTCAGTTGCAGGTACCAAAAACACTCCGTTTTGAGTTATTTTAAGGGTAATTAAGTCTTGTTAGACTCCTTACAGTCCGTAAACTTAACCCTATGAAATATATAGATTCTAAACATATTACAACCCTATTATCATCTCAAAGCTCATCATCCAAGAGCACTAAAACAGAAAAACATCTAGGGTTGTGTAACTAAGCTTGAAGATCCGATTTCAACGAAATTCCTCCATCAATCATAAAGAATCTTCCTTCTAAGGTATGCGTTAGTTGCTTTATGGACTCCTTTCATGCATGAAGCTCAGGAACCATCTTCTAAATTTTGTACTATGAAGTTTATATCGTTGGTGGTTGATGTTTATGTGGTTGGAGTTTGATGATGCCTAAGATGGGATCTTTGTATGTTATTGTGAAGATATGGTGGTGTTTAACGTATAAATATGATAAATTGGTGGTTGAATATTTGTAATCTTGGTGAATCCACCTATGCCTAAGATGTGCATGTAAGGTGTTTGTGAAAATACCTAAGGGAATAGAAATCATGCTTTTATGACATAATAAGTCCTAAATGACTATTCCATGTTCTAAGTTTATGTTCAATGTGATCCCTATGCTATTGTCTTGAATTGAAGAAGTTGTACGAGATGCTCATGATATTTTTGCGATATAGAATGACCATGTTATTGAATCCATGAAAGTATATTCATGTTGTGTGCATTCCCGATCATGTGATAGTTTGTTGAGAATCATTCTTATTATGAAACCCTTACTTATGATATTGTGAATTATGGACTTGAATCTTGTGATCAAGTTATGTCATGTGTGTCAGTTTCCTCCTAGCGAGTCCTCAGGGTACTTGTACCTGAAAACTATAGTTGTGTGCCTAGAGCCATTTCATGTTTCACGATATCTGAACTCAAGCTATGATTCCATAGACATCAGTCAGTCATGAGACTCAGGAAAACCTTATGATCTTTAGTCAGTTGTCAGATATCAGTAACATTCCACCAGTCAATGGAATTCAGCAAGATTAAGTCATGCACAGTCAGTTATTCATGTCCAGTCCCTCCAGATGGGAGTAGAGGTTAGCACCGAGTCAACCCAAGGATGGGAACTCACCCGCCAGTTCAGGGTGTAATTCTTAGTAGTCATCCTTGTGTTCTAGAATTACATAGGCAATGTAGGTTGACACATCTTAACTCGTCAGTTTAGGGTTCCCCCCATTCTCATTGAGTACCCGCCAGATAAGGGTCACTCACAGGATGTCCTTACCCGTGCCACGGTATTAACACCCCTCTAGTCGGGGCAGAGATTGGATCTCATCTTTGCCATAATGGCATACATGTGGCATGTCGGTTAAACACTACTTCCCATAGTTTTAGTATCAGTCTCAATAATAAAACTCAGGCCGTTCTTCAGATTTTAGTATATACAGGACTGTCAAATATAGTCGTCCATGTTATCAGTTTTAGTATCAGTCAATACTGTTATCAGTAAACCATATATTAGCTTACAGGTCATGCTATCACGTATTCAGGGTCCTAATTTCTATATATGTGTGTTTGCACTCCCACGTTCATATTAGTCAGTCAATGTTGTTCATGCATGAAACCCTTTATGTTTAACCTACCTTCCTCGTATACTCAGTACTCCAGTTGTACTGGCGCATTTGCGCTATGGTGCTTTCTTTTCATGTTACACCATAGGTTCTGAGACACGAGCTCCATCCTAGCAGTAGCGTAGCATTCCAGTCGCAGAGACACAGTGATTTCTCATTGATTCGAGGACAAGATGATTTGATACATTTATTTATTTCTTTAGTTTAGTTTTACAGAGTTAGTTGGAGACTTGTTCCTTCAACTCATTATTTAGATAGTTTAGAGGCTTTTATATTTACATTCAGACTTAGCTTTTAGATTGAGTTGTTTTAGGTATTTTCACCCACATGATTTTATTCAGTTTAACCTTATGTTCATACAGTTCTATGTATTCTGGATTATTATATCATGATTTGCAGTATATAGGTACAGATATCAATCATGGGTTAACTTGTAGTCCCTCGGGGTCATGAGCACCGTGTAGCATTCTGGTTCAGCGAATCAGGGTGTTACAAACTTAGTATCAGAGCCTAAGTTTCAATAGAGTCCTAGGAAGTCTGAAAACCGCATCTAGTAGAGTCTTGTACATAGGTGTGTTGCGCGTCACATTTATGTGTGGGAGGCTATAAGATATTTTAGGAGCAGTCCCTTTTCTTCATTATTCATGTCATGATAGTGAGAATAATTACAAGTTAAACTCTCAGTCTAATCCATTCTTCTCTTATTTCAGACCATGGCCCCAAAGAGAAGAAACCAGCCAGCTCCTCAGCCCAAAGATCCTTTGGGCAAACATGTTTCCCTTGCGGAGTGTAGAGCCACATTTACCATACTTGCTCAGTCCATGGTTGCACAGAATGAATGGCCACAAGTCATTCCAACCAATCCAGTGGCCAATCCCAAAGCAGCTAGGGTTCGGGACTTCACCCGGATAAACCCACCACCTTTCCATAGGTCTAAGTCTGATGAAGACCCTCAGGAGTTCATTGACCAAGTTTCGAAGGTCATTGACATCATGGGTGTTACTTTTATTGAGAGTGCTGAGTTAGCCACCTACCAGTTACAAGATGTTGCTCATGATTGGTACAAACAGTATAAGTCTGAGAGGCTAGATAATACAGGCCCTATCGAGTGGGAGAAATTTGTCACGTCCTTCTTAGACAGATTCTTTCCCCAAGAGCTAAGGGAAGCCTAAGTTCTTGAGTTCATCAACGTCAAGCAGGGAAATATGAATGTTAAAGAGTATTTTCTCAGATTTATTCAGCTAGCAAGGTATGCTCCTCATGTAGTTGCAGACAATAGAGATAAGCTGAGCAAGTTCTTATTAGGGGTCAATGATAGCGTGGTAAATAAGTGTAGGTGCTGATTGGTGATATGACCTTAGCCAGACTCATGACCCATGCCCAGCAAGTAATAGAGCATAAGTTTCAGATAAGGGAGAGGCAGAACAAGAGAGCAAGGTCAGGTAACTTCAACTTTGCTCACCCCAACTGAGATGGAGAAAACCGTTCATAGTTTTGCTCCAAGTCAACCATTCCAGCTCCTTCCTCTACCAGCGCTCCACTGCTGAAGTTCAGAGATAGCAATAGAGACAAAGTGCCAGGCTCTAAATCTCAGGGCAGTGTTAGCAGTGCTCGAACGAATTCCCTTTGTCAGACTTGTGGTAAGAACCACAGGGGCATTTGCAGAGCCGGTTATGATATCTTAGAAATCCATGTCAGAAGATTTAGTAGAGTTAGAGATGAATGATTTTGATATCATTCTTGGCATGGATTGGCTTCATTCCTGATATGCCACAGTCGACTGTAGAAATAGGATAGTTTAGTTTTAGTTCCCAAATGAGCCCATCCTAGAGTGGAAAGGTAGCATTTCAGCATTCAGGGGTCAACTTTTTTCCTACTTTCGGGCAAGAAAAATGATTCTAAGGGGTGTGTGTATCATCTCGTGCATGTTAAAGATTCCAGTTCTGAATCTCCCAGCCTTGAAACAATCCCTGTCATTAATGAATATTCAGATGTCTTTCTCGAAGATCTTCCAGGCATTCCTCCCAAAAAGGAAATAGAATTTGGCATAGACCTTCTTCCGGATACTCAACCTATTGCTATTCCTCCATACAGAATGGCACCAGCAGAACTCAAGGAACTAAAAGATCAGCTGAAGGATATCTTAGATAAGGGATTCATCAGGCCCAGCATTTCCCTATGGGGTACGCCAGTATTATTCGTGCGCAAGAAAGATAGTTCTCTTAGGTTGTGTATTGATTACCGTCAACTCAACAAGGTCACGGTCAAGAACAGATATCCTCTTCCCAGGATTGATGATCTATTCGACCAACTTCAGGGTGCCAGTTACTTCTCCAAGATAGACCTCAAATCAGGCTATCATCAGCTCAGAGTTAGAGAATGTGACATTCCAAAGACAGCTTTCCGTACTCGATATGGTCACTTTGAATTTTTAGTCATGTCATTTGTTCTTACCAATTCCCCTACAGCTTTTATGGATTTGATGAACCGTGTGTTCAAGCAGTACTTGGACATATTTGTCATAGTCTTTATAGATAATATTCTGGTTTATTCTCGCACAGAGCGTGATCATGCAGACCATCTCAGGATTGTTCTTCAGACTCTCAGGGATCACCAGTTATTCGCTAAATTCAGCAAGTGCAAATTTTTGCTAAGATCGGTAGCATTCCTTGGCCATATTGTTTCTGGTGATTTCATTAGAGTAGATCCTCAGAAAACTGAGGTATTAAGAAACTAGCCCAAACCCGTATCTCCATCAGATATTAGGAGTTTCTTTTGTTTGGCTGGCTATTACAGATGGTTTGTCGAGGAATTTTCTTTTATTACATCTCCCGTGTCCAGATTGACTCAGAAGAAGATTAAGCTTCAGTGGTCAGATTCATGCAAGAAGAGCTTTCAAGAGTTGAAGACTCGACTCACCTCAGCTCCAGTTCTAGCTATTCCAGATGGCTCAGATGGTTTTGTAGTCTATTGTAATGCATCAAGAGTGGGTTTAGGTTGTGTCCTCATATAGCATGGTAAGGTCATAGCCTACGCCTCCAGACAGTTAAAGCCACATGAGAAGAATTATCCTACTCATGATCTTGAGTTAGCAGCAGTAGTTTTTTCCTTGAAGATTTGGAGGAATTATCTCTATGGAGTTCATGTAGATGTCTTCACAAACCATAAAAGCCTCCAGTATGTCTTTTCCCAGAAAGATCTCAATCTTCTCTAGAGAAGGTGGTTAGATCTGTTGAAGGATTACGACATGAGTGTTCTTTATCATCCAGGTAAGGCCAACGTTGTGGCCGATGCTCTCAGTCGACTCTCCATGGGTAGTATTTCTCACGTTGAGGATAGTAAGAAGAAGATGGATCAGGAGATTCATTAGCTTGCCAGACTAGGCATTCTCTTAGTCAATTCTTCAGAGGGTGGTGTATGTGTTTATAGTAGTTCAAAGGCATCTCTAGTTTCTGAGGTGAAAGAGAAACAAGACAGGGATCCTAGCCTTGTCAAGCTCAAAGAGTCAGTTCAAAATCAGAAAGTTGAGGTTTTCTCCCAAAGGGGAGATGGTGTTCTTCGTTGTCAAGGTCGTCTATGTGTTCCAGGTGTAGATGAATTCAGGCAGTGAATTCTTGCAGAAGCGCATGGTGTGCGATACTCTATTCATCCCAGGGCCACTAAGATGTACTACGACATGTGGGAGATCTATTAGTGGAGTGAGATGAAGAGAGATATTGCAGAGTTTGTGGCTAAGTGCTCTACATATCAGCAGGTTAAGATAGAGCATCAAAAACCTTATTGTTCCATGCAAGAGTTCACCATTCCTACTTAGAAGTAGGAAGAAGTTAACATGGACTTCGTGATGGGTTTGCCTAGAACTCGTCATTAGCATGATTCAATTTGGATCATTATAGATAGAATGACCAAGTCAGCTCATTTTCTTCCTGTTTGAACTTTTTATTCCACCGAGGATTATGCCAAACTCTATATCAGGGAGTTAGTCAAGTTACATGGTGTTCCACTCTCTATCATCTTAGACAGAAGTACCCAGTTCACTTCTCACATTTGGAAAGCATTCCAAAAGGGTCTCAGTACCCAAGTCCATCTCAGCACAACATTTCATCCTTAGAAAGATGGTCAAGCAGAGAGGACCATTCAGACTCTTGAAGATATGCTAAAGGCGTGTGCAATTGACTTCAAGGGAAGTTGGGACGACCACTTGCCTTTGATTGAGTTTTCATACAACAATAGCTATCATTCTAGTATTCAGATTGCTCCATTTGAAACTCTCTATGGTAGGAGATGTAGATCTCTGATTGGTTGGTTCTAAGTTAGTAAGGCCTCAATCATAGGTCCTGACTTAGTATTTGATGCCTTAGAGAAAGTTAAGTTGATCAGAGAGAGACTTCGGGCTACTCAGAGCCAACAGAAGTCCTATGTAGATGTTTTTATAAAGGATCTTGAGTTTTATCTCAATGACTATCTATCTTAAGATCTCTCCCATAAAGGGAGTGAAGAGGTTTGGCAAGAAAGGGAAACTCAGTCCCCGATATGTCGGTCCCTTCAGAATTCTTTGTTGCTTTGGCAAGGTATCTTATGATCTTGAGTTGCCTTCAGATCTAGCCTCAGTCCATCCAGTCTTCCATGTCTCTTTGCTATAGAAGTGCATAGGTGACCCAGCAGTTATTGTCCCTATTCAGAGCATCGGCATTTAGAATAGCCTCTTATGAAGAGATTCCAGTCGAAATCTTAGATTATCAGAATTGTAGATTGAGGAACAAAGAAGTCCCTCTAGTCAAGGTTCTTTGGCAAAATTAGTCTCATACGAGAGCTACTTGGGAAATAGAAGCAGATATACGTACCAAGTATTCTCATCTCTTTCCCTCCAATTTAGATCATGCTCAAGGTAACAGTTCTCCTTAAGCTTATTTAGTTTAACGTTCATATTTCCAGTATCAACTTGGTACCTATTAATTGTTACATAGTCAAGCGTTCATGTGTCAGTTGTCCGTGCATCAGATATGCATGAGTTCAGTATGTTTAGCATGTCAGTCATGAGATCAAGTTTCATTTCATCATGTTCAATTCAGGTTCTATTATCTTGTATCCCTTCTCAGTAAATTCTAATTCAAGGTCGAATGTTCCCAAGGGGGAGATATTGTAATACCCCGCATGTTTCTAAGCTACGAAGTGAATAAGTATTCCTATGTATAAAATCTCCTATCTTGTGATTCATACTTGACAACATGACTTACAATGAATATCCTAGTGATAGGACAGCTTATGATGCATTAAGCATGTTCATATGAGTCACTTAAGGTAATGCAAGCTAAGAGTTTTTGAATCCATCAAGTTTTAGTTTTTGATTTGGCAAGGGTCATCTTTGAAAGAGTATAAATCAATGTTAATGTATTATTTTGGATGATTTAGACCCACTAAATTGTAGAGAATCAAATTATCTTTCCAACGATACCAATTTTTCCTTAATCCAATACCCGAGCGAAAAGTTATGCCTATTTTTGTGAAAGACAATAAGGATAGGTGATTGGTTAGGCGCCGCCCAACCAAACATAGGCGATTGGATAGGCGCTACCCAACCTAGCTTAGGCAATCACTTGGGCGCAGCCTAAGTCAGTTCCAGGAGCCAAAAACACTCCATTTTGAGTTATTTTAAGGGTAACTAGGTCATTTAAGACTCCTTACACGTCCCTAAACTTAACCCTACGAAATATATAGCTTCTAAACATATTACAACCCTATTATCATCTCAAAGCTCATCATCCAAGAGAACCAAAAGATAAAAACAACTAGGGTTTCATAACTAAGCTTGAAGATCCGATTTCAAGGAAATTCCTCCATCAATCATCAAGAATCTTCCTTCTAAGGTATGCCTGAGTTGATTCATGGACTCCTTTCGTCCATGAAGCTCAAGAACGATCTTCTAAATTTTTTATTATGATATTTATGTTGTTGGTGGTTGATATTCATGTGGTTGGTGTTTGATGATGCGTAAGATGGGATCTTTTTATGTTTAGTGTTAGGATATGGTGGTATTTAACGTATAAATATGTGAAATTGGTGGTTGAATATTTGTAATCTTAATGAATCCACATATGCCTAAGATGTGCATGTAAGGTCTTTGTGAAAATACCTAAGGGAATAGAAATCATGCTTTTATGACATAATAATTCCTAAATGACTATTCCATGTTCTAAGTTTATGTTCAACGTGATCCCCATGCTATTGTCTTGAATTGAAGAAGTTGTACGAGATGCTCATGATATTGTTGTGATATGGAATGACCATGTTATTTAAGCCATGCAAGTATAAACATGTTGTGTGTATTCCTGATCATATGATAGTTTGTTGAGAATCATTCTTATTATGAAAGCCTTACCTATGATATTGTGAATTGTTGACTCAAACCTTGTGATCAAGTTATGTCATGTGTGTCAGTTTCCTCTTATCCAGTCCTTGGGGTACTTGTATCTGAAAACTATAGCTGTGTGCCTAGAGCCATGTGATATTTGACAATATCCAAACCCAAGCTATGATTCCATAGACTTCACTCAGTCATGTGACTCAGGAAAACCTTATGATCTTAGTCAGTTGTCAGATATCCGTAACATTCCGCTAGCCAATGGAATTCAGTAAGATTAAGGCATGCACAGTTAATTATTCATGTCCAGTCCCTCCAGATGGTACTAGAGGTTAGCACTGAGTCAACCCAAGGATGGGAACTCACCCACAAGTTTAGGGGGTGATTCTTAGTAGTCATCCATGTGTTCTAGAACTACGTAGCCAACGTTGGTTGACACATCTTAACGCATTAGATTAGGGTTGATGAGGTGGCTTAACCCGTCAGTTTAGGGTTCCCACCATTCTCATTGAGTACCCACCAGATAAGGGTCGCTCACAGGCTGTCCTTACCTATGGCACGGTATTGACACCCCTCCAGTCCGGGCAGAGATTGGACCCCAGATTAGCCATAACGGCATACGTGGGGCATGTCGGTTAAACACTACTTCCCATAGTTTCAGTATCATTCTCAATGAAAAAACTCAGGGCATTCTTCAAATATCAGTATAAATAGGATTGTCAGATACAGTCATCCATGTTATCATTCATGACAGTTATCAGTGAACCATGTATTAGCTTACAGGTCTTGCTATCACGTATTCACCGTCCCAGTTTCTATATATGCGTGTTTGCACTCCCACGTTCATAGTAGTCAGTTAGTCTTGTTTATGCATGAAACCCTTTATGTTCAGCCTACCTTACTTGTATACTCAGTACTCCAGTTGTACTGATGCATTTTCACTATGGTGCTTTATTTTCATGTTACACCATAGGTTCCAAGACACGAGCTCCAGCCCAGCAGTAGCAGTAGCATTCCAGTCGCAGAGACACAGTGAGCCCTCATTGATTAGAGGACAATATGATTTGATACATTTATTTATTTCTTTAGTTCAGTTTTACGGAGTTAGTTAGAGACATGTTCCTTCAACTCCTTATTTAGATGGTTTAGAGGCTTTCAGATTTACGTTCACATTTACGTTCAGACTTAGCTTTCAAATTAAGTTGTTTTGGGTATTTTTACCCACATAGTTTTATTCAGTTGAACCTTATAGCCTTATAGTTCTATATATTATGTATTATTATATCATGATTTGTAGTATACAAGTACATATATCAGTCATGGGTTAGATTGTGGTCCCTCGGGGTCATGAGCACCAGGTAGCATTCTGGTTTAGCGAATCGGGGTGTTTCACAGGTGTGATAGTAGTAGAGGTGGTTTGGGCTTTTCTAATCAAACATATAATTTAGTGTTAAGGAGTAGAGGATCAGGAGCTCTGTTGATGCTCAACTTGATCCATCCTCCCACTCAATGTTGACATATAACCCCTCACTAATGTCATATCCTCTTTGATTGATCAAATTTCTAAACCCAACCTTTCAAGAGTTTGCTTGATACCCTCAAGAGAAGCCTTAAAAAAATCAAGAGTATTGTTATGCATGGTTTGAGAAGTGGTTCCTTCAATTGTTAAGGTACCTAATAAAACACCTACAAAACAATACATAAGTTATCTGAAAATAGCCTCACCACACTTTAACTTTTTTGTTTTGCCTCACAGTTGGCTTCACAAGTGTTGAAAGTCGACTTGTACTTCAAGAGTGATTGAGGGATGAGTATGCTCTTGTCCAGAGTATATTTTCATTTGTAACGACTCAAATAAAACCTTTTCCAGATTTGATCCAACAAACTACAATGAATCACAAAAGGAGAAAAGCACAAAAAGAACATAAACACAAAAGAAAAGGACGCAAAGCTAATCAACAACCTAATACATAGTTACTAGTTTGTCAATTAGTGAAAGAATCAAAAAAATGCAACAAAGGAAACAAGAATAAAAACAAGGAATCAAAATATTAAGCTCAAAATAAGGTTGTTCAAAAATGCTGGCACGAAAACTTACAATTAGACGATAAATTGAAAAACAATTTTGTTCTTCACTTTGTATTTTGGACAAACTTCAATCAAGAGAGTACAGGACGATTTTTAGGGGGAAAATTCAAGGTTTGGAGCCTTTTTCAAGATTCAAATGGATAACATAGAATATGAATTAGACGATAAATTGAAAAACAATTTTGTTCTTCACTTTGTATTTTGGACAACCTTCAATCAAGAGAGTACAGGACGATTTTTAGGGAGAAAATTCAAGGTTTGGAACCTTTTTCAAGATTCAAATGGATAACATAGAATATTCTTGGAATATTCTTTTTACAAACAATTTTCACACTCTCTTGCTTCCTTTTACTACATCAAACACCTTCTTTTGAATATTCTTCCTCAATAAGATACGAAGATGAGGAAGAACACCAAGAACATTCAAGTGTTGACCAACATTCACTAGAAGGCAAATGACCTCCATATTTGAAAATTCTTGAAGATCCAAGGTCACTTTGCTAAAACAAACACAAATATCATAAAATCAATTCCAAAACATCACAACAACACTAGTGACCATGAGATCCACCTTCAAATACCTTCAAACACAAGATTAATAATGGTGGATGATTCAAAACAACAAATTTATAGATCTAAACTCTATAACTGCTAGGAAACAAGGATCTAACACTAGAGTCTAAGAAATCACAAAAAAACCTATTAGATCTAAGTAGATCTAAGATGTCCTAAGTGACAAAAGCCTGACTCAACAATTTTTTTTTTCAAATTTTGATTCTTTTTTGTGATGAATTTCTTCAAGGTAACAATAATCAATGACTTAGAGTTGTAGGAACAACCCTAAACCTAGCTCTAATACCAAATGATACAAATCCAAACTAAAATAAGAGAAAACTAGCCTAAAGAATACTAATGAAATCGGGAATACAAAAATAAGAATCAAAACTCGACATAACATAAAGAAAAAGGATAGATATCTTGACATAGAAACATACAAACCAAGAGAACCAAAGGATGTATCAAATCTTAAGACGCAAAGGACCTATATGAGTAACACTAAGATCTTATGTTAACACAAAAAGAACTCAATCTTTCCCAAGAACCAACATTTCTAAGCTAAATTGCAACACAAGTGATTCCACACCTATGCTACCTTAGTTTCGGGTTTGAGACTCTCACAAGAGGAGTTCAATGTTTTCATTCAATATCAAGAAATAACTTTTGAGGAAAATAATACTAAAAGTCTATTTATAACTATTACATATAAATACCAAAATGTCGTTAATGAGCCTTGAAAGAGAGGCACCCTTTGAGTGTAAGTAAGAGGCAACCTTGGAGTGATTTCAGGGTCTCTCTTCACACTTTAGCACATGCACTACTTTGGGTGAGTTCATGACACACTCACAAGCATCCATCTTCATAAAAATGGCTTGTAAACTTTGTAATTCTCGGGCTTGACTCCTTGTGAAAGGCCTTGAGATCTTGGAACCCATATCAATCCGTAATACTTCCTTAGCCTTATTATGTTAGTTTGTTGGATATGAATAGGATAGTTTATCCTTTTTAAATCATGGGGTTTCTTATGTGGTTTCTGGATATTTTTATGTAATTTCTATTCTATTTATATGTTGAATGTATCTGCATTATCTTTGGAGCTTAGTCGACAGTTTCCTATTGAGTACCACTTTTCAGGTACTCATGCTATAATTTTGTAGTCTATTGATCATTGTACATGTTATCATTGGGGTTGTGTGAACTGTGAGGAGCAGCTATGGTTTGGAGAAAAAGTTGAAATCCTGACATTCGAAGTATTATTTCCTCAATCTTATGTACTAGACCAATCTCTATGTTGTATTAAGAGATTATTGTATCTATATATTCATTAAGTACCTCATTTTTATCTTTCTTATGTTATAAGAACTTTTACTAATTCTACTAGGTTTTTGTATTATCTTATGCATGAAAGTCTTTTAATACATCTATTCTGCATCTTTTCATTCATTCTTTTGGTAGTCTGTTACTAGCATCTTTTGACTACGTGTTTGGGTTTCCTACTAGCGGGTTAGAGTAGGCTCCATAGTGACCCAATAAATGTTTTCATGACTAATTTATATATGATAAAAAGTTCATCGGTGTGTCAGTTCAAGTGATAAGCATTCAGTAGAGTCTTGTGGATCAGTACGGAGATATTTGTAACCTATATTTGGGAGGCTATAGGACATTCATAAGAAAATAATTTCTTGTGTCCATATTGCTAAGAGATTTAAGTATATTTTTTTACTATGTTCTATCATAGAAGGATGATGCATTGTTATAGATAGATGTAGATGAGGCATCAGTATGTATTTAGAAAAGTTTTAATATAGCATCAGACTGGAGAGTTAGATATGTAAATCAAAGATTTTTTCCCCAACCAAAAGATTTAGGGTTACTTAAGGCTCCAATAGAGCTCATGATTACTTCAGCCTATTGAGGTTTAACATTGGGGATATCGAGTCTAATTATGGATACCTCATATCCAGGGATGGCATTCACTTCATCGAGTAGTTTTTAGATCGGAGTTGGGTCTATTGGTGTTCATCAGTGTTCTAATTAGTTTTAGAGTATGAGATTGGCTTTCTAGAATAGTCAAAGCATATCCCCATGCTATATTTCTTTAAGTAAGATATGGTGCATAGATTTCTTAGAGGATTAGAATTACTACTATAATTGGCATTAGTACACTTGATAGAAGCAAGGTCTACCTTCTCCTAGGTTGATGATTATATGTGTGCTATAGAAAAAGTATGCATTGATACTTATAAAGGTGGTTGTACGAGGCCATGCAATCAGTATAGTGTTATTAGTATTTCTTCTTAAAGTGAGGATCCTTCTAGAGGAGGTCAGCTTCACTTGAAGACTATCAGTTATGTGCAAGTAGAATTTAAGATTTTGAGTGGCTCTCTGATTAGTTGTGGTGATCAAAGTGGGTAGAGTTTCTATTAGACCTTGTGGAGTTTATGGTATAGGTATTCAGGTTGTGGCAGTCATTTTAGATTAGGTGGATCAATATCTCAGAGTATACTAGGATCTTTTTGTGGTTGTGGCAAGATGACAATGGTTTATGGAGTGCCCCAGATGTGAGTTTACTATTCAAGTAAAGTTAGCTTGAAATCCCCATTAGCCTAGAGTTTTTGATGATTACAATGATTGAGAGAAGGATGATCACAATAGTACAAAGTGCTTTTAGTGCCAGTTGGCCTGCCATTTGGGCTTAGTTTTTGTTTTTTGCAAAGTTTGGGCTTCAATAATTTGCTATAACTGTAGAGAGATCAGTCATTATTGTAGAAAGTATCCCTAATATGGTATTTCTAGGCAATCAACTCATTCAAATAAACCTCATAATATTGTGTCACCTTCAATTAGAGATATTACGCTTTGTGCCTGAACTAATGATTCAGTTGGTCGATCGGTCTAAGTTTTTATCTGTTTAGATTTATTCTTCCTTAGACACATCAAGCATGTGACTGCATATTTCACCATGATATCTATACTTTTATTTCCCACAATTACCATTTTTATATTTGTGTATTATGGTTTTCATACCCATAAATTATTCTATGGCTTGATGAGTTCATTATGGTTGTTTTATTCCTTGTTATTGAATTCATAATTATATGATTCCCCCCATGGATTATTTTTTTAGTATATAGAGTAAATCTATATTGATATTTTCTCCCTATAGGTATAAAAATTTTGTCGAATCCCATTTACTTGCATATTTGCCTTATTATGGACCTTGCATGGTATTTGGTACTGATTTTTATTTTCTTACCACCTATTCATTATATTGATATTTATATTATTGTGTTATTTATTGTATTTGATATAATTGATCCTCACTTTGTATATGGCTAGACTACAAGCATCTAGAAAATTTTTTCCCTTTTATGCGATTCTTATTTGATGGCTTGAGCAGCTATAATTTGATTGGATGATTTTACTTCTATAGAAATGTGAGAATTGGTCATTGTCTTCTAGGTTAGTTGTGCTAGATTAATTGAGGAGCAGACTATGGTATTGAAGGTAAGTTGACCTTCTATGAATCTATTATAATTATAGAGTTGGCAATTTAATTATATTGTCATTATTGAGGTTTGGGCTCTTAGACTTGCATCCTAGTTGAGAAGGATATTTCTTTGGATTTTCATTTCTATGTAGCTCATTTTTTAGCTTGATCAGTTTAGGGTTTGTTCTTTGATTGTGGCCTTTTTATCGCTCAACAGTGGTTTTGATATTGATATCGAGATGTCCTGGATTTATCTCTTAGATTTTTTGATTTATCTCTTATTGATGAGTTTCTCTTGGTACTAATGTGGAGATTCGATGCTCCTTTCTTGACGTGATATAGTTCTTATCTAAAGTGGAGTTAGAGAGTTAGAGGTACGTTGCCTTTCAGTGATCGCTTCTGAGCTAAAAAAGCATGAATTCCTTATCTTGAGTTTCCTCATACATTTATTGGTAGTGGTCTTGACCTTGACATTGGTGTTGATATTGCTATTTTCTTTAACTATGAGATAATTCTCAGTTTGTTGAGTTATGATTGTCCAACTTAGATGGATTCAGGAATTCCCTATTTCAGAGTTTTTTTTGCCCAATAAGATTTGGTAGAGTGCTTCTCCTTGATGATATTTGCCTATGAGTATTCTTTTCTATTATGGAGTATTGGACTGGTTAGTTTTAGGTAAAAGTTCCTTTTCTCCATGTTGCTATACTTTTTTCCATTACTAGTGTAGTTTGAAAACTTAGGGAGTTCTTGAGTATGCTTTGATAGTTCATGCATCTAGTGGATATGGAGTTGATTCTTTGTTATTTCAGCTAGTGATTTATTTTTTGATTTTATTTTCTAGCTATGTTTCAATTTCTGCTCGACATAATTTAGTATAGATGCAAGTGATTCGTAGTAGTATGGTCAATGAATGTATTCAACTTTAGTTTTTATTTCTTGGCTCAATTTTTAATTTGATCGCTTGGAATGGGAATTTGGAAGTTATGACAGATTTTGAGTATGAATGCCTACCCATCTCCAGGTTTGGCTTGGTTAGTAAAGATTTAGCAATTCAACCTTAGTGTTAAGATTACAACTTTATGTTTTTGAGCATAAGTGAAACCTTTATATTAGAATTTTTCTCAATTCAGATTTCATCTATAGCCTAGTTGAGCCTACTTTATGGTTACCTATTTGGTCTTTTTAAGTTTAGACAGATTATAGTTGATAGGTGTTCATATGATATTCAATGGATCTGGTATTCTTTCCCTAGGCTTTAACCTTGGGTATTTAATTTTCATTGGGATTTTTGGATGATATACACTGCGGGAGTAATATACATGAGTTGGATTCAACTTGGCTTCATTCTCTTTTGATGGGACATCCTTGAACGGATTGTGTAGTGGAAATTAGTTGTGTCTTAGACTATTGGATTTTGTTAAGGATTATTCGGACTAGTTTTAGCATTGGGTTAGAATGTAGCCCTTAGTTATCTATGTTGTGAGCCCTGGCACCTCCGGATGGGTTTATTCTCATGTTTTACGTATGGAGTTTCAGCAGATCAATTTTGGTTCTTTGAGTTCTCTATGATAAGATTGCTCGAGTAGAAGTCAAGAGATTTTCCTCCTAGTCTGGGGTGGATTGTAGGTGTGGAATGGTAAAGGAAGGTTATATTTGGATTTGGAGTTGACTGTACGACTCATGACTTAGTTTTCTATTGGCTTGGCCAAGCCTCTAACTGATTTTTACAAGTATCAAGATGGATTAGTGTGTCGTGTTTTAGATTTGCATGTATAAATATTGTTGGCTTATTTTGTGGCTAGTTGGTGGTTGAGTTTGAGTTTTAGTTGTTTGGGATGTAAAGTGAGAGAGCTGGTTGAAGAAGGGATACCTATGGAAAAATCCTTTGGAATTTTCTCTCTTCATGGAGGATATACATGTGGGCCTAGTACCTCATCCTTTTGAGCTTTTGAGATCTTTCTATCCATTGACTTTTGTGAAAGAAAGTACTTTCAGTATTGGATATTATAATTACCCTCCATCTTATTTCATCAATTTGCATGTCTTTTTGGCATTTTGAGCCTTTAGGTCATTTATGACTTGCCAAAAATATAGGTTCTGTGATCGGATAGTTCTTTTGGATTTTAGTCGCATTTCTCTATTTTTGAATATTCGTTGTTTAGGATTTGGTCTCAAACCAAAAATCTTAGCAGATGACCTCGAATGATAATTCTGTCAGTGCCATCATCTTCGTAACATTGATATTGGATTAGGTGGACTCTTTGTTCTGGTCCCGAGGCACCCAGGCTCATTTTGAGCTATCGGTCGAAATTCAATAAAATGGATATTTTGTGTGGGACAAATTTTTTAATGAAATGACTTTGGATTGAGAATCCAATTGTGCTGTTGAGTCTAGAGTGTTGACTTTTGTATGGCTAAATAGTTCATTTGAATATATGGGATTTATGATGAATCCATAGGGTTAGGCAAAAACTTTAAAGATTTTTGAAGTTCAGCTATCATCTAGTACCACTGTAATCACAATCCAAGGGACGCTCTTAAGGTACCCTTGACTAGAATATTGTGTCATATAGGCTAGCATGTTCAGCTTCAGATAGTGCGATCGTACATCTCGGGCTAGGAGAGAGGGACCCGAGGACCTGTTATGGGTATAAATGGACCCCTTATGTCATAAAATTAGCCCCTTTCCATCTATTTGTTGAGAGCATAAACCCTAAAGATTGAGATTAAGTGAGATTGAAACATGTAGATGATTTGGGGGCTTGGTTAACGATTATTCTGTGATTTCCCTTTGAACTCATAGTAAAATTCCTTTGATTTATTTATAACTTCTTTGAAATAAGAGCTTTGAATTCTTAAAATTTAAGGGTTGGTTTGAGACCCATTTGTGCTAAACTTTTGAGCATAACATCCTTGTCCTTCGAGGAACCTCATGACGGATTCAATTTTTGATTCTATTAGCTGGCCCTGCGGGTCTGTTCTTGACCCAAAATTTGACCCGACCATCATATAGAAATATGGGACCCATTTGACTCTTAATGACACATAGATTATGATTTAGATAGCGTAGAAGCATTTTGAATTCATGGAATAAAGACTGACGTGTTGTGGATGATTCAAGGTTTTGCAGTTCGACTTCGAGGTAGGATTATGTCTAGTATTTTTCAAAAGATAATATGTTTTCTATATTGAATATGAATGAGAATGTTAAGATTTATTATTGTAGAACAACGTTACATAGTGTTTATTATTAATGTTTCGGGATTAGAAGAGGGATTTGACCTATAAGGTGAAATACTTGTTATATTTCTAGGATCCTATTGTCTTCTTCATAGATTCAGCCAATTAGTAGAATGGTTATAATATGATGCTAGATTTGGGATGTAGTTTTAGCGTTTGAAGCATGGTTAGCACTATCAAAATTATTTGGGCTATTTTAGTTATCTTGAAACTATAATTTAGGTGGAGTTGACTTAGTTACTCATGTTCTAGGTGGAATTCCTATCTTAGGATTGACTATGGCTTATGTACCATCTAGAAGTCAATTTTGGTAACTTAACTTAGTCTGAGGTAGAAATTGCTTAATTACTGAATTGCAGGACTAAAAGTGAGTTCTTCCAGCTCATCATAGGCCAAGACTTATGTTAGAGCTTGTGGACTTATTTACGTATGTTAGACATAGTTGAGACTGTTGAGCCTTTAGTATAAGGTTACTTCATGACTTAGTGAAAGATTATGGTATTCTTGGATTATGATGAATGGTTTGTATATATGATATATCATTCCGACTTGATTTATGATGTGGTCCATCGTCATGCTTAGCAATATAGTCATTAACATAGTTATGATATATGGCATATAGATATGAGATGCCTTATAGATAAGATATTCCTCTTACAAACAATTTATAGCCTGTAGATATGGTATGTCTTATGGATATGATATGGCTTATAGATTTGATATGCCTCATAGATATGATAGGCTTATAGATATGAGATACCTTACGAATAAGATTTTTGATATGGGTTTCGGATATGTATGTGAGCCTAAGGTCATGATTATGCTGTTGTAATTATTCTGGTCACATTTTTGGGCCCAAGGCCATATATGATATAAGTTGGACATCTAGGAAGTGTTTATCCTTGTAAAGGAAGTGGTTGTAGTTTATAGATATGTTGATTATTATGGTTCTATTGTTTGAATACTGGTGATGGCATCCATAGATTCAGTACATTCATGATCATTAAATCGGTATATGATACGATACTAACTAGAATATGATTCTATTAGTGTTTTTCCTCAATATTTGTTAAAGCCACCTTTTAACCTTAAAAATGGATTACTTCATAGCAATAATAGCCTATCTTAGTGAAACATATACTTGTAAAGAGATTGAAACTTATGTTTTAATTATTTGACCGAGGAAGATTTTGGTCTATGATTCTGATACTACTATTTATTCTGGTCGTGGGAGATTGCAACCTTTCTACCCTTTTATAATGATTTCTTCTAAAATCTTACCCTGGACAATGAATTTACCAATTTAAATTCTTTTTAGCCAAGACTTAAGTCCATACACCTATTAAATATCCTTATAAACATCTCTTTAATATGGGATAGAGGAGGAGAATGTATTGATGATATAATTTTTTTTCAAAGCCCGATGATATATTATAATATTGATGTTATATATGTGTTCATGATTATGATGATATGGTTTTATGCACGGCGAGGATGAAGGTTGATTACGATGATATGCTTATATGTCCAGCAAGGCGGTAGTATTTTTATGATATTTATTATACATACACAGTTTGATTTTGAATGATAATTATCATGATAATTATATATAACTGATTCAATTTTGGAAGATGATTATGATGATATGCTTATATACTCAGCAAGGCTGGAGGATGATTTTGATGATGATGGTTATGATAATGATGATTATTATGTTGATTATACTTACATGTTCGAGTCTGGATACACAGTATGATACCCAAATTGGTTATGACATGGTGGATTCTATTGCATCTCTTATTGCATGTGTATTTTGTATCACCAGTATGCTCCTATGTCTATTAGCCTTATAGGGTGTTGCATAGGTACGAGTGATTAGTATGTCTTATGGTATGTTGTATGTTGATTGAAACCTCTGAGGTTGGGGTGGTGGAGGTTAATGAATGGCTCGATTAGGTATTGTTTGTCTCTACAAGCCAGTTACTCGCGTTGTCATTCCTATTTTTATTATTATTGTTATGATCATTGTTGTGGAAACTTTGTGACAGATTGGTTAATGATTAGGTACCGAGATTTGAGGAATGATCCTGTATCTTTTATCTTACGATTATATCATTATGTATGATTATCTCATGATTAGATGTATGAATTCAAAACCCTGATGTATTGTTGCACCAGTGATAACGCCCAAACTACAGCTCTCGTAAGAGTTTAAGCGGTCGCTGTCAAATATAGAACCCAACTGGGTTGGGTGTCGAATCCCACAGGGAATACTTGGTCACTAAGTGTTGCAACTGTTAGCAGACTGTTGGTCAAAAATTCTACGAAAAGGGGGGATTGGTTTTAGGCGTGAAGTAATGTTAACAAAATAAAGAAACAAAACAATCAATGTAGTAAGATTTAATCACAGAGAATAATAAGTTAGGGTTATGTCCACCTTATGAGTTCTACGTATCTATTAACTTTGAGTTATGCGGAATTCAGACATGCATGCACTTATAGAGATTCGTATTCTAATGGTAAATCCTAGTGTCTCTCGACCATCCAGGATTATTTCACTTTAACTCTCTCGAGCTTAAAGTGTATAACTAACGGTACAAACTCTCCAAGAGGTTAATCCAGTTACGACACTAACGTGTAAATAGGGATTGGTAGCCCTATTTCCTTTTCACACTCTCTTTTCCAAACGCGAACAAGTTAATGCTATAATGGGGTATTCTATATGTTTGCAACCACAAGAATGTAATTAAGATGAAGAGAGTAATGCTATAAGTAGCATACGTATCAAGAATTCACAAACTCATAGCAATAAATAGTATATCATAAGGCTTCCTTAACCCTAATAGAGAAGTTTAGCTACTCATGATTTCCTCTCTTGCCATTTTTGTAGCGTGTTTTCTCAGTTGGCAACTTAGAGAATCTGTAAACTGAATAATACTAAAGTGTCTCAAGAAAAGTAAAATCGAAAGTATGATAATGCTTGCATGCTGAAAAATTCAGCAAAATAAGGTTTTTAAAACATCCATATCCTAGTCCTACTAGGTTACTGCTGCACCCTTAAGTATTAAGAAATACTGATTTAGCCCGGGACAAGTTCTCCATGCATCACATTTAGTCCACAAGCTTCCAAAAGCTGCCTTCCCTCTTATGCGAAGTTTCCCTTGCTACCGAAAGGTCCACAAAGTGCTGAAATCTTCATCATTAATACCTGAAAACATACTAATCACGTTAGTTAGCTCACTTACAGGAAAATGGACTAAACGTGCAGGAATTATATATTTTATCCTCAAACTTAGCCTAAAATATGGGTAAATCATGGTGCTTAGGCGTGTAAATACGCCCAACATCAATCAGTTCCTGTGATGATTATGAGATCTTAAAATGCTCGATTGATTATTTAAGTTTCCCCTCGAATTGACCTTGTTCATATGTATAGTTATATCTATCTATATGTAACTATGGTGTTACCGTATATCCCTTCTTAATCTCGACCTTGTATACTTATATATATCTTTCTTTCTCCCTTATTCTGTATATTGCCTAGTGATATACGGTATAGTGTTGAGACTCTTGAATATGGTTGGGATAGGATAGTTCATCCTTAATACTTCCTTAGCCTTATTATGGTTGTTTCTTGCACATGAATAAGATAGTTTATCCTTATTTTCTTATTGGTATTCTAATGTCGTTGTTGGATATTTTGTTGTTGTTTCCATTCTATTTATATGTTATATGTATCTATGTTATCTTTCGAGTTCAATCGGCAGTTCCAATTTTGTACCACGTGTTGGGTACTCATACTACACTTCTAGAACCTATGGATCATAGTATGGATTATCCCCAGTGTTTTGTCCGTCGTGCAAAGCATCCATAGTTTGGAGACATAGAGTGAGCTCCTGACATTCAGAGTATTACTTTCCTCCTTTTTATTTACTAGACTAGTCTATATGTTGTATTTAGAGATGTTTGTATTAGTATATTGATTTAGTACCTCATTTGTATCTTTCTTATTTTAGAAGCTCTTGTACTGATTCCACCAGGTTATGGGATTATATTATGCATGTTAGCATGTTATTACATCTATTCTGCATTCTTCCCTTCATTCTTCTGGTATGTCATTCGTAGCAATTTCGGACTACGAGTTTGGCTTGCCTACTGGCGCGTTATAGTAGGCAACATCATGACCCAAGAAATTGGGTGGTGACATTGAACCCCTTCCAAAAGTTCCAAAACATTCCCAAAACACCCTTTCACAATCCCTAAACATAATTCAAGTCAAAAATTGACATTATACATGTGGGAGGGTAAAAAAAATCATTGAAATTTTGTGGGGTCTTACATTATCTCCCCTCCCCTTTAGGATCATTCATCCCAAAATGAGGAGTTAGGAATAACGAAGTAGAATCTAATGATAAATTTGGATTACGACAAAAGGGAGAATGAAAAGCATACCTTAAGCATTTTAATCTATCGTGGGGAACAAGAATGGGTAAATGGACTTTATATCTTTCTCAGCTTATAATGTAGCTTCTTCCACTTTTTGATTCCCTCTAAACTACCTCCTTTGTTCTCAATCTATGAACTTGTCTATCCAATATCTCAATTGAGACATCCTCATAAGACAACGAATCTAAAATACCAACAACCTCAACAAGCACTATCAAAGAAGGGACACCCACATACTTTTTGAACATAGGCACATGGAAAATTGGATTAATAGAGGCCAAATTTGATGCTAAATCTAACTCATACGAGACATTCACAATTTCCTCACAATCGTATACAAACAATTGTAACGGGGACTGATCTTCGCCTTATTCCCAAATATCATGATTCCTTTCATAGGATAAACCTTCAAAAACAACCAATCATTTACTTCAAACTCTAACTCTCATCGCCTCACATCCACATAAGACTTTTGGTGACTTTGAGTTGCCTTGAGCCTTTCTCTAATTACTTACACCTTCTGAATGGCTTGGTGAACCAAAGGCCAAACAACCTAGTCTCACCTACCTCAGACCATCTAATAGGAGACCTACACCTTCTACCACCGAGAGCCTCGAAAGGAGCTATTTAAATACAAGAATGATAACTATTATTTTATGGAATCTCAATAAGAGAAAAATGATCAACCCAACTCCCCT
This sequence comes from Capsicum baccatum var. pendulum, assembly GCA_030864225.1. Taxonomy (NCBI): domain Eukaryota; kingdom Viridiplantae; phylum Streptophyta; class Magnoliopsida; order Solanales; family Solanaceae; genus Capsicum; species Capsicum baccatum. Next base: position 98,917,135 of record CM061560.1, on the reverse strand, counting down.
TAAAATCAATCACACCGGCCATTATCATAACCTCTAGAGTTTGAACTGTACACTCCACTTGTCCATCTGTTTTAAGGTGCAAAGCGGTGCTAAGGTTGAACTGATTACCCAAACTCTTTCTAAAATACACCCCAAAAGTTAGAGAAGAACTGCGTACCTTGGTCGGAAATGATGGACACAAGTGCTCTATGCAACTTTCCTATCTCCTTAATGAATAAATTAGCATAATTCTCTGCTCATTAGTTAGTTCTCACAAGTAAGAAGTGAGCTAACTTTGTCATTCTTTCAACAATGACACAAATAGAATCATACTGATTGCGAGACTATAGAAGACCCGTAACAAAATTCATTAATCATATCCAATTCCATATGAGCAATTTTATATCTTAAGACACACCACCAGGCCTCAAAAAATCAACCTCGACTTATTGACAAAACCATAAACTTAGCAACAAAATTTTCCACATCTTTCTTTATATTATTGCACCAGTAGATTTCCTTCAAGTTATGGTACATTTTAGTCGAAATTGGATGAACTCTATATTGAGAATCATAAGCTACAGTCAAAATCCTTTCCTGTAGCCTAACTACATTAGGAACACATAAATTTACTTAATACCTTAGAATGCCATCTACCCTAATCTCAAATCCCATAACCTTTTGATGACCCGCATCATCCTTAATCAGCATAAGTATGGGATCCAGAAACTTCTTCTCCTTTACCTCAACATCAAGAGATAACTTAACCACTTCCTGAACAATCACTCATCCATCTTCAGAGTCCAAGAGACAAACTTCAAAATTAGCCAACTTGTGAATATCCTTCACAAACCATCTTTTCTACAAATTAATATGGGATAGGATTACAATAGACAAATTGATAAGAGCATCAACAACAACATTAGCTTTATTTGGATGCTAGTGAAGGCTCATGTCATAATCCTTAAGCCATTCAAGCCATCACTTTTCACGTAAGATTAAATTTCTTCTACATAAACAAATACTGCAAGCTCTAATGGTTTGAATATATGTCTTCATGAACTCCATACAAATAATGGCACCAAATCTTCAAAGTAAAAACAATAGGTGCCAACTCTAGATTGTGAGTTGGGTAATTCCTCTTATAAACATTAAGATGCCTTGAAGCATAGGATACAACCTCACCATAATGCATAAAATTACAACCTAGTCCTACACGAGACACATCACAATACACAACAAACCCATTAGTACCCTCTAGCATTGTCAAAATTGGTGCAGAGGTCAACTTATCCTTCAACTTCTCAAAACTACCCTCATAGGCATTAGACTATAAAAACCTAACCTTCTTCTAGTTAACTTTATCAACTGAGTAGCAATAGATAAGAAAATCTCCACAAGCTTCCTATAATACTCTGCTAATCCCAAGAAGATCGTAATGTCAATTGGAGTGGTGGGGCTAGGCCACTTCTTAACTGCCTTTACTTTCTGTACATCCACCTTAATCCCCTCACCCATAAAAACATATCCTAGAAATGTCATAACACTTATCTAAAACTCACACATAGAGAATTTTACATACAATTTATGGTTCCTAAGAGTCTACAACATAATTCAGAGGTGATTTGAATAATCCTCCCCCTTCTTAGAGTATACCAAGATGTTATCAATGAAGACTATTACAAGAAAATCCAGAAATTATCTAAAAACTCAATTCATAAGATCTGTTAAAGTATTCGGAGTATTTGTCAATCTAAATGACACAACCAAAAACTCATAATAATGGTGCCAGGTTCGGAAAGCAGTTTTGGGACTATCAACCTCCCTAATTTTTAGCTGATGGTAGCCTGAACGAAGATCAATCTTAGGGAAGCAACAAACACCCTAAAATAAGTTTAAAAGATCATCAATCCTTGGAACTGGTACTTAATTTTCATTGTAATCTTATTCAGCTGACGATAGTCTATACATATCCAAAGAGACCCATATTTCTTTTGCACAAAATGCACAGAAGTACTCAACAGAGAAAGACTAGGATGAATGATACCCTTATCAAGAATTTCTTTCAATTTTATTTTTTGCTCCTTTAACTCTTTCAGAGTCACCATATAAGGAGGTATAGAAATGGGATGGATATTCACTTGAAGATCAATCTCAAAATCTATCTCCCTATCGCGAGGAATTCAAGGAATATCATTAGAAAATACTTTAGGAAACTCATTAACTATAGGGATAGATTACAAAGAGGGACCCTAAGAATTGGAATCCTCAACCCAAACAAGATGATACATACACCTTTTAGAAATCTATTTCTAAGCTCTAAGATAAAAATAAAGTTCCCTTTAGGTTCTAAGGAACTCCTTGTCAGTACTACCATTGGTTCATTAGGAAAATAGAAAATGACCTTCTTGGTTCTACAATCTAGAGAAGCATAGCACGAATTAAGCCAATCCATCACCAAGATTACATCAAAATACACTATATAATGTTCTATTAAATCTACAATGTCTCCCTATGATGAATCCACACCACACAATCCCTATAGATTTTTCTTGCAATAATGGAATCACCCACTAGTGTAGAAACAAAAAAAAGGGTCAAAATATTGCTAAGACCAAAACCAAAGTGCATAGACATATAAAGGGTAACTTAGGATAACCCGAATCAAGATAATAATAAACATCGTGTGAAAAGAGTTGTAACATACTAGTAACAACATTAGGGGATGCCTTAGATTCTTAATGAGTAACAAGATCATAAAGCTGATTTCAGCCATTGCCGGTACCTAAAGTGGCTCTCTTAAGTGTCAGAGACAAAAAAGTAGCGACCAGAACCTTATTAGCTCCACCAGCAACTTTAGTTGTGGAAAAATTTCTCTGTAGATGACCAGGCTGACTATAATTAAAACATAAGTTCCTTACCTCCTAACAATGACCATAGTGTAGTTCCGACAAAATCTGCTTAGAGGATAAGGTGAGGCTGATTGATCTCCACTAACCTGAGATTGGCCCCTCGATGCCTTAAGGCCACTGCTAGCCTAAAAATGATGATCACTAGATGGATTAGGATAGAGTGCACTAGATGAAATTGATGATCTTTACAAACACAAGGGTGTAACTCATCTTTCCCTAGTTCAAGTTCACAAACTCTTCGACCCTCACCTTCATCAACTCCTGAGGAAAGAAATAATGAAGAAAATAAACAGAAAACTCATCCCACAGAACTAGTTAAGTATTATCATCCCTCATTGCTTCCCACCCCTCACACAACTAGTAATCCAAATCTTTTAATTGATAGGAAGCAAACTTCATACCTTTAGAATCCATAGCATGCATAACCTTACAAATCTTCAACATCTCATTAATAAACACTGGTGAACATCCTTAAAATTAGATCATATAGAGGTTGGGAGATTACACATCATAAACTATCCAAATCGTATGACCTTATATGAATTAACTTTAAAACAAATAAAATCAGATCAACGAGATAGTGATGCCACTAATTGAGCAAGCATATGAATAGATTGATGGAACTCTACATTAGAAATATTTCCTCAGGATGACTAAGCATAAGTATCACCAGCCTGAGAAGATAGAGGATGACTAGTAGGCATTGACAGAATGCCACATGGAGTAATATTGTCAAGAGAATGGACCCTAGATTAGCTCTGCTCACCATTCATAGGGAAAATTCCCTCCACATTTTCCTTAAGTAGGAAAAAGTTTCAAACAAATTTTAAACAAACTTCAGATCTTTGGAGAGGCCAGATTAGAAATGCGAGTAATCCAAGAGTTAAAGAACTTCAAAGATAACTAGACTCTATAGCTTGGAATAAAAAATAATAAAAGAAAACATTTCCAAATACCTTATAGCCTCCCTCTTATAAGTGTGGATTGCTACACAACCATAAAAAGTACTATAGCTAACACATTTTTTTGGATACCTGAAAAACCTGAACCGTCCTCCGTTATCAAGTTTTACATGACCAAAACCAGGGCTTAGTTGTAATACCCCAAGATTCTAACTAACTGTGCCGCCATGACTCAAGCCCATAAGAAATAAATTATAGTGTTTTGTTTGTTTTGTGGTTGAGGGTGATATGTATTAAGGCTTTAAAGATGTTCTAACGATTGGACAAATCAAAACATTCTTTACCGATTGAATTCTTGAGAAGAATTTTGGCATAGTCAACTTCAAATGAGCATATCTCTCATTGTACAATGAATTATTGAGCTCATGATCTACCAAAAGATATATAATTGAATTAGATTTCAAACGATACCAATTTCATTAAAATCCGATAACGAAGCAAAGAGTTATGCTTGTTTTTACTACAACATGTCGGCTTGGAAAATCCGTAATGACATTTTGTGATGGCTTATCACAAAATATCGTCACCTTGAGGCATAAAGTCACAAAATCCACCATTTTGGTGACTATAATTCATGATGGACTATCTCGGTCCTGACGGCTTGTCACAGATGCCGTCAGCTATTTTTTTCAGCAATTGATGGATGATTTTTGCAAGGGTATTTTCCATTTTTGGAGGACTGTATATATATGAGAATCCTCATCCTAAAACTAATTTCTTCATTTCTCTCTTCCATTTCTATTAAGAAATATATCTAGGTTTTATTTAAGGAAATTAATCTTCCAAAAATCATCCATAAATCTCCAAGATTCCTTCAAGAATCAAGTTTCTCATAAAGTGGGCTTCAAGAATTTTTTTTATTTCAAGTGTTAGTAAATTCTCAAGCACTAGAGTTGAAGAGTTGAGTTATTTATGATGATTTATGAGGTTTTTATCATATGAGATTATGAAAAGTATATGTTAATCTAACTCAAGCCAAGTGAGCCATCATTGTACATATGCATATTTTTATGAAATTGATTATTATATTTACATTGTTACATGCACCCCCACATACTCAGTATATTCCAAAGTGCTGGCCCACATATTTTCCTATGGGCTACATTTTCTCGTAATGTAGGCTCAAGTACTCAGCCTCTTTTCATTTGCTCAGTGGTGAGTCCTCATGGTTTAAGGATTGTGTTTATATTTTTATGATACCATTTTTTTGTTATGGATCTCATTACTGTTTAAGTCAGTTAGGGGTTCGTCCCAATGTCTCCTTGATTTTGATGTATAGAGGCTTTGTCAGACTAAAGCATTGGTATATACATAATTTTAGTAGTTTGGATTGTGCATGCTGGTTTCTTATCTTATTCCAATATGTTTATGATATTTCATTCTCTCTTATATTAGCATGACTATTGTCAAAGTGAGTTCTAGAAGTGATGGCAGGTTTAGAGGGTTAGCTTGAGGCTGCGTGTGGCCTTAAGAACCGTGTGATATCTCGGGATGTCATCTTGGGGCATTACAACCTTGGCATAGGAGACTAAGGTTTTAAGATTCGTAGGGAGTCTGACAAGCTATGTTACATAGAGTCTTGATCATCGGTGTGTAGCGCACCACATCTATGAGCAAGAGGCTACAGGATATTTTAGGAAAATTTATTTAATTCTCTCTAAATTTTATTGTGCCTACAACTGTCTCTTTATCTGTGATTATCCCATACTCTCTTACAAAAGAAAATTCCTCCTTGTTGAGTTCATAGAAATAATGAGCAACCTCAACCCGTTGATCCCCTAAACGAGCATGTGTCACATGTAGAATTTCGGAAAGCTTTTTAGGCACTAGCCCATTCAGTTACCACCAATACTAAAGCTAACACCCAGGCTACTATTCTGCCTCCACAAGAGAATAATTCTGCTGCAGCTCAGGTTTGCGACTTTATGTTGATAAATCCACCTGAGTTTTATTGGTCGAAGGTAATTAAAGACCCACAGATGTAATTGTATGAAGTGAGAAAGATCACTTAGATTATGCACGTAACTGAGAAGGAGAGTGTTGAATTAGCTACCTATCGAATGAAAGATGTTTCATATGATTGGGTGGAAATGTAGAGGGAAAGTAGAGGAGAGGATACCGCTCCCATGACTTGGCAGTTATTCCAGGATGTGTTCTTGGATAGATTTTTTCCTCTTGAGATGAGGGAAGCAAAGATAGAGAAATTCATGAATTTGAGAGAAGGCTCTATGACAGTTAAGGAGTATTTCCTTAGATTCAATCAGTTGTCCAAATACGCACCTAGTATGATGGCTGACTCCAGGACCATCATGAGTAAGTTTGTGACCGGTGTGTCGAGTTACATTATGAAAGTGTATAGATCTTCTATGCTTAATAGAGAGATAGTCCTTTCTCGGTTGATGATACATATGCCCAAAATATTGAAGCTGATAAGGTAAAAGAGAGGGAGAGAGTAAAAGGGAATAAAAGGGCTAGATCAAAGTAGTAGGAATTTAGTCAGTCCAAATTCTACAGAGGGGACCGCCCTTAATTCCATAGATGTCTGCTTATGGTGCCTTCCTCAGTTAGTGCTCCCGCACCTAGAATCAGGCAGGAGAAAGAGAATGGGCCTATCCCATCCAGGTCTCAAGAAAGTGTAAGTAACAGACCTCTTTCTCCTTTATATGCCAAGTGTGGTAGGGATCATTTGGATGATTGTTTTATTGATCAAAGAGGTTTATTTGGTTTTGTCATGTTGGGCCACCGACTTAGAAATTGTCCATATTCTAGACAGGGGAGTCGAGATGCTCATCCCCAGAGTCAAGCTACCAGTGCCCCCGCTCCTGTAGTCCTCCCAGTTCTTTCTCAGGGCACTTATTCTAGTATTGTTGGTGGTTGGTGTAAGAATCGCTTCTATTCTATACTACCGCACCAGGAGTAGGAGGATTTTCTAAATGTTTTCACTGGTATGCTTTGTGTCTTTCATTTTGATGTGTATGTATTGATGGACCTCGGTTTGAGTTTCTCTTATGTGACAACTCTGGTTGCTATAAATTTTAAGATGGATCCTAAATGGATTCCTGAGCCTATTCTGGTTTCTACCTCAGTAGGAGAGTCTATAATTGCTAAGAGAGTGTGTAAGAAGTGTCTTGTTAATGTCCTTCATCGGGTCATATGTGCTTATTTGATTGATCTAGATATGGTTAATTTAGATGTCATTCTGGGTATAGATTGCCTTCACTCATGCTATGCATCTATAGATTGTCATACCCGAGTGGTCAAGTTTTAGTTTTATAATGAGCCCATGTTTGAGTGGTTTGAGAGTTCTATAACTCCGAAGAACCATTTCGTATCCTACCTCAAAGCTCGGAAGTTGATTTCCAAGGGTACATCTATCATCTAGTTCGAGTTAAAGACCTCAAGTTCGAGACTCCGACTATTCAGTCATCTAGCATAGTTAATGAGTTTCCTAATGTTTTTCCGGAAGACCTTCAGGGGTCCCACCTGATAGATAAATAGATGTTGGGAATGATATCTTTCCCGTCACTCAGCCTATTTTTATCCCTCTATACTGTATGGCTCCCGCATAACTTAAAGAGTTGAAGGAGCAACTCAAAGGCCTCTTAGAAAAAGGCTTTATCAAACCCAGTATTTCCCTGTGGGGTGCACCTATTCTATTTGTGTGGAAGAATAATGGTACATTACGTATGTGCATTGACTACCGTCAACTCAACAAGGTAACTATCAAGAACAAGTACCCTCTTTCTAGAATCGATGATTTATTTGATCAGCTATAGGGTGCAAGTTATTTCTCAAACATAGACCCTAGATCTAGCTATCATCAACTTAAAGTGAGAGAGTGTGATATTCCAAAGACAGCTTTTTGAACCCGCTATAGTTATTTTGAGTTCTTGTTATGTCTTTTGGGTTAACCAATTCTCCAGCGGCTTTCATGGATCTTATGAACTGAGTATTCAAGCAGTATTTGGATTTTTTTGTTATCGTGTTCATAGATTATATTCTTGTATATTCTCAAAGTGAGGATGACCATGCGAATCATCTTTGAATAGTGCTGGAAACCGTTAGAGCTCATCAATTATTCACTAAATTTAGCAAATATGAATTTTTGTTAAGGTCAGTTGCTTTTTTGGGTCACATTATTTCCACTGAAGGCATTAGAGTCGATCACCAAAAGATAGAAGCTGTAAAGAATTGGCCTAGACCTACCTCTCCATCTGACATTAGGAGTTTCTTGAGTCTAGCTGGTTACTACCATCGTTTTGTTGAGGGCTTCTCTTCTATCACGTCTCCCATGACTCGGTTGACCTGAAAGAATGTTAAGTTTCAGTAGTCAGATGCCTATGAGAAGAGTTTTCAGGAGTTGTAGACTCGACTTACTTCAGCCCCAGTGTTAGCTTTACCCGATGGTACTGATGGTCTTGTGGTGTACTGTGATGCTTTTAGAGTTAGTCTGGGTTGTGTGTTAATGTAAAGGGGTAAAGTTATAGCTTATGTATCTAGATAGTTAAAGCCTCATGAGTAGAATTACCCAACCCATGATCTTGAATTAGCAGCTATAACTTTTGCTTTGAAAATCTGGAGATATTATTTTTAGGGTGTTCATGTTGATGTGTTTACTAATTACAAAAGCCTGCAATATGTGTTTTACTCAGAGGGAGTTGAACCTTAGACAAAGAAGATAGTTAGAGTTGCTAAAAGACTACTATATGAGTGTGATATATCATCCGAGCTAGGCCAATATGATGGCAGATGCTCTTAGCAGGTTGTCTATGGGTAGTATAGCTCATGTAGAGAATGATAAGAAAGAATTAGCTCATGATGTGCATCATTTGGATAGGTTGGATGTGAGATTTCTTGATTCCACTGAAGGAAGTATGTTAGTTCTGAGTCCTCTTTGGGCTCAGAGGTAAAACAGAAGTAGGAAAGAGATCCTAGTTTGGTCAGGCTGAAGGAGTCAGTTAAGGACCAGAAAGTAGAGGTTTTATCCCAAGGGGGAAATGGTGTGTTGATATTGCAAGGTAGACTGTGTGTTTTGAATGTTGATGATTTGAGGCAGAGAATTATGGCTGAAGTACATGGTGCGCGATATTCTATTAATCTTGGTGCTACCAAGATGTACCGCGATTTGCAGGAGATCTATTGGTGGAACGGTATGAAGAAACGTGGCAAGATTTGTGACAAAGTGTTCTACTTGTCAACAAGTTAAGGTAAAGCACCAAAGGCCCGGTGGTGTTATGTAAGAGTTTAGCATTCCTACTTGGAAGTGGGAAGAAGTGAATATGGATTTCGTAATTGGTTTTCCTCCTTCTCGTCGACATTATGATTTGATTTGGGTTGTTGTAGACCGGTTGACTAAATCAGCTCATTTCTTATAAGTGCATTCGTTTTATACAGCTGAGGATTATGCTAAATTGTATATCTGTGAGTTAGTCAGATTGCATGGAGTTTCTTTTGCTATTATCTCTGATCGGGGTACTCAGTTTACTTCCCAGTTTTAGAGGACTTTTTAGAAGGGTCTCGGTACCCAAGTTCATCTAAGTTCTACTTTTCATCCATAGACCAATGGTCAGGCTAATAGGACTATTCAGACTTTGGAGGACATGTTGAGGGAATGTGCACTTGATTTCAAAGGTAGTTGGGATGAGCACTTGCCATTGATCGAATTTGTGTTTAACAAGTGTGAGTAAAGTCTGAAGCACTAGAGTTCAACCAATTTCAAAGATTAAGGTATGTGTGGTTTTGAGCAAGAGTAATTCTTTCATTCTTGTGCTCAAATCTTTGATTTTTATTATGGATTTATATGATTTTGCAAGTGGGTTTATAACCAAATTACTTTATCATGAGATTATGAGAATATAAATTGTTCAAGCTTTGTTATACATGATTATTTTACAATTTCAAAGTTATGACATTATATTTAATATTGTGAATTTAAATTTCCTACCGTGAGTTGGTATTTCAAGTGCTTTCAAGATATATGTCAAGCTTTAAGGTTCCTTTTGAAAAATTGGATTATTGAGTATATTGATTCCTGAGGATTGAGTTGTTACAATGAGTCTTGATATTTCCTCAAAGTTACTGATGTTTCCATGACTTAATGAATTGATGCATTTTGATGTTGAGAAAGATTGATTTGATTTAAGTCGAGTTAGGAATCCATAAATTGATTATGATTTGATAAATGGGAATGAGATTTGATTTGGTCTTCATGATAGACCCTTGTAATGTTTGTGGTGGATTTCGTAACGCGTAGCATTAAGCGGGAAATATGATATTTCCCCCAAAACTACGTTCCACCGTAGGATTGATATTGATAATTGTGGGCTGGAGGCCGATTAGGAGATTGTGATCACTAAATTTAGGTTTTACTCCTTGGCAAGAGTACGATGCTCCCGCCAATGTGGGGTTCTCTCCTTAAGAGGGAAAAATGTTGGACTCCATGTAGCTCATATGGTTTATTTTAGTTATAAGAACCTCCCATGTCTATAAGAGTTGAGTTTCTTGAATTACAGAGTCACTCTGATTCTTGAGTTGAAGAGTTGAGTTATTTATGATGATTTATGAAGTTTTTGTCATATGATTTATTTACGATGAGATCATTTAAAGTATATTTTAATCTAACTCAAGCAAAGTGAGCCATCGTTGTACATATGCATATTATCATGAAATTGATGATGATATTTACATTGTTACATGTACCACCACATACTCAGTACATTCCAAAGTGCTGACCCACATATTTTCCTATGGGCTACATTTTCTCGTAATGTAGGTTCAGGTACTCAGCCGCATTAGCGATATTTGGGTGCCTCTTTTCGTCTGCTCAGTGGTGATTCCTCATGGTTCAAGGACCTTGTTTATATTTTTGTGATGCCATTTTGTTGTTATGGATTTCAGTATTGTTTGAGTCAGTTTGGGGTTTGTCCCAATGTCTCCTTGATTTTGATGTATAGAGGCTTTGTCAGACTAAAGGGTTTGTATGTATAGAATTTCAGTATTTTGGATTATACATGCTAGTTTCTTATCTTATTCCAGTATGTTTATGAAATGTCATTTTTTCTTATATTAGCATGACTATTATCAAAGTGCGTTCTAGAAGTGATGATGGTTTAGAGGGTTAGCTTGAGGCTGCGAGTGGCCTTAAGCACCGTGTGACGTCTTGGGATGGGATCTTGGGAATTTACAGTAGTCGTGACGGGGATCTCAAGGCCACTATGAGCCAAAGGCCATCCCCTTAGCATAACCTACAAAAGATAATAAAAGAACACAATGAAACCCAACAGAATATGATAATAAGAAGAATAGATAGACAAAATGGATACTAAGAGTGAAAACAAACAACAAACCCACACTTGTCCACAAAAGCTGCTACAACCAGAATACCAACTTGGTCGTGAAATGCCCCAACTATGACAAAGAATCCAATAAAATAAATACTAAAAATAAAAAAATAGGTGAAATAATAAGAAAATTCAAAAAATAGAGGCTCATAACTTCACAGCAGATCCATGGGAATACCGAATCACCTAACACCGCACAAGAGCAACAATAAAGCCCTTAGAGCCTACGTTATGAAATAATACAGCATTCAAGGACATACGAGCACTGATATGTAACTCGTGGATAGGGAGAAAATAATACAATTACAAAAAATCCAATCGTAAACCATATGCACCACATTCTTATACATATAGATAGGATGTCGGGATAACGACAAGGGACATGAACATGAAAGTTTAAAGTATTAACCTAAACTATGTAGCTTGTCCATCCTAAAGAAACCCATGGGCTATATGGGTCCAACTTCCTTGTTGGAAGGGCACTAGTACATGTTAGTTGCACAAACTAATAAAAAATCGAGGAAAGGTTCTAGACGCCAAGGCTATATCCCTCCCAAATTATAATGTGTACACTAAGAAAACGGTCATATAGACCCCCAACATCGACAAATGTGGTTTAAGGTGTTGATACCCATGGGACCTATATGATGAGCTACAAAATTCTTTTTAAGCCCAAACTAAAATAATTGCACATAAAACAACAATTAACCGATGAGTCATTCATTAAGGAATTTACCAACATGGTATCATTATACCAATATGCTTGCAAGCTAATTTAATTATGCTTAACCGGTCCATCTAACCAAACTGACTCCCAAGTTCTATTTATAATAAAAAACCAAGGTCACCAAGGCTATCCAAAACCATATTCATTGATTTATCCCTTAATGTAATGCAGTGGGTTCAAAATAAAAGTTAAACCATGCAATTATCCATCTTCAAAATTAAGTTTACAAAGCGGGTTGACGTTAATGCCATTATCAATCTAAAAAATCCATCAATGTAGGAAACCTATGTCCCTCGTCCTAACAATTGAAAAATTCGCCAACTATGTCTCACAAATCATAAATTAAAGTATGAATTAACAATTTCAAATGTGGGACATGTAATTCAAGTGAAAACAACCAAAAAACCTCAACCTTATTTCAAACACATCAATTCAAATCGAATGAATATTCAATAATATAATTACACAACATAATATTAATATTAATGAAAGGGAAACATTCCTAAAATACCAAGGAAATGGAAAAAAAATGTTTAGAGCTTGAATAATGAATTATCAGTAAAACCCTTGAGCTTTCTTGAGTTTTTAGTTAAAGAGGGGAAATAATGGTTTTGATCTTTGAAAAATAAATAAAAATGGGTTATTTTATGTTTCAAAGTTGTGCAAGGGGTAAAAAGACCCAAATCCCCTCAACCCAAGTGAAAAAAGAAATTGGATAAATTTAACATTGCAACGTGGCACACCACTATCACAGAGAGTAGCCTCCGTGCCACTCCTTTATTTAAGAGGTTATCCTCTATGGAACACCCTTATAAATGAGGCTTACATCCCCGGTTCCCAAAATTACCCCAAACCTCATCAAAAAATTCAAAAATTTTCCTAAAACACCCTTTTAACATCCCTAAAGATAATTCAAATAAAAAAAATTAGCATTATGCATGTGAGAGGGTCAAAAATAAAATTGTTAAAATTTTGTGGAGGCTTACAATACTCTTACCAAGGTGAATGGTCTTTACCACCTAGACTTCAACATGATTGGAAACAAAAGGTCTCTAATTATACAATAAGACACATCAGCGGTTTGGAAAACCTTTTCTCATTACTCTTGTCATGGTAAAACTTCATATTTTCATTATGTAAGGATGAACTTTAATAAGCACATAGGCGATACTAAACTATATCATTCAACATTTATACTTATAAGTGTGTGGCATCACACCATAACAAATTCCTCTTCTTTAACACCCATAGTGCCTTATGCTCAAGCTCAACAGGCAAGCTGCATGCCTTGTCTTACACAAGATTATAAGGTGAGGAACCAATGGGGGTATTGTAAGTTATCAATTAGGACTAAAGTGCATCATCTACCTTTCTCGACTAGTCTGTCCTAATGGCATTCATAGTATTTCATAAAATGAACTTGATCTCCTAGTTAGAGATCTCAACCTGCCCACTTGCCTGTGCATAGATGGTCTTTCCACCTTATGTTTCACTCCAAATTTCATAAGTAGGTCCTTGAAAAAAAATTGCAACAATGAGACCAACCATCACTAATGATAGCTCTTAAAGTACCAAATCTAGCGAAAATATTTTTCTTAAAGAAACCTTGTGACAGTCCGACATTCATAATTGGGAAGCATAATTTCTTTCCCCCACTTAGACACATAGTAGTCTCCCATCAAGAAACAATTAATACTATGTGAATATACAATTGGACCCATGAAGTAAATACCCCACACATGAAAACAACACAAGCTCAATAATCATTATCATAATGAGATCGTGCTTCCATGATATACCGCCTTAGCCATTGGTCACAGGACCTAGGGTAGTCATATACATATTTATAAATAGTCAACCAGTAGTAACCATATTGCAGAATCTTATGGTCCATGTGAGTACCTCTATGCTGACCCCTAACTAGAGACGAATGACAAGCCTCTAAAATATGCATCATCTAATTTTTGAGATTACACTTATAAATCATTCCATCAACACAGACCTTAATAAGTAAGGACCATCCTAAAAAAACTTATGTATCTCATGCATAAATTATTTTGGCTGCTAAAAGGATATGTCTTCCAAGATAAGGTCAACTAAGGGATTACCTCTTGACTTAATGTCAAGACGTGCTCATCTGGAAAAATATCATCAATTTAAAGACCATCCCCTTATTGAAGCATTTTTTCCTTTTGTCTAAGTGTTAGATGGTCTGCATCCTAATTTTTTATCCCTATTTGGACCTTAACCTCAAAGTCAAACTATTACAGAAATAATACCTAACGAATTAATATGGGCTTAGCATACCTCTTCACCGTAAGGTAACTAAGAACGACATGATAAGTGTGCATAATGACTTTTCTTCCAATCAAATAGGACTGGAACTTTTCGACAACAAATGTAACCATAAAAAGTTCCTATTTAGTAATTTTATATTTTTTCCATGCAAGGTTGAGTGCTTTGCTATCATAATAAATGGATGAAATATCTTCTCATTCCATTGAGTCGGACATCTCCTAGGGCCACATAACTTGTGTCAAACTTCACCTAAAATGGAAGAATCTAAATCAGAGACACAATAATAGGAGCTGAGATCAACCTCTCATAAAGGCACTCAAAATCCGTAAGATAAGCATCGTCTAAAACATTCTTCACCTTTTTGTCAACAACAGGAACGATGGATTTGCAATCATAGAAATGTATTTGATAAAGTTCCTATAAGAACCTGCAAGGCCAATGAAACTCCGAATACATTTCATAGAACTCGGTGGAGGCAATTTCTCAATTACCTTAATTTTAGCCTTGTCGGCCTCTATCCCCTTTTTTCAGATTTTGTACCCAAGAAATATCCCCTTTTTAACCATAAAGTGACATTTCTCCAAATGCAAAACTAGGTTACACTCCTCACTTCTATGAAGTGCATTAGCCAAGTGAGCAATATGTTCCTCAAATAAGTCAGCCACAATAGCGAAACAACTATGAAGACATACATAGTATCCTACACTATATCAGAAAAGATAGACTTCATGCAATGTTGAAAAGTCCCGGCAACATTACAAATACCAAAAGGCATGCTCTTAAATACTAACATACCATTTAGACATGTGAAAGTAGTTTTGTCTTATTCCTCAAGGAAAAAGAAATCTAATTATACCTCGAATAATCATTAATAAAACTATACCATCCTCTTCCTTCAAGATAGTCTAACATCAAGTCCATGAATGACATAGGAAAGTGATCCTTCTACGTCTAAGTTTTTTCCTTCGATAATACATACACACTCGCTATCCTATGACTAGTCTTATAGGAACTGACTCATTCTTCTCGTTATGGACAACACTGATTCTACCCTTCTTCATCATACACTAAACTGGGCACACGCATATGTTATTAGCAATAGGGTAAACCATACCTATATTTAACCACTTAATAATCTGTTTTTCACCACATCTTGCATAGGTAGAGTGAGATGACATAAATGCTCCATTCTAGTTTCACACTCCGATTTAACCTAAAACTTATGAGTTTAAATTCTGGTTGAAATTCTAACAATATCTGCATTAGTCCAACGAATGGCCTATTTAAACCTCTACAACACCATAATCAAGTCCTCAAAATGCCTATCTAAAAAATCTTCTTTAATAATAACCGATAAGGTATTATTGGCCCTCAAGAATTCGTAACCCAACTATGAGTAGGGGGCCTTAAATTCTAAAATTAGTGGCTCCTCATAGATTGTCGACATAGTGGGGTCGCTCTATTCTTCAAATAAATATCTAAATTTGTTGGTGCATAAGTTTAAGAACCTTCTCCAACAAGTGTGCTCTCCATCTCATCATACTCATCATTACAATTGATATCAAAATTCATGATCACCACTACCAATGCCTAAACATCAAGTCTCTCACTAATGTATGCAGCTAATGTATCTTCATATATTGTGTCTATCATAGAAACTACCCTCATATTTTTTTGATGCCTCATTGACTGACATATATTAGAAGTTACCTAATCCTTATTGATCCTAAATTTCATTCATCCCATATCAATGTCAACTAATGCCCTACCTTTGTCTAGAAAGGGCCTTTCAAATATAATAGGAACGATAACATCTATCCTAAAATTAAGAATCATAAAGTTAGCTGGGAATATGAAAGAACCCACCTTCATCTACACATTGCATAATATACGTTCTGCTTCTTCAAAATTTGAGCGATCATTAATAAACTTATTTAGGCCCTCTTTAGTGATACCAACCTCAATTTTTTGTATATAATGAGTGGAATCAGATTAATACTAGCTCCCCGATTACATAACGCTCAAGAAAATTTAAGGAACTAGTAGTACAAAGAACAGTAAAAGCTTTGGGGCACTTCTTTTTCTAAACTAAAGATTGTGAGCCAACAACACTGCAGTGGTGGATTTATTATCAGTCTCAAAACTCATCGTCTATTTCTTAGTCACTAAATCCTTCATGAATTTTGTATAAAATAGGCATATACTCTAATTCTTCCACTAGAGGGATATTCACAACCAATTCCTTCAACATCGATATGAATTTTTAATTTTTCCCTTATTCAACTTTATTTTTCAACTATAAAGGAAAGGGTGGAGAAGGTCGTGGAATGGTCTTTTATAGTGGTGTGAACTTCTTACGCTTGCCTGTATAATTATCCACTAATTTCCCCGCATATATCCCTTTCTGTGATGTCTCACCATTAGTCATAAACTTCTCTATTGTAGCTTTGGGTGCATCATATATATTCGTAGAGTCATTTCTCTCCTTATCAACCACATACATAGGTAGATAAATAGTAGCATTACCATTTTGAGTGGTGACAGTAAGGAAGTGACTATCTTTCTTCCGATTCTTAATGGTATTTCTAGGAAGAGTACCCATATGACACTGATTCAATGTAGTAGACATCTACCCAAACTACTTTTCAAAATTCTTAATCAAGGATGATTGTGATTCTACTTTCCACCTCAATCCTTATATATCTGCATTATTATCCTTAAGACAAAACTTGTTGGCTCTGTGAACCCTTAACAAGCTTATCAAGTAATACTTCCATTCTAAAAATTCCAAACTCATCATCATGGTTCTCTGGTGGAATATAAAGACTACTCTTCTCTTTGTAATCATCCTTTTAGTTTTAGTCACTATCCCACTCTTTAATTTTGTCCCTATAACTTTCTCTACTGTAGTTTTGACATTGATTTTATTGCCTCAAGTTCCAAGCATTCTTATTATAACCTTGGCCCATGGCATGGAAACTTACAATCAGTATATCAAAATACTTTGTTTCCTCCTCAAAATCAGACCCTTTATGCCTATAAAATATACCTTATCCTTTTTCAAAAATCACTTTTTCTACTCTAATAGTTGTAAATTGCTTATTAAGAAACCCAATCTTAATTCTTAGTTATGCTACCGCTCAAGCAACTATCTCATCTAGGGTACTCTGCTCACTAGAAGAACTAATATCATTACTACTAAATGACTTATTCACCTCTCAAGTATGCCACCCTTGATGAGCTTCTATAATTTGGTCTATGATCTCTAAAACCTAGTCCCATTGAATACTCATAAAATATGCACCTATAATAGTGTCAACCATAACCTTGCTATTTGAATTCAAGGCTCAATAGAATATTTTAAACAAATTTCTCCTGGAGATTTTATGGTTTTGAATATTTATCAGCATCTTCCTAATTGCTACCCATGTCTCGTAGTATGCCGCTAAATGGAATTTTATGAAATTATAGATCTCATCTTTCTACTATAGAATCCTAAAGGGCAGGAAAAATAAGTTCAGGAACTGTATTCTCAACTCATTCAAAGTGGGAATAGAACCACGAGCAACTTCCCTAACCATAACGTCGCTTCTTCTATGAGAAATAATAGGAAAAACTTGAGTCACAGAGCTTTATAAATCACCTCCAATAGTTTTTATAAAGTTCAAATCCCAACAATGCTCATAAGGTGTAGGTTTGCATATCAGTAGGCAAACTAGCAAACACTCCCTTTAAATTCAGCATTGGGTCATTGTGCTTGTAATGTCAAATTTTATTCTTTGGTAACTCTAGAGAAATGATCGAAACTGTCTCAATTGGTTCAATATACCAAAGATTTTCCTATTGATCACCATAAATTTGTAAATATTAATGATCTATCAGTTGAACTCTATTCCCTCCAATCTATCTCTGTCAAGTATTACTCGGTGATCTTTCTTCTCTTGTCTCGCCCTTTTTTGAGAACGTCGAGCAAATGCGTACAAATTAATTTCTTTTCTTATTAACCCGATAGTTGTTTGTTGACTATTTTTCTTAATACCATGCTAAGGTAGGTAATTCAATAAAGCTAGATAATCATGAACTTCTTTGTGTAAGTCTTTTTTTCTTATAGTAATCTATTCTCTCCATCTTATGATTCTATCATAGGTTTTGTTGAAACTCAGGATCCTACAGAATAAGAGAACTTCCTTGACTTTGAATACTAGGAATACAACGACGTATGACCTATAAATAGTAAAAAACTAAAAGTAAATAAACAAAATAAACAACTTCAATGAACACAATCAATCAATCTGTGTTTGTATTCCTCAGAAAGGACACCAAAATTTAATGTCGCCCAAATTGTACATCTAAGAATATATGAAGTGGTTGGTGCTAAAATATAGAACTCGACCATGTTGGAGTTGATCCCATGAGGAATATGTTGGAAATCAATCACAAGCTTGATGATGTAATTAGAAATGACAAAAAAAGGGTTTTGTATAAGTATGAGTAACAGTAACAATTCTAGGCAATTAGGGTTGTCATCAATATGAGATAATCACTCAGATTGTTCTCCCATTGATTTCTAACACTATAAACTTCTTGTCCTTATAAAAATATCTTGGTGCCTTGCATGCTAGATCTAACAAGTTATATATCACCTACCCATCTCTCAACCATGGTATGGGTGAACTTTACTCATCTCCTCTCGGTATTAGAGTGTTGGATTACTAACCCTTATTCTTGATCTCAAGAAATTAGATAAATGTTGATAGCTTCAAAAGATTTTTTTGATTTCTTTTTCTGAATCTGTACAACTCTTTCAAGCAAATATTAAATACAAGTGAGTTCCTAACATTTGTAATTGATAAGAAAGAAATCAAAACAAAAAATTTCATAAAATATAAACACACCAATTCTAAATGACTTTGCACTAAAGTTGCTTTGTTAATCTATCAAGGTTCCCACAACCCTATTTATGAGGTTTAGCTACACATGATTGTAAGAACAAACATATATTCCATTGATGAAAGCATAGTGATAAACTTACAAATAATAAAAATGTAAACCCAAAATCAAAAATTAATTTCAAACACTAAAAACCAAGAACAGTAATTCCAAGATCAATAATGTATCTCAGAACCCAAAATAATGTAAAAAACATATAAAGTCAATAAATTAATAATAAAATATCAAAAAGGTATTAGTAAATAAGTATAAAACCCATCCTAAATAATATCAGAAAAAGAGTTAGCACCAACCCACGAGGAAACCTACGGGTCATAGGTTGTACCTACGAGGCGTAAGTTGGCTCATGGAAATCAGGAAACTTTTAATCTTTAGAATATATACCTACGAGGATCTCTATGGGCCATTGGTTGTATCTAGCCTCGTAGGTAGGATATGCGGGAATAAAAATGAATCATCAATGTTCATAATCATCAAAAAATTAAACTACTTGCCACCTATATATTCATAGGTACTGCCTACGAGTTGTAGGTTGGCTCATAGGCAGTCTTCTCATCTACTTTTTCTCCTTTTTATTCACTCGTCGCTCCAAACTCTACTTTTATACTAAATTAACACAAAGGAAAATCACATCTAGCAAGAATACATAAGTAGTTAAACAATTTCCTTATTTTAAGCATTGAAAGTTCCATGAAACCATGACACATCAAACACTATTCTCCCCCTTATTTATTAGATAGATCTTTATATTGTATTTAGAGATAGGTTTAACATGTATATTTATTTTGTATTTTACCATGCACTCTTATTTATTAGAAGATCTTGTACTAACTTCTCGAGGTTCTGGATTGTAATATATATATTATCATTTTTATCATATTTATACCACTATTTTCATCAATTTCTGTTGATAATCAATTACTAGAAGTTCAAGAATACAGGTTGGATTACCTAATGGTTGGTAATAGTAGGTGGCATCATGATCTGAGAAATTATGTCATGACAAATTGGTATCAGAGTCTAGGTTTATTGGTGTGTTGGTACAATAGCTAGGTGCTTAATGGTGTCCTGTGTATCATTGTGGAGATATTTGTTTCCTATCTTCGAAAGGCTACAAGGCATTCTTAGGAAATTCTATTCTTTACTCCTTATTATGTGGCCATATTTCTATTAACCTCTAGTACATTCTTTGACACTATTATTTTTAAGATGTATGATATGAGGTTATGAATAGATGTAAATAGATCTTTGGCTTGTGTTTCTACAGTATTAGTGCAGCGTCAGTCTAGGGAGTCGGATATTAACATCAAATATCATCGATGTTAGCCTGATGTTTCAGGACTATCACAGGCTTCGATAGAGTTTATGACTACTTTAGGCATTAAAGATTCAACATTAGGGATTCTGAACTTTCATACGAAAACCTCACACCCAGAGATGACATCTTGTTCCTCTAGCAGTTCACAAGATAGAGTTGGGTTTGTTGGTGTTCAAAAGGGTTCCTTATTGGTTGAAGAGTATAAGCTCAGTTTCTTGAGTGAGCCAGACTTACTTCTACGCTATATACTTCAGAGCATACGATGGTTCGTGGATTTATTAAGGGATTAGTTTTGCTACTTAATTTAGCGTTGAGTCATTTGCAAGCAACTTGGTCTTCATTCTTCTAGATTATTGATCACATAGGGCCATAGAAAGAGCATGTATTGAGACTTCTGGAGGTGAAAAAAGTCCATTTCATCATTATTGTGCTATTAGTATTCTATCTACGAGTAAGGAACCTCCTGATGGGGATTAGCTTCACTTGAATTCCGAGTCAGATGAATTCCGAGCATATAACAAGACAGTATAAATTAAAACTAATAGTCATAACCTTTGATGTAGCTAAATCAATCCATCATGACAACATACTAATCCAACACACCCAAGTCCATAGTAATCTACAAAGCCTCTACTAATCTGAAGTCAATAGGATGTCGTGACATTCCCCTGACAATAGGCAAAAACCAAGTCTGAAACAAGTCTATGGCATAAGATAAAAAGATCATAAAATGAATGCCTTTCGAAATATACAAGCTCACAACGTCAATGTCAACATATGAACTTCTCAGACACCTGGCCACTACGTATAAAAAAAAGAAGAAGTTCTGGATATGGATAAAATAATGCCATTATTCAAACCAAGTCAAGATATCAAGTACAACCACATGTGTGTGTGTGTACATATATATGTATCTATATATATATATGTATATATATATATACAGTGTTGAGAAATGGAACAAGTCTTAGCATACATTCTTGAAATCTTATCCTAGGTAGTGTAGTATATATATCATATTATTAATACCCACGGGCTATATGGGATCCATTTCACACCCCTGGTCGGGCCCCAATTCATGTAGCCATATGGACCGAAGAATTATTCTATGCATATGCTTGGAAGACTTGAACCTCTCACTCATATTCTAAGGTGACTTAAGCACCAATCGCATAGCATGATATGGGGGACTCAAACCTACCACATTGTATATTTGGGAATATTAGAACCTCCCAATCATATTAACCAAGAGGAATCAAATGTCAAGTTGTTTTGACCATTCACACCTTTTGGTCATATTAAGCAAGTGCACTAAAACCTCAATCCTTTTTGACTCCCGCACCGGAAAACAAGGTTTCAAGTATTGATTCTTTGGGATCTATACCTTCATAACTAGATACACAACAATATTTAAAGCTCAATTAAAGCATCCAATACACACATTCAGACAACCATTAATCTAATTACTTACACAAGGCATCCCGCTAGTATCATCATGCCAACCTCACTTGCATGCGTACATCATGCCATTTCCATTATTAATCAAGCATTCATTTATTTGACTTTGGGACTTGAACCCATTTTGTAACAAAGATACTAGTTCAATTTTAAGTTTAAGGACTCAAACCCATTGACCAGCAAAGAGTTAAATCAGTTCAATGTTTAAGGACTCAAACCCTTGTTAACTAATTTAAACCACCAAGGTTATCATTTAAATCATTACAAGGCATAAAAATTCATCACAAAACAATTTATAATCGATTCATATCCATTAGTCCAATGCCTTTGTTCAAAACACCATTTAATATATGACTATTTTATTCTCTGGGAAATTTTTACAAACACATTTAGGGAATACTTTTACAAAGATCTAAACCAAAGTAAAATCCATTAAGATTAGGGTTACACATAACCCAATTTTTAAACCACTATTACCAAGAGCCCACATGTGCAAACCATCATCAAGAACATGTACAAGTACAGGTTGAATGAAAAATAAACAATACTCAACCATATGTAACAAAACCCTCAATTTTGGTTTTCAAAACCACCATTTAAGAATCATAATAATACTTCAAAACCCATGATATTTATGAAATAACAATGAAGGAAGAGTCACATGCCTTATTCATGAAGATTCACGAAAGGAATTTTGGTCTTGAAGAATCTAGATGAACACTGGAAGAAAACCGTAGCCGATCTTCTTGAGAGAGTTTAGAAAGGATTTTGAGAGGGTTTAGATCTTCCAATATGAGTTATGAGAGCCTACAATAGGTTAGAAAATGTGGGGGACTTTTATTATTTTATGGTGGGAAATGTATGGAATACTGTCAGCTTAAAAGTTAAAAACATTACATCAGGTGTGTACGACCACACAACCTAAACCATATTGTATGGTACAAGTGGTACCCTATCTTGTATCCTAGGAATCATCTTGGACCTCAATATTGACCAATAAATGACCATAATGGACTAAATCATATCCTGAAATATGACAAGTACCCTTAGAACCATACCTTGGTCAGAATCTACTCGACTCAACTTAGGCCATCATACGACTTAGTAGCATTCACCCTTTACCTATCATACGACTAGTAAGGTGCCTAATCGTATCTTTGAAAAATGCTAATACAACTATACTAACTAACATAGGAGAGGGGGACCCTAAACCATACCATATCATACGACTAGTACCCACAAGTCATATGATGTCTAGTGAGATAAAAATCAAGAAACTTTCTAAGAGTCAAAAGACAAAGTGTTTTAATTCTCTGCCACATGGATAATTCATCCTCGAATGAAAGGTAAGGCATACACAAGAATGAGTTAACATATTATTACACAACAAACTAACCTTTAAGCAAGCTAGAAAACAAAGATGCAAGGAAATCAATCATTTCTTTAGCTAAGTTAGAAAACAAAGATATGATGAAGAACACATACCTTCCACATAAATATAAGGAATGGGAAACATATACGGATACTTGGACTTCATCTTCTCTTCTGCCTCCCAATTAGATCCTTCAACCTTATGGTTTATACAAAGAACCTTTACCGAAGCCATATCCTTCAGCCACAATCAATGGACTTGATGATCCAAGATCTCAACTAGGTATGCCTCATAAGATAAGAAATCTGTGATACCTAACCCTTCTAAAAGAAAAGTTTACTAAGGACCACCCACATACTTTCACATAAAAAGGACATAGAAAACCAAATAAATGGAACTCATGCTAGAGGGCAAGTATAATTTAGTCTTACAATTCCTCATAAACACATCACTATAAGAGCCTAAATCTAGCTATACACTACTTTAATGTTTAAGCCTATTCATTTCAAGGATAAAGAACTTAACTTAGGCCCCGGGGCTCTATTTATTACATCTAACCAAAAACAATCCCCTGCACCATCACTACAGTCAGGAATCATACCCCATTAAGATTTTTATGTACCCAACCCAACAACTGGTATATCTATGAATCATAACTTTCAATCCTACCCCTTCCATACCTGCGGTGCGGTCTACCCCTCTAAATTCTGTGTTACCTCAACCATTTTCTAAAAGATTCTTCACAACCTACTCTTCTTCAATCAATTCCTCATGACAAAAACTTTTCCTCAACCTCCCCTCCATCTCCATAGCCTTAGTACTAGTATTCACCCCCAAAATCTACCAATAACGGACTTGTATTTTCCCTTGTTTCAAAAAATCACTATGCCTCCATATCACTACCACCTTAACAAAAGAGGGCGACTCAAGGTACTAGAGCACAAGTATTAAGAATGAGGGGGTTACTTTCCAATAAAAACTCATATTTGTGATACTACTCAAGACGAGACCTTAAAAATAGGGCATAACACAATAGGCATATGGTACTTCATATCAACCACTAAGGTCATAAATGAGGAATCATCCGGACATAACACACCATAGTAGGAGTGTTTAGAAATGGACACTGAAAGAAGCATGCCTGCATATTTCATGGGTAATATAATATATAGTCAAGATTCATACTCTGAGAACAAGTCAAGGATTACCCTTTGATACTATAGTTTCTTGTAACTAGTCATAACATAAGATATGAATATATGGGTCACGGGTGTCATGATATATATTTTGGATATTTAGGAACACAATTTCTTTGAGAGTCATTACTTTCTTTGATCCAGGGATAGCGTATAGACATACACAACATGTAAAATGCTAACATCAAGCATGAGCACTATTGGAATGTACATCACACAAGTAGAGTGCCCACTTAACTAGAATAGGAGGGAATTGCTAGAATAGGAGTAAATTCATCCAACCTCCCATTAAAGTTCACCACTAGAAGAAAATTAAGATTAGCCCTCGATCTTCCCTATACCACACCTATAGGCACAATAATCCTCTCTAATGGGTATCACCATGGACACACACTAGGAATACTTGTCCCTCCTATACCTAAAACCACATCTATCACCAGATTATACCTAGAGTTTAGTATAATCTGAAAAGTCCATGTCCTAACAAATTTTATAACTTAGCCCTCAATCCACCGATTAAACCTAGACCTTCGGCCTATATACATAAGATAACTTTCCTACTCTCGTATCTCCCTAGGTCATTATCCTTATTTTCTCTACACACTCTACAAAGCCTACCAATCTACTCCCAAAGTTTCAAATTACTATCCTCATACTAACATACTCCTTTCAGTGAAATCAACATCTAAAGTTTGGATTAAATGTCTATCAACCATCACATATCATCCACGAAATACACACACAACATAATAGTCTACCCAAAAGAAAGGTCACTCTAAATCTCTTATCCAATTGGCAAAAAATAATATGAATCCATGGAAACCCATATTTCTCTTTTACAAAATTAAATGATCACTCTATGGAAAAACACAAGGGCAGAAAAAACCTTATAAAAATAATATATTGAATATTCCTTAAGCTCTTTTAACTTAGCTAGATCTATCCTATTTGGGGAAATAAAAATTGGATAAATGTCTTAAACAAGATCAAATACAATCTTAATCTCTCTATCGGGACACTAGGAAGGTCATCAAGGATAATCTTAGGACATACATTAACCACAGGAATGGATTATAAGAAAAGACTCTTTGAGTTAAGATCCTTATCCTAGACTAGATGATAGATACACTCTTTGAAATTAACCTACTAGGTTTAAGATATGTTATAAATCATCTCTTAGGAGCTAGGGAACCATTCTCCCACTCAACAATTGGCTTATTAGGGAGTTTAAACATGATCTTACAGGTCCAACACTTTAAGAGTGCATAGCATGAAGGGCAAGCAATCCATCCCCATAATAACATTAAAATCACCCATTTCTAACTCTATCAAGGTTACTTGAGTTTCCTTACTACCAAAAGCTACAAGATGCTCTGATAGTTTTAGACATTTTTAACAACCACAAAGTCTCTTACTAGGGTAGAAATAGAAAAATAAACCAATATACACTCAAGACCAAAAATAAAATAACATCCACAAATGAGGTCACATAAGAAAGAGTGGACAACGGATAAAGTAAATGATGCACACCATAAGAAGAGAATTTTTGACATTCTAGGGGAAGTATTAGAAGAGGCTGCAGACTGTCGACAGTTAAAAAGAGTGTCCAAATGATTTAGTTAGTGCCAACATTAAAGGTAGAACTTCCTGGTATTGGGTTGATGAATTTGAAATAGGGACCTTTTTGTCCCCATAAGCAATCCTAAAAGGACAATTCCTTTTTATGTGACAAACCGGACCACAATTGAAGCATCTATTTTTTCCTTTAAGATAAAACTCGTGATGACATCGGCCAAAGAGCCAACAAAAAGGATAGGATGGAACTAACTTGGCCTAAATAGTATAATATTAGGCACCTCACAACTTGAGACCACGACTACTTCGAAGGTGATATCAACCATATGGCTTATTATAAGGGGATCTAGCCGAGGGGCAAGAACAAGGTTTTCCCCAGCTTCCTTAGCATATTTCCTCTCATGACTACCTTTACTTTATTGACCCCTAACTTTTTTGAATGTTTGGAGATATTATTTTGGCTCTCCCTTATTCTTTACTTACTATGGCCACTCACAAGGTTGGACTGGTGTGATAAGGAGATCTTTATCTGGGTGAATAGCTAATAGAATGACAAAACTCCATATTTGAACTGTCTCCTTGATGTGACTAAACAGGAGTTTCATGACCTATAGAAGGATCAGTATGGACCAATTGAACTTTGTGAAAGTAATCATAAGCCTCGACCCTAGACCGGGTCTAGACCCTAAAAGTTGCATGACCTCTGTCCATATTATCCTTACTTGAAATTGAAGAGTTTGTCTGAATATCAGATCTTCCTGGAAGTATGATTAGAAAGGTGAGAAAATAAAAACTAAAAAAACCTAAGACCTTAGACTCTATAGATCAATATAGAATAAAATTAAAGGGAAACATTTTTAAATGTCTCATAGCCTCTCTCTTATAAGTGTGGCATGCTTCATGCACATAAAAAAGACTCTACTAGACATGAATTTGTGGACACCCAAGTGATCATAAACCTAGATCTGATACCAACTTTATACCAACCAAACCAAGGCCTCATCGTAATAAGAATCTCAAGTCCAACAAGAACTGGAGACCACACTTGATACGCAAAAAAACCAAGAAATATATACCCTGAGCTAAATGAATTCTGAATATATAAAAAAAAGTGAAAAATAGAACTAATAGTCATAAACTTTAAAGTTCCTAAATCAATGCATCATGATAACATACTAATCCAACACACCCAAGTCTATAGTAATCTATAAAGCCTCTAAAATCCTAAGTCAATAGGTTATTGAGACATGCCCCTAAAAATTGACAAGAACCAAGTCTATGACTTAAGATAGAAAGACCATAAAATGAATTACTTTGAAAGTATGGAAGATATCCACTTCAATGTAAACATACGAATTTCTTAGACACCTAGTCACTGTGCTAAAGAAGAAAAAGTTCCAAAATTTGCATTGCACGGGGATACAACGTTCGGAGATGGTCAACGGTTGGAGAGCTACCATTTAACTCAAGGATAAGGATAAAATAATGCCATTATTTGAACCAAGTCAAGACATCAAGTGCAACCACATGTATATACATATATACAGTGTCGAGAAAGGGAATAAATCTTAGCTGGCATTCTTGAAATCGTACATTAGGTAGTGTAGTATAGATATTATATTAATAATAAACATGGGCTATATCGGCTCGAGTTATCACCCCCTGGTCATGCCTTAATTTCTGTATCCACATGTACCATAGAATGATCTTACATATAAGCTTGGAAGACTTTAACCTCCCACTCATATACTAAGGTGACTTCAGTATCTGGTCATATAGTATGACATAAGGAAATTGAGCCTCACATATTGTATATTTTGTAAGATATGAACCTCTCTATTATGTTAATCAAGTAGTCTCAAATCTCAAGTTATTTTGACAATTTAGATCTCTCGGTTATATTAAGCAAGTAGACATGAACCTCAAGCCATTTTGAACCCCATATCGGAAAATATGGTTGCTAGTATTGTTCACTCAGGGTCTATACCTTAAAAAATAGCTACACAACTCTCTTTAAAGCAAAATTTAAACATTCAGTGTATGCGTTCACACAACCATTAATCCAAAACTTACTCAAGGAATCCTGCTGCTATCATCATACCAACCTCACTTACAAGTATACATTATTCCATTTCAATTATTCATTAACCATTCATAAATTTGACTTTTTCAATCAAACCCACTATGTAATGAAAGATACTAGTTCAATTCTAAGTGTAGGGACTCATACCCATTTCCTACTAAGGACTTAAATCAATTTAATATTTAGGAACTCAAATCCCATTTAAACAATTTAAGCCACCAAGGTTATAATTTAAATAATTACATATCCAAAAAGGCCTTCATAAAACCATTTACTATCCATTCATATCCATTAGGCCAATGCCTTAGTTAAAAATACCATTTAACATATGACTAGTTTATTTTCTTGGACATTTTTACAAACATATAGAGGGAATACTTTTAACAAGACCACAATTACCCATGGACCAATTGATAAACAACAATTACCAACCATACACATGTGTAAACCATCATAAAAAACATATATAAGTATATGTTAAACCAATAGTAAATAATACTCAACCATATGTAGCAAAACCCTCAATTTTTGTTTTCAAAACCACCATTTAAGAATCATAATCATACTTTAAAACATATGATATTTCTGAACTAACAATGAGGGATGAGTCGCATGCCTTATTAACAAAGATTTCTAAAAGGACTTTTTGTCTTGAAGCCTCTAGATGAACACTTGAAGAAAACCATAGACAATCTTCTTGAAAGATTTTAGAGAGTATTTTTAGTGGGTTTATATCTTCTAATGTGAGTTATGAGAGGATGCAATAGTTTATATGATATGGGGACTTATGTGTTTTTGTGTGGAAAATGTCTGGAATACCCTTAGCTTAAAAACTATAAAACTTAAATAGCAAGAGGATATGACCACACCCCTTAAACCATACCTTATGGTATGAGTTGTACCTATCTCATACCCAAGGTATCATATTGGACCTCAATACTAACCAACATATTACCATAATGGACTAACTCATATCCTAAAATACAAAAAGTACCCTTAGAACCGAACCTTTCTCAGAATCTATTAGGCTCAACTTTAAGTATCATACAATTTAGAAGAATACACCTTGTACTCTATCATACAACTAGTTAGATAACTAATTGTATCTTTTATAGAATCCAATCAAACTACACTGATTAACATACGAGAGTGGGTCCCTAAACCATAACACATCATATGACTAGTACCCATAAGTCATATAATGTCCCGTGATCTCAAAATTAAGAAACTTTCTAAGGGTCAAAAGACAAGGTATTTTAGTAGCATCTGAAATTATTCATGGTGGTCACAGTGGTAAGAGTTATCATCTTAAATTATACACTATTTTGGCATATATCTTTATGTTTTGGAGGTCATTCTGGATCTATAGGTGCAGTACCTCAAAGTATTCCAGGCGCTTACTTTGGTTATGCAGATATTGTTCATTAGTCTAGGGAGTGCCCCAAACATGAGGTGGTTGTTGAAAGAGAGTTAGCATGCTTTCCTCGCTAGACTAAGGCTCCTAAGGCATATTATGAATTTGGGGAGTTTAGTCATTTTTAGTAGGAAATGTAACTGGTGTTAGTTGGCTATCTAGTTAGGATCGACCCATGTTTTCTCCTAGGTTAGGGATTTACAGGTTTGTTATGACTGTAGAAAGGCTGGTCACTAGTTTAGAGAGCATTGCGGACATGAGATTATTAGTCACTAAACAAATTCAAATTAGTCTCTCAGAGACATATAAGTTTTGAATAAAGGAGATACGCTTAGTGCCACAGTTGATGATTCAGACAATCAGTTTGAGTTTTGACCTACTTAGATTCATACTCCTTTGGGCATATTGAGCTTATGATTTTGGATTTCCACCATAATAGGTATGGCTTTTATTTTTTACCTTTTTCTTTTTATTTAAGTAAATTAGGGTTTTCATACCCATCGATGATTATATGCCTTGGTAAATTTTTATTTGTTATTGTATGTCTTATGGTATAATTCATGATTATGTGGCTCCTCGTAGATGATTTCTCTTAGTAGTGGATAGTGTAAATTGGTATTGATATTTCCCTATGTGTGTAGCATTTGGTTTTGAGTCCTATTTACCATGACATATTGGTCTTCTCATATCCCTAGAGTTGTACTTGACATTGATTTTATTTTTTGGTACCATCTACTCTTTATATTCATGTTTATATTACTATTATAGTTATTTTCATTGTTTGACTTAATTGATTCTTTCTTGCTTGGCTGCTAGCCTAGCATTATCTAGCTAGACTTTCCTTCTTAATGATTCTTATTTGTTGTCCTTGGTAGCTACCTCGTTTGGATATTTTTTTCTTTTAGCAAGCTGAGGTTGGCCATTTTTCTCATCTATTAGTGGTGTTAGATTGGTTCTTGAGTGGGATGTGAAAGTGATGGTAGATTGGTCTTCCATAATTATTTTATGGTTCTAGAGTTTTCAACTTAGTTATATTACACATGTGATTTTCTTATTCTAGGACTTGTCTTCTAGTTTTCTGACATTTCAGTGTTTGCTATCCTTATCTATAGCAGATCTCTAAGGCTTACCAGCTTGAGATATATTCTTTTGATTTCGCTAGTTCATTACCTAGTGTGGACATTATGTTAATGTCAAGAGGTCTTTGGCTTAATTTTTAGGTTTACTGGATTCATATCTTTATGGTGGTCTGATCTTGGTATTAGTGTGGAGATAGATACTCTGTTCTGGACATGATGTGGTTCTTGTGCTAGTGAGTTAAGAGAGGTAGAGATAGATGATCTTTCTTGTGACCATTCTAAAGTTGGAAAATTAGGAATTCATTATCTTCATTTGTCTGGTTTATTTTTTAGTAGTGGTCTTGACCCTGGTATTGATGTTGAGGTTGTTACTCTATTATACTAAGATATGATTGATATTTTGTATTTGTTAAGGTTTTTTAACATAGGTGGATTTAGGAAATCCTCATTTTTGATTGGGTTTTGTCTAATTTGACTTGGTGGAGTGCTTCTCTTTTGTGATATGTGCCTATGGGAATTTGTTTCTTTATATGGAGCATTAGATTAATCTTTTTCCATCTAAGGTTGTATTCCTTTAGGGTTTTAGAGCTTTTGTTATCACTAGTACTATTTGAAGCTGGGTGAGTTCTTGAGCATACATTAATGATTCATGCCATCCGGTAGATATGGAGTTGATTACTTACCCTTTCAAATTGTTCTTTATTCTTCATTGTGAGTGTGTCCAACTCCGGCAGAAACCAATTGAGATATACTTGATTTATAGTAGAAAAGCTTATTTGTGTGTTTAGCCTTACTTCAGACTTATCGACATTAGTTTTTGTATTTTGAAATCTTAGAATGGAAACTTGAAAGCAATGATAGATTTAAGAGTATAAATTATTAAGAGTCCATCTAATTAGTTTTCTAGTTTAGATCGAGCAGTTAAACCTTAATAGTAGGATTTTAGCTATGAGTTGTAGAACCTTGGGAACACCCTCTATTTCTAGGTTTGTGTCAATTGTGTATTCATTTATAGGTTTGCTCATCATTTGTCATACCCCAAATCCCATTAGAGCGGACTGGCACCCGTAGCCGAGGAGGCCTGGGAGAACCCATTCATAACCTATACTTTCACATTTACATTACTTATGAAAATTAAATATTTGGGCAGCACTTCGTTGTAAATAGAAGAAAACAGTACCTGTATCAGCCCATCAGACACACATAGATATATATATAAATAGTAATTGGCCGTCAGAGCCATCATGTCTATCAACCAAACACTCCTATGGTTGTACAATATGTCTACAAAAGCCTCTACATAGATACAGAACTGAGTTAGGGTAGGGACAAAATCCCGCCCACAAAAGACTTTTATACAAATACCAAAAATACATATAGAAATGACTTGGTATGCCCCGAAACAACTGGAGCTCACCACTAACAATAGAATGTCCTGGCTCTTACTGCGGAGGTGTACGACCTGAAGTACCTGTTCCTGCAGGCATGAATACAGGTCCCCCGTGAGGGACGTCAGTACGGAAATATGTACTGAGTATGTAAGGCAGTGAGTATCAAGATGAGATACAAAAGATCAACAGAACCTAGATACCAGTGAATAAATAGTATGAGTAGACCACACTTAAAAGAGCTGATGGGATACCTGCACATTACTTTCATATCATTACTTCCCGTAATCCTTATCAATAGATAAGATATGTCATACAATGGCCAACTGATCAGTGGTACTAATACAATACATCAGGGACCACCCCTGGAATAGCATATATACATAAACTTTATAATACAATGGCCAACTAATCAGTGGTACTAATACAATACATCATATCATCAATTTAAAATACAGACATTCCATTTCTTAATTCAATTAATCTTTGAGATTGGTTACTTTGTGGTCACACCTTATGGAACTTGAAACCATGATACCTCAATAGGAAAAACATGTAAATAGGTAATCAATATCATGAAAATGAAGTAGAGAATCATGGATACCTCATTAAACCATTTCGGAGTCAACAATAGAATATGGACATTTTTTTGACTAGCCGGACATCTTAAAAGTGAAAACAAGTTCAATTTGTAGTGTCGAAGATCATATGATGTTATTATGTGTCATGTGTCGTAGGAAAATGTTGGAATCTTACTTGAGAGTTCCATGGTTAATTATTCATGCCAAAGATTAGATAGAGTATGTCTTACATACCTTGATATAACCATTTCAATACAAGTCCAACTTGACTTCCGGTACTCTTCGAACACTTATCTACAATAAGTCATTTGTGGCAAACTAGTATTAGAAACCAAACCTTACCATTTAGGTATTAACTTCACCAAATAATGTCTAGGAAGTAATCCTTTAACTCATCAATAAGAGTGCTACATACATCCTCTTATACTCTTATTACATTCACATATCATGCATTTTCATGAAATATCCCTCAACATTACTCTTAGCCTTTATTTCCCTTCTTAATCACCATCCAATACCAACATGATCACTAGGAATATATAACCACTAATATAATGATATATAACCACAATTCATCCTCCATAATCCAATACAACAACTTCCATAATTTACTACTAACAATTTATACAAAATAATTCATAACTATGTTTCTGGTTATCTTCCAACATCAAGACAATACTCATAATCCTTTATCAATACTTATTCATGGATAAAAGTACTTTAGAATATCATTTACTTATGAGATTTTATGCTTTTCAGTCCTGACTATTAGTTTTTAGGGTCATTTGGACCAACTGTAGCCTTGATAGGAGATCGTATACTTTAATCATTACCATCGGTGTGTATATGTACAACCCTATAGTCATATCTTGTCTTGCCATTAAGGATTATCGAGGGATTAGCTTTAGTTTTTAAAGGTTAGTGTGATGAAGTTGTGCGGGCAGGACTCAAATAACCTTCAATACTTTATTTAGAATAGATAGCAGGTTCGGAGAGGCAAAGAAAGGTTATATTTTTATATTAGAGTTGGTCACATGTTTCATGCCTTGGATTACTTTGGGTTTGAACGATTTTTCACTTGGTTTTGTTGATATCAATTTGGTATCAGTGTGTTGTGGTTTGGATTTACATGCATCAACTATCCTCAATTCAGTTTTAAGCTAGTTTGTTGTCGGGATTGAGTTATGGCTATTTGGAAAGTAAAGCAAGGAAATTGGCCAAAAAAGGGATACCCTAGGAAAATTCCTTGGAAGAATTATCTCTCCGTATAGCTTATCTGGTGGGTCATGTCAGGAGAATATAGGTCCAGTATCTCACCCCATTGAAATTTTGTGCTCTTTCTATCCATTGACTTTCATGGATAAAAGTACTTTTAGTAGTGGATATTGTAATAACCCTCTTGGTCATTGCTTTGAGTTATGCAAATCTTAGGTGTTTCCAGCTTTCTATAATAGCTAAAAGACATTTAATACTAACAAGAACTGTAGAGTAAGTTATTAGACTGTTCGTTTGGGTTTTATGCTTATTTCCCTATTTGGGATCTTTTGTTATGAAATAATTGGTCTCGAACTAAAACACCTAGTAAACAACATTAAATGACAGCGTCGTCAGCTGTGGAACATTTATTTTAGGTTAGGGAGTCCCTAGGTCGAGGACCCAAGGGTTTCGTACTCGTTTTGTGCTATAGGGTGCATTATATACAAAATAGAACTATAGGCTTAGGCCTCACATTTTGTCAAAACAATCTCGGATGAAAGGTTCAATGGCTCCATTGTGTTTGGAATCTAAAATTTTGTATGTTAGAATAGTTTGTTTGCATGCTCGGTTTCTGATTAAATCATGAGCACTATGTTAGAGTCCATTTTGTCTTAGAATAATCTTGTGCATGGAACCATTTGGTGCAACTGCTTAAGTGGACCTTTTGTCACTTAACAGATAGTCTCTTTAGCAACCCTTTGATGCTATAACAACATTGGCCATTTGGTTGAGGTTCACTTTAGCAGTCTAGGACCACTAAGCAAATATCTCATTAGTGTCTAAGAGAACTATTTAGAGATGCCCACATCCCACATCATGACCACATTAGAGAACTTGTGCCACATAATGGGACAAGTGACCACTTTAGCAATACCTGGGGATTGTTAAATCCCCGTTCTTTATCTTGTTTTCCAATATTTTCTTCACTATTTTCAATTCTTTTTGGGATTTTGAAGAGAGTGAAAGAGTGGGGTATCATTCATCAAAGCTAATGTAACTTAGCCTAACACTCTTTGGTTATTCCAATTATTTTCTTCATCAATTTCTATCCCAATTCTTTGTAAATTCTTAGAAATTATGTCTTTAAATCCTTGGAGTTAGGGGCTGAATTGGGCCCAATATATGCACCATTTGTGCTCAACTTTTGGGAATAGAATCCTTGTCCTTCGGGGGACCTTATAATATATTCAATTTTGGATTTAACTTATGGGCCATGCGGGTCCATTCTTTACCCAAATTCTGACCTAGCCCTTTATATAGGGTAATGAGCCTCAAAGTCATTTTTCATTTTTTTCCTTATTTTTGCCATTAGATCTTTCCCATAGCTTCCCCAAGTCATTTATGATTTGCTGGTTTTGACAGTTTGGTTAAAAGGCAGTTTGTTGGTTTATAAAGACAAATCTCATAATTGAAAGTGTTCATTAGGTCCAAGTGGCCACCGGGTAAATACATCAGTAAAACAATCTGAGATGCAAATTCTTACAATGCCAGTAGCTCTAAAAAGTAAATTTTAGGCTGGGTTGACCTTTGGTTTGGATCTTGATGCACCTGATATCATTTTAACCTATTGGTCAGAAAGTTGAAAAATTGGAAATATGGGTGTGGGACCAACATTTGGTCTAAATAACCTGATATGAAAAATTCAGCTTTGCCATAGCATATGAAATATCAAATTTAATGTGTTTACATAGTTAATTTATGTATATCAAATTCTGAATAAATCATGAGGCCTTAGCAAAAAATTAAAATATTTCAAAGTTTCAACTGATATCTGGTTCCCACATTTACACATGGGGTG
This sequence comes from Capsicum baccatum var. pendulum, assembly GCA_030864225.1. Lineage (NCBI taxonomy): Eukaryota > Viridiplantae > Streptophyta > Magnoliopsida > Solanales > Solanaceae > Capsicum > Capsicum baccatum. The sequence continues at coordinate 98,881,448 of CM061560.1, read as the reverse complement.
AAGAAGTGATAGTGTGATAGAACCAACGGAGATGACAAATGCATTATCTACTCCTGAGGTTAGATAGTACTATTACACCCATGGGTGTGCAATTGCAATACCTCATTACTTGGAAAGGGTATAAATAGACCCCTTAGGGTGTGAATTTGCTCATTTCCACCCATCTCATAAGTGTCAAAGTCCTAATGATTATGATAACTCAATATTTAGTCTTGTTGGTAATTAGAAAGCTTTTTTAACATATATTTTCATGATTATCATCCGAGTTAAGATAAGATTTCATCCCTTACATGGTGAATTTTCTTGGTTCTTGACCAAAACCCCAAGTAGCTTAAGGGCTTGATTTTTTTCCTAATATAGATTGGTTTTCCCCCATTCATGATGGTTATGAATCCTTAATCATGAATGAATGTTGGGTTGGTCTACAAAATGTGTTTTTTATAAGAGGGACCAGAATATGTTTTTGGATGTGATTTTCAGACCCGAAGCACAATGGTGCAATATGGGTATCATAGTTATCGTATTAATGAGTAGGTCACAATTTTGATAGTTTGATGGCAATGGATCGTGAAGTGATGATGAATATTTGGGGGCAATTTTTGGATTAGCAGTTTGGCTTTGATGTAGGCTTCAAACTACTCTTCATTGTTAGATGATGCATGTTATATATTATATATGCTTGTGAATATTAAGATTAATATTTGGTAGAATGACTTAGTCTTATTTATTGAAGTTTGGGGATTAGGTGAAGGTTTTGACCATTAAGGTTAAATGGTTGTAACTCTTGTAGAATTCTATTAACTTCTTCCTAGAGGAAACCACATATTGAATGGATATGATATGATGGTAGGTTTGGGATGTGGTTTAATCTTTGGAAGCATGGTTAGTATGATTAACCTTATTTAGACCATTCTAGTGATCTTAAAACCATAATTTAGATGGAGATGACTTAATTGCTCATATTTCTAAGTGGAATTCATATCTTAGAGTTGATTATGGATTATGTGCCATCGAGAAGTGAATTTAGATACCTTAGCCTAGTCCCGAGTATAAATTGCCTCATTATAGAATCCAAGGATTATAAGTGGGTTCTTTCGGTTCACCTTAGGCCAAGACATGGGTTAGCCCATGTGGGATTATTTAAGCATTTTAGGCATAGTTAAGGCTATTGAACATTTAGTATAAGATGACTTTGTTACTTGATGAATGGTGATGGTTTTCCCCAGATTATGATATAGGATCTATAGATGTGATATGTCTCATAGTTGTGATTTGTATCCTATGGATAAGGTATGCCTCATAGTTATTATATGGCTTATAGATATGAGATGGGTTACAATTATGATTATTGATATGAGTTTCAGATACATATGTGGGCCTAAGGTCGTGATTGTGATGTTGTAATTATTTTGGACACATTATTGGGACCACGGTCATATTGCTCCCATTGTTTTTATTATTGTTATTATCATTGTTATGGCTAGTTTATGACAACTTAGTTATTCATTTAGTATTGATATTTGAGGTTTGATTTTGGCTATCCTATTTTTCAGTTTCATCATTATTCATAATTAATTCATGATTAGACATATGAATTAGAAACCATGAGTATTTTAGCACTAGTTCCAACTATGATTATGAGGTCTTAAAATGTTAATGTGATGATGTGACTATACTTTAAGTTGACCTTGTTTATCAATATTTATATGTATAGTTAATATAACTATTGTATTACCATATATCCATTCCTTCATTTTATTCAGATTGTATAAAAATTCCTTGGACTGGTATACTATTATACAACCTTCGTTCACACTTATTCATATATTGGTCAGTCATAAACTATATAGTGTTGAGATTCTTGAGTATCGCTAGAATAGGATAGTTCATCCTTTATACTTCCTTATTCTTATTATGATAGTTTCTGGGATATTAGTAGAATAGTTACGATTACTATCTTACTTGCATTGTTATGTAATTTCTAGACATTTGGGTGTAGTTCAATTTATTTTATATGTTGTGTCCATCTACATTATATTTGGAGCTCAGTTGGCAGTTTTCTACCGAGCACCATAAGTTTAGTACTTATACTACACTTTTACAGCCTACAAATTATACTATAATTTTTCACCATTGATGTATGTGTCATACAGAAAATCCATGGTTCTAATACATAGCGTGACCTCTTAACATTTAAAATATTGCTTTCCTCCCTTTTGTGTACTAGACTAGTCTCTATATTGTATTCAAAGATAAGTTGTGATGGTGTAATTCCCTTAGTATTTAGTTTTTTCTCATAATATAGTACAAGTTGTGGTACTGAGACTAGAAGGTATTAGGAATATATTATACATCTATTCTTCATTCTTTCCTTTATCTTGTTGGGTAGTCCGTTACTAGCCAGTTAGGATTATGGGTTTGCTTGCCTACTGATGGGTTATAGCAAGCGCCAACATGACCTGAGAAATTAGGTCATGATAAATTGGTATCAGAGACTAGGTTCACTACATAATTATTACAATATCTAAGTGTTTGGTAGAGTGCTGAGGATCAGTGTTGAGGATCAGTGCAGAGATGTCTAGAACCTATCTTTGGGAGGCTATAGGGACATTCTTATAAAATTGATTTCATGACTTCTTGTCATGATTCCGTATTGCTATGAGACTGGATCACATTCTTTGACTCTATTTTGTCCTAAATAGACTATGTGAGATTGTGAGAAATACAGGTGAGACTTTGACATATGTTTTCAAAGCCTTAACATAGCATCTGACCAAAGAGTTAGAGACAAAAATCAAAGATCCTTAGCATCATCCAATGAATTCATGGCCAGCTCAAGATCCAATTGAATTTATGACTACGTCATCCCTTCGAGGTTCAACATTCAGGATCCCAAAATATTTAATAAATACCTCAAAACCATGGCGTCATTGTGTTATCGAGCAGTTCTCAAGCACGAGTTATATTCATTGGTGTTTCTTAGGGTTATTTACTAATTTCAGAGTATAAGATTTAGATTTTAGATTTGGTCATGCATATTCTTATGCTATATTCTTCAGAGTAGGATATGGTGCATGAATTTGTTAAATGACTAGCATTGCCACTTCTTTAAGCATCGAATCACTTGATAGCACATAGATCTTCCTTATCTCACATTGTTAATAATGTAAGGGCCATAAAGAAAGCAGGTATTAGGACTTATGGAGCTGGCAATAAGAGGGCATGCCATCAATATAGTGCTATTGGTATTTAATCACAGAGTAAGAATCCTTTGAGTGGAGATCAGCTTCCCTTATAGCCTATTAGTTCTACGTAGGTAGTATTTACTATTATGAGTGACTCTCAAGTCAAGTGTGGGGATTATTCTAGATAAAAGAGTATGACATCTCCAAGTATTCCTGATGATTTTTTTAGTTATGAGGAGATAGGATATTGGTCCAAAGAGTGTCCCTGATAAGGGATTATTTGTTTTTCAGCTCATTCAGATCAGCTTCATGATGATATGGAACCTTTGATTAGAGATAGTTAGCTTGACACCACAATTTATGATTTAGTCAGTCTTAGTTTTGATCTATTTAGATTTATTATCCCTTAGACTGGTTATGCATGTGATTATAGATTTCCCCATGATAGGTATGCTTTTATTTCCTAACACTGCCTTTTCATTTATATATATTAGGGTTTTCTTACCCAATGATTGTTACATGCTTTGATGAGTTCATACTGGTTATGCCATGTTATTGAATTCATGATTATATGACTACCCCCATTTTTTATTTTATTTAGTCGTGGATGTAGTAGGTTTATATTGATATTTTCTCCCTAGGGGTGCAATATTCGGGTTCGAGTCCCATTTATCTTGCATTGGCCTTATTTTGGACCTTGAGTGGTACTTATTATTGATGTTCATATCAGTAAAACCTATTCATTATATTGATGTTTATATTGCTATTGTTATTAATGTTATTTGACGTAATTGATCCTCACTGTTTGGTTGTTTAGACTAGTGTTATCTAGTAAGAATTCCATTCTTTGTGGTTCTTATTTGGTGGCTTATGCAGCTATTACCCAATTTGATGATTTCTTCCCTATAGCAAGGCAAAAATGACTGTGTTAGTTTGATGTGGAGTAACTTATAGTATCGAAGGTAAGTTGACCTTTTGTGGTTCACTATGGTTCTAGAGTTTGAAATTTATTTATATTGATTGTTCTTATGTTTGAGACACGTAGACTTTTTGCATGGATGGTGAAGGTTATTGCATTGTCTATCACACAGTATATAGCTTTTTTCTGAGCTTGACTTATTTTGGGATCCGTTCTTCATTGTGGCTATTTTACCAGTTGGTAGTAGTTTTTATATTAATGTCAAAATGTCTTGAATTTATCTATTAGATTATTTGGGTTCATATAATTTTGATGGTTTGCTCTTGGTACGAGTAGGGTGTTTGGGTTCTCCTTTCTTACCATAGAATTAAATGTAGGTTTTTATTCCTGTGATCTCTTCTTGAGTTTCTTGGTTCATTTTTTTGTTCATGGAATTGGTGATATGGTGAGTAGCATGATTGGGTTGGATTCAATATGGTTGCATTCTCAGTTGACAGGACATTCTGTAGCAAATCGTTGAATGATAACTAGTTATACCTTGATCTTTTGGATTTTACTTTAATTACCATCAGGACTAGTTGTAACATTGGCATAGATTACATTCCTTGATTATCTCCATTGGTCTATCAAGATACCAACTTATGGTCTTACTATCATATTTATTATTTGGACATTCAACAAATCAACCTCAGTTTGTTGAGTTATTTCTGATGAGATTGAACTTAAAGGACTCAAGTAATTTTTCTCCAGGTGTTAAGTGGATAGCGGGTGTGAAGTGGTAAAGGTAAGATATTTTTAGATTTAGAGTCGGCGGTATGACTCATGTCTTTTGTTAGCTTTGGCTTGGGAAGGACTTTGTTTATTTGTGTTGGTATCGAGTTAGTATTACTGTGTTGTGGTTCATAATTGTATTTATCAACCTTTTTCAATCCTGTTGGACGCCAGTGAGAGGTTGAAGTTGAGTTTTGGTTATTTGGTAGTAAAGTGAGAGAGCTAGTTGAATAAGTGACACCTATGGAAAAATCCCTCGAAAGTGTTCTCTCTTCAAGAAATTTATCTTGAAAGTCATGCTCGGAGCATGTCGGCCCAGTACCACATCCTTTCGAGCTTTGAGATTTTTCTATCCATTGGCTTTTGGGAACCAAAGTACTTTTAGTAGTTGATATCGTAATGAACCTCTAGGTCATTTTAATAGTTCCACTTATTTTTTCCCTTCGATCTTTCCCATAGCTTTCCTATGTTATTTATTACTTGATAGGCCTCACATTTTCCTTCCCCGATAGTTTGTTTGATTTATAAAACCAGTTCCCTGTTTAGAAATTTTTGCTCGGTCCAAATGGCCACCAGGCAACAACATCAGTAAAACCATCTTGCATCAAAATTTGGACATCACCAACAACTCTGGAATATGATATTTTGGCTAGGTAGACCTTTGGTTTGAGTTCCAATGCAACTAAGCTCATTTCAATCTATTGGTAGGAAAGCTGGAAAATATGGGTATGGGACCCACATTTGGTTAAAATGAACTCGGTTTAAAAATTTAACTTAGCCATTGCATTAGGAACATCGTATTTAGTGTAATTATTTAATTATTTGAATATATCGAATTCTAAATAAATCTCGAGGCCTTGGAAAAACCTTGGAAATTTTGTAAGTTTTAACTGATTTTAGGTATCGACAATCACAAATGGTGTACATAAGAGACAGTGTAATCGCACTAAGTTTGATGGTAATTGCGTTATCTACTCTTGAGGTCAGATAGTGTGATTGCACACCTAGGTATGTGATTGGAACAACTTATTACCTAGAAGGGGTATAAATAAATAGCTTAGACTGAGAATTTGTTCATTTATCCACCCATCCCTTGAGAGAAAAATCCCCAATGAGTTTTGATAACTCAAAACTATGTCTTGTTGGTTATTGGAAAGCTTGTTTAACATCACGTTTCATGATTATCATCCGAGTTAAGGTAAGATTTCATCCGTTTCTTCGTGAATTTTATTGGTTCTTGACCAAAACCCCAAATAGCTTGAGAGCTTAATTTTAGCCCCAATTTAGCTTGGTTTTCACCCATTATTTTGATTTATGACTCCTTGATCATGTATGAAAGTAAGGTTGGTATCGTAAATGTATTTTCTATTAGTTGGACCCACGTAGGGTTTTAGGTGTGATATTTGGACCCGAAGAACAATGTTGCAATATACGTATCATTATTCTCGTATTGATGAGAAGATTATAACCATGATAGAGTGATGGCATTTTGGGATCATGAAATAAATATGAATGTTAGGTGAGTAATTTAAGGATTTATGGTTCGGGATCGAGGTAGTCTTCTGTCTACTCTTCTTTGTAAGATGATGTGTGTTATATATTCTATGTGAATATTGATGTTAAGATTGATAATGGGTAGAATGACTTAGTCTTTATTATAAAAGTTTTGGTATTACATAATGGTTTTTGTCCCATAAGTTGAAATGCTTATTACACTTGTAGAATCCTATTGTCTTATCCCTAGATTGAGCCAATTCATAGCATGGATAGGATATGATGTTTGATTTGGGATGTGGTTTAAGCTTTGGAAGCATGGTTAGTATGATTAACCTTATTTGGACCATTTTGTTTTCTTGAAATCATAATTTAGATGTTGACTTAATTGCTCATGTTTCTAGGTGGAATTCCTATCTTAGAGTTGATTATGGCGTATGTACCATCAAGAAGTGAATTTAGATAACTTACCCTAGTCCAGAGTTTAAATTACCAAAATCTGAAATTCGAGTATTAGAAGTGGGTTCTTTCAGACCATGTTAGGCCATGACATGGGCTAGCCCAAGTGAGCTTATTTACGGATGTTAGGCATAGTTGAGACTATTGAACCTTTAGTATTATATTACTTCATAACTTGATGAATAGTGATGGATCCCCGAATTATGATATCTGGCCTATAGATATGAGATGTCTCATAGATGTGATATGTCTCATAATTTTCATTTATAACGAATGGATATGATATGCCTCATAATTATGCTATCACTTATAGATACAAGATGGCATACAACTATGATTATTGATATGAGTTTTGATACGTTGTGGGCTAAAGGCCGTGATTATGATGTTGTAATTATTCCATCACATTATTAGGACCAATTCCATGTTAGGATATCTGTTGGATATCCCGGAAGTGTTTATCATGGTAAAGTATATACTTGTAGTTTATGATTATATTAATTCTTATGGTTCCATTTTTTTAATAATAGCGATGACATGCATAGATTTGGTATATTCATGAACATTAAAGCCCACCTTTTACCATAAAATAGATTTCTTCATGACTGTAACTGCTTGTTTTAGTGAACAACTTATATGTAAAAGAGATTAATAATTGATTTTTAATGATTCTATCTAAACAAATATCGGTCTGTGATTTGATACTTCAAATTTCTCCATTGTTGAAAGATTTTGACTCTTTCTACACTTTTATAATAATTGAGTCCCGAAGTTTACTATGGACAATGGTTTTATGAATTTACACTCTTTTATCCATGGCTTGAGTCCATGCACCTATTATATCTAAATACACATCTCTTTAATATGGGATAGAGGAAGATGTTATATTGATGAAATAAATTTTGGGTAAAAACCCAACGACGAATTTTAGCATTGATGCATATTTATATATATGTGTAATTGCTGATGACCTTGATGATGTTGTCGATATTAAGGGCATAGATTATATATTGACCAATTTATTAAGAGTCTTCACAATATTTAAGATCGGTCAAATTCTAACTCTTGATGATATTTATGATCAATTCAATACTGAGTCATGATGATATTTATGACCAGTTCGATTTTGAGTTTTGATGATAGTTATGGCCTGATCAATTTTGAGTCTTTATGGTATTAATGACCGCTTCAATACTCGGTATTGACTATAGACATATACCCATTCAAGTCTGGGCAATGATTGTGATATTTACTAGATATATTGCATTCATTCTTGCATGTCCTTACATCTATCAACCCATATGAAGGGGGGAGGAGGTTCATAGGTATGGATGATGACTATGCCTTATGATGTGTTGTATGTTCATTGAACATACTGAGCATGCTATGATGGGAGCACGTGATAGGCTCAGTTAGGTATACTATTGTCTGAACTAGCTGGTTACTCAAAATATTTTTAATACTGCGGATGATACAAAGTTCAGCAAATTCATGACGATGTTAAAGCAGCTGACCATTAATGTTCCGTTGGTAGAGGCACTAGAGCAAATTCCTAGGTACGCAAAATTCATGAAGGAACTTTTAACAAAGAAGCGGGCGGTAACCTATGAGCCAGCAGATAATGTTCACCATTGCAATGCAATTGCTACCCAATCACTAGTTTAGAAAAAGGCCGACCCCGGTGCTTTCACTATTCCTTGCACGATTGGATCTATGAATATTGCCAAGGCATTGTGCGATCTGGGTGCTAGCATCAATTTGATGCCACTATCCGTCTATAGGAAGTTGGGGTTAGGCGATCCGACACCAACCAATATGAGGCTCGTGATGGCTGATAGGTCGGTAAAACGACCTGTGGGTATGTTGAATGATGTGTTAGTGAAGGTTTCTTCATTCATCTTTCCTGCAGACTTCGTTATTTTGGATTGCGAGGTGGATTCTGAAGTTCCCATAATCTTGGGACGTCCTTTCCTTGCAACAGAAAGTGTGCTTATTGACATGAGAGCTAATGAGCTTTTATTTTTGTTGAATGACGAAGTGGTCCACTTTGATATATGCAAAGCAACGAAGCAGCCCAACAATATGAATGTGTTCTCTGTAGCTGATGTTCATTATGAGGATATGAATGAAATATCTGTAGAGAAACAGCTTACTGTTGAGCCATTATCTGCTGCGCTGCTGAATGTTGAGCATGAGGACGATGGAGATTATAAAGAAACTATGTGTGCTCTAAGAGAAATAGGGTCATATTCTCATGCTCCTAAGAAGTTGGACCTTGATCTTACAAATCAGCCTTCACAAACAGCGAAGACTTGCATTGTAGAGCCACCAATACTAGAATAGAAAGTGCTCCCCAATTACCTAAGTTATACGTTCTTGGGATATGGAAATACACTTCCGGAGAGTGTTGCGGATGATTTAAGTGAACAGCATGTAGAGGCTCTCATCTCTGCTCTGATGAGGTACAAGAGAGCTATGGGTAGGAAGATTGATGATATAATTGGTATCTCTCCTGAGGTATGTCTGCACAAGAGTCATATCGAAGAAGATTGCATGCCTACAAGTAAGTATCAGCGTCGTCTGAATCCATTCAGAAAACGATGCCCCATCTATCTCGATGAAAACTAAGTAATCGATATAGCTATGTCGTGCCACGACAATAAATCAAGCGCTTGATGGGAGGCAACCCATCGTTTTTAAATGTTTTTAATTGTTTTTGTTTTCTTAGGATTTTGTCGAGCCACGACCAAAACTAAGGCGCTTGATGGGAGGCAACCCATCGTTCTAATACTTTTTGTTGTTTTTGAGTGAATGTAGGTATAAGAGGTGTCAAAGAGGAGATTGGTTTCAAATTTTGATTTGGAAGTATTGCATGTTGAAGGTGGTAAGTTAGGAATGAAGAAGCAAAAGGCTATGGATTGACCATTGCTCATGAAAATATAGGCATCGAACAAGGCTAGGCCTAGGTAAAACTAGGCCACGAACAAGGCAACGCCTATACTATAGCCTAAGGTCTCGGAATCTAGTGTGCAAAGGCATAGGCGCCGCCCATGCTCAATTATGCTATAGCATAGGCGCCGCCTATGCTAAAGCATTTGGTCTCAGAATCTCATATGCCATGCTAAAGGCGCCGCCTATGGTCACTAAAGGCATTGCACTAGGCGCCGCCTATGCTAGCAAATGCTTTGCATTAGGCGCCGCCTATACCATGCATAGGCAAAGCTAAAGGCGCCGCCTATGGTTACTTCTGGTCTTCCAATCCGATTTTAAATGGGTCCAAACCTGACCCAACCTTTTCCTATAGATATGAGACTTAGTCTTGAACCAAAAACGCGCCGCCTATAGCCTCCAAATCCTCTCAAAAATTTTATTTTTCTCTTTTTCTTCACAAGAACATCATCCAAAGGCATCAATCAAGTAAGTACTACACTTTCTTCATTTATCTTCCGTAAGTACTACGTTACTACGCCTATTATGAATTGCTAAATCTTGAACAAGTATTGGTGATGTGAATGTGTTTGAATTGTTGTGATGCAACCAAGTGAGTGAATGAATAAGTAAGGATGATCTTAACTTATTTCCAACTTGAATTTGATTTTGATGCATTGTCATACTTTTGTGGAATCGAATTGGTCCCAAATATTGCATAATCTTGTTACTTGAATACTTACATGTTGGAATGACTTGTTCATCGAGATAAGAATTATAGTTGACTACCAACATGTGAGGCTGTGATTATTTCTAGATGTTATACCTTGATTCAATCCCTATGTAGTAGTCTTGATATATCTAACATGAAAGTATTGCAAATATTACAAGAAGTATGACTGCACTGATTTTGTGGTTGGATTATAGCACCTAAAACGTATGCCGATGAAGTCTGAGTAATCGACCACTTTCACTTCACTAGTCTGTACCAACAAACTAAGTGTGGGGTGGTGCCCCTACTGCTTGTTTATAGATTGTATCCATTGAGATGATGCTAACATGAACATTGTTTTAGTCTCAGGTACAATGGCACCCAAAGCAAGACAAGGCAAAGATAAGGCAACCACTTCCCAAAAAGGCAAGAAAAGAGGACGAAAAGAGCAAACTGAATCCTCCTCGCTACAAATACCTCAAACGCACTTTTGGATCAAGTGGGGTACAATTTGAGGAAACTCTAAGGATGACGACTCCTATGATGATTACGACGAAGGGGGTATGACACCCGACATAGAGGAGGAGTCCGACTGACCAGGTTCTTCGTATTTATTTTCCACTAAGGGCAGTGTGTCCCGTCTAAGTGTGGGATGGTGGTATTTGCATGCTATACTTCTCTATCCGCATTTGCATTTATGTTTGCTTTAGTTTTTTTTCGTTTTTCATTTTTTTATTAGTTAAATTTTTTTACTTAGTTTCGCATGAAATTATTCTAATAGGCAGCATGAGATTATACAAGAGCTTTTTCTAAAATCATGACTATTGAGGCGTTTAGGCTATAATTGTGACTCACTATGTGATATTGTGTGGTTCAATTCCTTCATCTGTTGGGTCGAGAGTCTATACTACTCCCAATAAAGTCGACCATGTGCCTTGTGTTTGTGAGGATATCGTATATTCTGTGTTTCTGGCTGATGCTAGAACTTGCCTGGTATGTATGTAAAGAGAAAATAAAGAGTGTAAGTTTAGGAGATGATTTAGGCATTTCTTTGGCAAACTATACTTGTTTACCTTCTTTTTACCTACCCATGGACATCATCCTAGTTAACCCTTTTGAAGTCCTTAGCCTATTTTCTTTGACAAACCTCATATGTAAGCCTAATCCATTTTTTCAAGACCATAATTTGATCCAAATTCATAAGTGCTTTAAAGTGTAAATTCATGTGACAAAATAAGAGGAAATTGGGTGAGTATGATGCTTTAGAATGTAATGGTGCTTGAATTTGTTATGAAAAAGAATTGCTATCATAAGAGGTGTTATGAAAAGGAAAAAAAAAAGAGAAAGGAAAATTAAAAAGTTAGTTATGTTCAAAAATTGAAAAACAAAAGAGGTGACAAAGGGAGGTAGAATAAAAGAAAGCAAAATGGTTGTTTGAAAGAAAGCATAAATGGCATATTGTGATGTATTAAAGCGCTTAGGAACATAGTAACTATTTCTGGCCAAAATAGTCCTACCCGTCCCTTAGCCTACATTACAACCTGTAAAAGACCTATTTGATCCTAAGCTTGGCATTCTGATATTTAGTGGAGCATTACACTAAGGGCAAGCCTATGGTCATCAGTTGCAACATATGAATTCTTTGTGAGAGTGAGAGCAAGGATAATCCTATACCCATGTTCGAAATATATACAATACCTGTGAGTGATTATAGGTAATATATGGTGAGACACACATGGCTGATGAGTTTTGGATAGTTGTGTATGATTCTTTGTGCCTTAACTTTTTAATGTGAATTAACCACCATCATGAGTCTATGTTGGAGGTTGAATTGTTTCTACTAATGAGCAGAAAACTACTCTTTGTTAATGATTGCTATGCTTGTCTTGATGAATATTTTGTGTTGTTACTGTGAAACCCTAAGTTGATGTTTAGATGGACATGATAGTTTGTTCGAGGACGAACAAAGCTTTAAGTGTGGGGTGTTGATGATAGGCGAATTTACACGCCTAGAGTGCTATATTTTACCAATATTTTAGCTAAGTTTTGAGGACAAATTATATATTTCATGCACTTTTAGTCCTTTTTCCTATAAGTGAGCTAACGAACATGATTAGAAAGTTTTCAGATATAAATGATGCAGATTTCAGCATTTTATGGATAACTTGACGCCAAAGAAATATTCACGACAGAAGGAAGGGAAAGCTTGGACGCCAAGGACCAAAAGTGATGCATGGAAAATCTGTCCCGGGCAAAAACAGCAATTCTGAAGACTTTGGGGACTAGAAGTAACCTATTAGGATTAGGATAATAATGCAGTAATTTATTAGCATTAGGATAATGATACATTAACCTAGTAGGATTGGGTTAAGTAATTTATTAGCTTAGTAGGAATAGGATATGGGTCTTATAAATACCCTATTTTGCTAGAGATTTTTATACATTCCGCCATTCCTCACAATTCCCCCATTCCATCAATTCCCATCCATCCACCATCCATCCATCCATCAAAACAATTCTCTTTATTAATTCATTGTTGACATTATTTTTCATCTATTCAATTCTTAATTTCCGCAACAAGGGAAACGTTACTTTGCAAGGAATTCACGCCTAACGCCTACCACACTTTGCTACACGAAATCTTTATTGTGGTATAATAACAATGTCGATTGTGATTTCCTTCGCACTCATGGGTAACTAAAACTTCTCTGTTGGGGTTATGGAAGCCTTATGAGATACTATCTAAGGCTATGAGTTGTGAATTCGTGACACGTGTGTTGCTTATATCATTATTCTCTTCATCTTAATGCAAATTCTTATGGCTGCAGACGCATAGAATACGCCAGTATAGCATTAACTTGTTCGAAAGAAAAGTTATATGTCTGTAAAAGAGATAATGTCAAGGTAGTAGGGTCCCATCCCCTATTAAAAAGTTAGTGCCGTAACTGGATTAACCTCTTGGAGAATTTGTACCGTTAGATATGCTTTAAGCTCGAATGAGTTAAAGTGAAATAATCCTCGAATAGGTCGAAAGACACCTGGATTTACCATCGAATAGAATTCTCTATAAGTGCATACATATATGAATTCCGCATAACTCATAGACAATAGAGACGTACAACTCATAAGGTGGACATAACCCCAACTCCTCAATTCTCATTGTTTTACATCTTGCTAAACATTCTTTCTTTTTACGTTGCTATTTTCAGTTTTTACTTTAATATTTTGGTTACACATTACAATCCCCCCTTTTTACGAGACTTGCACTAAAAGTCTAGTAATCGTTGCTTACTTGTTGACCAAGCTATTCCCTGTGGGATCGATACCCAACCCAGTTGGGTTCTATATTTGACAGCGACCGCTTTACACTCCTACGAGAGCTGTAGATTGAGCGTTATCAATATCGAAAAACCAAAAGTAAACTAAATTTAAGATTAAGAACCCTAATTTCTGAATCATCAAGTGTATTTAAAGCCCCAACAGTCATCCAAGTTGTGTACAAAAAAGACAAAGTGTTATATTTGTACTAGGAAGCAAAAAACTGGTTTGGTACCTTAGGCGTGGCTCACCCATGTTGCTTAATGTTTAGGGGCGTGGCATGTCATTAACGTTGATACACACTATTTTAGAACTTTTGTTTTGTGTCTATTGGAATGGATATCCTTTACCTTGAAGGATATATGGCATGACATGCTCTTGGCCTAAGAAATTCTAGATTTTACCATCATTTACTTCTTCCTTTTACATTTGCATTCCTCACTTCACGGGTACCTTTCAAACATTATTCGACATTCTTATGCTCCTGACTATTTCTCCTAACATATTACATGGTCTCCTTTAAAACCAAACACCTCTAATTAGTGCACATAACATAATAGAGTCCAACGAGATTCACTAGAACAACACATCTCTCAAGCTAGTAACATTAGTTTTCTTGTCTAAACTCTATCTGATGAAATTCAATCTAAACTTATTTGATACTCACAATAAACATTATAAACTAGTATTTTAACACATAGATGCTCAATTTAATCATTAAAAGCTTATTAGAAACACAAACAGTCATCAATACTATGCTAAATATATGTAGATAATGATTCTTAGGTGCATAAATCCACCTAATAACACCACCGCACACTTATAGCCTTGTATGACCTCAAATAACTCTTTATACTATGAACCAAACAAGGAAGACTCCACCATTAATAATATAATCAAGACACATAAGATAGCACTACAATGATTACACAAACTGAAAGTTCCACATTAAACATGTCATATACATTTGAAAAGTCATGAACAGTACTTCAAAACATCCTAACCTCAATAATTTGCTCCACCAAGTTGGAAAACTCATGTATATTACTTTAATAAAGAGATCATAAAAGTCACCTAACTATCATAAAAAATGCACCTTCACCATGAGAAATTTACCTATATTTGCTCAAATATATGCAATTCCTTTGATGAATGGGTATAAGAATAAAATTTCTCTCACTTTCAAGAAGAATTCATAGGACAAATAATATAAACCACAAGCATGCCCTTACTGTACCTTTCTATTAAAATCAGAATATCGAGTTTCTAGATCAAGTAGGACTTTAGGGGTTGTAATGTAGTCTAAGACATTGATAGGAACTATTTTGGCCAATAATAGTGACTATCTTCCCTAAGTGATTTAATACATCACACTATATGTTAAAATTTTTTCTTAACAACCAAACTTCCACCTCTTCTATCTTCCCACTTTACTTTTGTTTTGCCCCATTGCTTTAAGCTAGTTCACATATACGCAGGACGGAGTATTCTCTATCAAAACATTGTTCAATTTAGATCATTTTTTCTCTTTTCATTAAATTACTCCCCACCACACACCTGTGATTTTTCACACCAATAGCTAATATTTTAGGGCATCACTTTTACCTTTTTCTTCTTTAATTTTACACTTCTTAACCATCTTAATTTTCAACTAAGAAGGAGCTGTGGATTAAATAATAGTCAATCAAAAGAAGGGGAACATGATACATAGGAGGCTACCAATGAATAGGCTAATGGCTAAACGGGGCTACTTAAGATCATGCCACAAGGGTAGGAAAAAAGTGTACGAAACATGACAATTAAGAAATTCCCATATCATATCATATTCCCAACATTCTTTATTTTCTGTTCCAAACACATCATAAAAGTTCTAGACATCAATATGAAACAATCAGTACAACAAGAAAGCTCATATAATACATTGAAAATGCTCAAATAAAGTACAATCTCTACAAACTCTAATCCGAGAGATATCATGAATTCCAAATTAAGTCAACAACACATAAAAATCATATAACTAAGAGTAGGTGTCTCAAAAGTAGTTATTAACATCAACCGACTTGCTTTTTTACATTCTTAAGCACTTGCATCATGTAAGCACACATTGCAACAACAAAGAACATCTCACGTATTCCTAATAAAATTGTTAAATTTATTTCTCTAAATGAAAAGGGATACTTGGTTCAAAGGGAAATCCCTATAAAATAACCAAAAAGAAAAAACCAAGGGGCAGGTGAAGCGTTCCTCTACTTGACTGACACCGACAAAAGCTAAAAAATGAAAGAGATCTTTTTGTAAATTTTTTAGATTTAGTAAAAACTAGGAAAATAAATAAAACTAAAATTCTATAGTATCACTTTACCTAATCCATGGGAAGATTCCCCACCTTAAACCTAAAATCATACATTATTCCCAAAGTATAACTTTATAGAAAGAATGGACATACTCATTGGATCTTTAGGCGAAGATAGTAGAATCTTTGATTATCAATAAGGTCTGGTTTACACCACACCGAGACTTCCATGCTCCTTAGCTAACATTTTAAGCACTCAAATTTCTCATCATCCTATGACTCAAAACAAAAACAAAAACAAAAGTGATATCAAAAGTAAAATATGAAAAACAAATGCCTATCTTAACTATGGTTGACACCCAAAAAATCTTGATTTAGTGTTGTAGAATGACCCATATCACTACTCTCCAATCATTTTTCATCAAACTTTTCCTTCTACTTGGAGGCTATTGTATAGCTCATTTTTGTCATTTTGAGTGATTATTAAAAAGATTTGCATCTTTTTCAATACTAACAATTTTAATCTCCATCTCAAGAATTTTTACTTCTAGCTTAATGGATGGATTGGGACACTCTATGGGATAATTTAAAGAAGTTATTTGTGGTGTGTAATCCACCACTCCATACTTATTTACTTACACATCCGTGATTATTTACAAATCCTTATTGAGCAAAGATCGATTGAGTGGTTTGTATACTTTGAAGACCAGTTCTTATCATCCAGTCTCATTGTCAGATTTCTATATCTAACATGAATAACTGCTCCTCCTGTCACCAATAATACATGTCATAGTATGATTAGTACCATATCATCTACATCATAATTAAGAATAATAATGCCAACATAAATAATGAATTAACCAACCTTAATGATCATGTTCGTAATTATTCCTTCGGGATGCACTCTAGTTCTATCCAATATTTGAAGCATCACATGACATCGCCTAAGCTTCCTCAATCTATTATTCTTAAAAACAAATAGGGGCATCATGTTTGTTCTTTCCGCTAAGTTACCCAATCTATTGACCACATCACCATCACAAATATATTTGGGGAGCATGAAACTCCTAGAGTCCTTATGTTTTTTTATCATCTTACTTATCACCACAAAACTAAACTTCTCATTTAGTGCCACTATTTCAATATCTTCTAGATTCATCTTATTGGTCACCATATCCTTCAAGTATTTTGCATACTTAGGAATGCCCTATAAAATATCTAACAATGGGAGTTTAATGTGCAGTCTCTGAACATGGAAAAGAACATCTTAACACATGCATCCTCCTTAGCTTATTAAATCCTCTGAGGGAACAATGGTGGTGGTATTTATTATACCTTCTTAGCTTCTTTTACTTTTGGGTACTTAGACTTTATCGAATTTTTAACATCTTTATCCGTGACTTGCTTTTTTCTGTCTGCTATGTGACTAACTCTGCTTGTATATTCTAATTTTTTAGGAGGTTTGTTAATCAAGTATTTACTACTTCTCATGGTGATTTGTATTACCTTCTTTATATTCTCTATGTCACTTGGATGACCCCTTTGAGGTCTTGTATTTTGGGCCTGAGCTAACTACCTCAACCATGTCTCTAGTTTTTTTGTGTAAGTAACTGATTTTTAGTCTATGCAGCCATTAGTTATTGATATTTCAGGATCTTTTCAAGGTTTCTTCAATATAATTAGAATGCATGTTCTACTACTACAAAAATTGAGCCTGAATATTGCCCCATAAGTAGTTGGATGGCCCTACTAATTCGATTGTAGGCATTAAAATAGTATTAATTAAGCATTACCCATAAAGTTAATCAACTCTAAATTTACTCTATATAAGTATGTAGATTGGCCATTAATACCAGAAATCTAACTAGTGCCTGAGGTTGGTTCACACCCAACTTGCTTAATTATGTCATCATTTGATTTTGCAAGGCTTATAATTGAGCAGCCAAAGCTATGACATTATCTACCCCTCTCGACAAGCTTCTTCATTGTATTTTTTAGAAATATACCCCTACCATTTTAGATTAACTTATGTAATTCAGTTCAGCAAATTGTACAAATCATCATAAGTTTTATTGAATGTTTGTCTACCTACAACTAAATAAAACAAAATTTTGTGTAATGGTCAAGCGCTTCAACAAAAGTGTGAGATAATATCTCATTTATCTGTTCATTGTGAAGGAAGTCCCTAAGAATTGATTTGACGCTCTCCCATAAAAATGATATATGTTCTCATTGACGTTTACTTAAAATTAGAAATTGCCTTGCATAACCTTGTAGTCGTGCTAGATGGGAAGAATTAGATAAGTAACCTCTTTGCCAAATCATCCTATGTAGTGATGGAGTTTGAAGGTTTTTCCTTCAACCATTTCTTTGCTTCCACTAAAACTAAGAAGGGGAAGAGAGTGAGCCTCACATAATCAGTGGAGACTCCAATAGGGATGAAGGTATCACTAATCTCGAAGAAGTTCTATAGATGAACTTGAGGACCATCATATGGAAGGCTTGTAAATTGCCCACTACTATTCAACAATTGCACCATATTCTATTTAAGCTCGAACAATACCTAGGTTCTAGTTTGTGGATAATAGAGGTAACATTTATTTCTTGTGGGATTGCCACTTCGTGAACTGTCCTGTGAGCTAGTTAATCTTCCATAATTAGTGTAGGAATAGTGTCTTCCTCTTGAATTTATAGTATGCAATAGAGAAGTGCTATTTATGTTTGTTGCTAATATAAGTGACGCTCGGGTTTATGATCAACTAGCTCCCTTAACCTTGCCAGCGTACTAAAGATTTATACTTTTACATATAAACTTAGAATCTAAGATCAAGTTGTTAGAACTTTATTACACAAGGTAGACAAACTAAAAATTAGACAGTTTCTAATTTTCAAGTACCATACAATGGTCCAAAAAGCTTGTTGTGTCCTAGCATACACGCAAATGTACTTGGTCACCCAAGAAGTAAAATGGACTTTAAGAGAAGAGTGTTGATCCCATAAGGTATTGTATTCAACAAAAATCTAATTATAGAATTACTAAATAGATTAAACAAGTGTTAATTGTATCAAATAAAGTTTTAGATTGGAGAACATAATAATTTAAAACTATAAAGTGTTTGAGAAAATGATGGGGAGAAATCCAAGGCCAAGGTACTATTAACAATTCTACTTAGCTATACAATCTTGTTAGTTTAGTTTTGTTCATTCACGAAGTTGATAACATGATTATGGTCTTATGAGCCTCTAATCGTCTATCTAACTTAACCGCACAATTAAATTATTGAGTTGGGATGCTAGAACAAAGTTAAACACATTTATATATCTTCCCGTATTTGATAAAAATGGGGAAATTAGATATATTCCTATCCTAAACACAAATCTTAACTTCAATCCTTTCAACATGTAAGATCCCACTGCATATACCCCATGACCTAATCTACTGTTCCTTTTTTTGGGCTCATAATAGAAATATATGCTTATCTTAAGGGTCACAAATATATGAATGGTAATGAGAAGTATATATTAACAACCAAAAAAGATAATCAACTTATATAAACTCAATTGAAGGCATAAGTAATTGTATTCATTGCCTCAACCCTAGCGAGGGTGTTTAGCTGTAAGTAATTGTATTCATTGCCGCAACCCTAGATGAGGGTGTTTAGCCACTCATAGTCTTACAATGAATCACAATTGAAGTTTCAGGACCCTAATTGAAGCCTTCTCAAGTTTATTTATAGCCCCAAAAGTTTTCCAAGGTGTGTACAATAAGAACATACTTTTTTATTTATACTAGGAAGCAATTATCCCATCTTGGTTCCTTGGGTATACAACACCAATGTTGCTCCACATTTAGAGGAATGGCACACCCTTAACATAGATGCACACTATTTTGGAAAAAAATTATTTCTAGGAGAGAGTGACATATTGTAACACCCCGATTTGCTGAACCAAAATGCTACACGATGCTCATGACCTCAAGGAACCACAATCTAATCCATGACTGATAGATGTACCTGTATACTACAAATCATGTTATTATAATGCGGAATACATGGAACTGTAAGGCCATAAGATTCAACTAAATACAATTATGTTGGTGAAAATACCCAAACAACTCAATTTGAACATAAATCTGAAAGCAAATCTGTAAGCCTCTAAACTGTCTGAATAAGAAGTTGAAAGACATGTCTCCAACTAAGCAATAAGGACTCACTGTGTATCTGCGACTGGAATGCTACTGCTACTGCTGGGCTGGAGATCGTTTCTCGAAACCTATGGTGTAACAATAAAAGAAAGCACCATAGCACAAATGCGTCAGTACAACTGGAGTACCGAGTATACGAGGAAGGTAGGCTGAACATAAAGGGTTTTATGCATGAAAAACACTAACTGACTAATATGAACGTGGGAGTGCAAACACACATATATAGAAACTAGGACCGTGAATACCTGATAGCATGACCTGTAAGCTAATACATGGTTTACTAATAACTGTGATAACTAATACTGAAACTGATATCATGGACGACTATATCTGAAAGTCCTGTATATACTGAACTCTGAAGAACGCCTTAAGTTCTTTTACTGAGACTGATATTGAAACTGTGGGATGTAGTGTCTAACCGACATGCCCCATGTATGCTGTTATGGCTAAGCTAGGGTCCAATATCTGCCCCGACTGGAGGGGTATCAATACCGTGCCACGGGTAAGGATAATCTTTGAGTGAACCTTATCTGGTAGGTACTCAATAAGAACGGTGGGAACCTTAAACTGACGGGTTAAGCCACCTCATCAACCCTAATCAAACGGGTTAAGATGTCTCAACCTACTCTGGCTACGTAGTTATAGAACACAAGGATTGCTACTAAGAATCACACCCTGAACTGGTAGGTGAGTTCCCATCCTTGGGTTCACTCGGTGCTAACCTCTACTCCCATCTGGAGGGACTGGACATGAATAACTGACTGTGCATGACTTAATCTTATTGGATTCCATTAAGTAAAGGAATGTTACTGATATCTGACAACTGACTAAGACCATAAGGTTTTCCTAAGTCACATGACTGACTGAAGTCTGTGGAATCATAGCTTGAGTTTGGATATAGTGAAACATGACATGGATCTAGGCACAAAGCTATAGTTTTTAGGTACAAGTACCCCCAGGACTCGATGGGAGGAAACTAATATTGATCATAAAAGTAGAGTCCATAATTTATAATATCATAAGTAGGGATCTCATACTAAGCATGGTTATCAACAATGTATTGCATCGAAAGGATTTCATATCACATGGAAGTACTTGCACAATCTTAATATCATGTTCGTTGCATAATCATATAAGCAACACATACTAATAGCATAGAAGTTCATATAGATTGCATGGTTATCATACATCTTATTCATAAGTAGGATTTGCAAGTAAACATAGCATAATCTCATAAGAATAGTTCATGAGTATTCCAACAACATTTACAAGGAACGTTAACAACATAGAAGTCATTGGAACGTAAGGACATATCATGAATCCTTCACTTAGTCACAATTTAGCTAAATTGCATGAATTCTAGTTCCTTAGGCATTTCATCAAACACCTGACATGCACTTCTTAAGCATAGGTGAATTCATCAAATTATACATCATGAACAACCAAATTTTCATGTTTTCAACTCATATAATAACATTAATTCCATCTTTTGAATCATATAATATCAACAACATGATCATCAACACCCAACAATATAGAAATCACACTTTATAATGAAAAGGAGGAAAATAATCCAGCATCAACATGGGTATGATCATATCACCACAATCAATAAAGCTTTTGTATTTTAATGATTGATTCTTGAACTCCACGAACAAAATAAATCCGTGGATGAACACTACGCATACCTTAGAAGGAAGATTCTTGATGATTGATGGAGGAGTTTCTTTGAAATCAGATCTTCAAGCTTAATTATGTAACCCTAGCTGTTTTTCTCCTTTAGTGCACTTGGATGATGAGCTTTGAGATGAAAATAGGGTTGCAGTATGTTTAGAAGATATATATTTCGTAGGTTAAAGTTTAGAGACGTTTAAGGAGTATTTAAAAACTTAATTACCTTTAAAATTACTCAAAATGGAGTGTTTTTGACACCTGGAATTGAATTAGGCAGCGCCCAAGTGATCGCCTATGCTTGCGTTGGGTGGCACCTAACCAATCACCTATGCTTGGGTTAGGCGGCGCCTAATCAATCGCCTATGCTTACTATCTCTCACGAAAATGGGCATAACTTTTCGTTCGGGTATTGGATTAAGGTGAAATTGTTATCGTTGGAAAGCTAATTCGATTCCCTACAATATGGTGGGTCTAAATCAGCCGAAATACCACATTAACTTCTAGTTATATTCGTTCAAATATGACCCTTACAAAATCAAACACTAAAACTTGATGGATTCATAAACTCTTAGCTTGTATTACCTTAAGTGACTCGTATGAACATGCTTAATGCATCATAAGCTATCCTATTACTAGTATATTCATTGTAAGTCATGTACTCAAGTA
This sequence comes from Capsicum baccatum var. pendulum, assembly GCA_030864225.1. Classification (NCBI taxonomy): domain Eukaryota; kingdom Viridiplantae; phylum Streptophyta; class Magnoliopsida; order Solanales; family Solanaceae; genus Capsicum; species Capsicum baccatum. Next base: position 98,858,825 of record CM061560.1, on the reverse strand, counting down.
TGAATCACAGGATAGGAGATTTCATACGTAGGAATACTTATTCACTTCCTAGCTTAGAAATATGCAGGGTATTACAATATCTCTCCTTTGGGAACATTCGTCCTTGAATGAGGATTTACTAAGAAGGGATACAAGACAATAGAACCTGAACTGAACATAAAGAACTGAAACTTGATTTCATGACTGACATGCTAAACATACTAAACTCGTGCATATCTGATCCACGAACAACTAAAATATGAATGCATGACTGAGTATGAAATTGGTAATAAGTACCAAGTTTATATTGGAAACATAAACGTGAAATTTAATAAGTTTATGGAGAACTGTTACCTTGACCTTGATCTGAATTGACGGGGAAGAGGTGAGGATACTTGGTACACATATCTACTTCTGCTTCCCAATTAGCTCCCTCATGAGACTGCTTTCGCCAAAGAACCTTGACTAGAGGGACTTCTTTGTTCCTCAATCTATGAGTCTGATAATCTAAGATTTTCACTAGAATCTCTTCATAAGAGAGGTTGTTCTAAATGTGGATGCTCTTAATAGGGACAGCAAAGGCTGGGTCACCTATGCACTTCTTTAGAAAAGAGACATGGAAGACTGGATGGACTGAGGCTAGATCTGAAGAAAACACAAGCTCATAAGCTACCTTGCCAACACGACAGAGAATTTTGAAGGGACCGACATACCGGGTACTGAGTTTCCCTTTCTTGCCGAACCTCTTCACTCCCTTCATGGGAGAGATCTTAAGATAGACATAGTCATTGACCTCGAACTCAAGATCCTTTTTACAAACATCTACATAGGACTTCTGTCTACTCTGAGCAGCCCGGAGTATCTCTCTGATTAACTGAACTTTCTCTAAGGCGTTGAATACCAAGTCAGGACCTATGATTGAGGCCTCACTAACGTCGAACCAACCAATTGGAGATCTACATCTCCTACCATAAAAAGCTTCGAATGAAGGCATCTGAATACTAGAATGATAGTTATTCTTGTATGCAAACTTAATCAAAGGCCCGTGGTCACCCCAACTTCCTTTGAAGTGAATTGCACATGTCCTTAGAATATCTTCAAGAGTCTGAATGGTCCTCTCTGCTTGACCATCTATCTGAGGATGAAATGTTATACTGAGATGGACTTGGGTACTGAGACCCTTTTGGAATGCTTTCCAAAAGTGAGAAGTGAAATGGGTACCTCTGTCTGAGATGATACTTAGGGAACACCGTGTAATCTGACTAACTCCCTGATATAGAGTTTGGCATAATCCTCAGTAGAATAAGAAGTACAAACAGGAAGGAAATGAGATGACATAGTCATTCTATCTATAATGACCCAGACTGAATCATGCTGATGATGAGTTCTAGGCAAACCTATCACGAAGTCCATGTTAACTTCTTCCCACTTCCAAGTAGGAATGGTGAACTCTTGCATGGAACCACTAGGTTTCTGATGCTCTATCTTAACTTGTTGACATGTATAGCACCTAACCACAAACTTTGCAACATCTCTCTTCATCCCACTACACCAATAGATCTCCAATATGTCGCGGTACATCTTAGTGGCCCCTCGATGAATAGATTATCGCACTCCATGCGCTTCTGCAAGTATTAGCTGCCTCAATTCATCTACACCTGGAAAACATAGACGACCCTGACAACAAAGAACACCATCTCCCCCTTGGGAGAAAACCTCGACTTTCTAATTCTGAACTGACTCTTTGAGCTTGACAAGGCTAGGATCCCTGTCTTGGTTCTCTTTCACCTCAGAAACTAGAGATGACTCTGAACTACTATGAAAAAATACACTACCCTCTAAAGAATCAACTAAGCGAACGCCTAGTCTGGAAAGCTGATGGATCTCCTGGGCCATCTTTTTCTTACTATCCTCAACATGAGAAATACTACCCATAGAGAGTCGACTGAGAGCGTCGGCCACAACATTGGACTTGCCCGGATGATAAAGAACACTCATGTTGTAATCCTTCAAGAGCTCTAAGTACCTTATTTGGCAAAGATTGAGATCTTTTTGGGAAAAGACATACTGGAGGCTTTTATTGTCTGTGAAGAAATCTACATGAACTCCATAGAGATAATGTCTCCAATTGTTCAAGGCAAAAACTACCGCTGCCAACTCAAGATCATGAATGGGATAATTCTTCTCGTGTGGCTTTAACTGTCTGGAGGCGTAGGCTATGACCTTACCATGCTGCATAAGAACACAACCTAAACCCACTCTAGATGCATCATAATAGATTAAAAAACCATCTGAACCATCTGGAATAGCTAGAACTTGAGTGGAGGTGAGTCGAGTCTTCTACTCTTGAAAGCTCTTCTCGCATGAATATGACCACTGAAACTTAAAATTTTTTTGAGTCAATCTAGACATGGGAGATGCAATAGAAGAAAATCCCTCGACAAACTATTTGTAATAGCTAGCCAAACCCAAGAAACTCCTAATATCTGATAGAGATACGGGTCTGGGCCAGTTTCTTACTGCCTCAGTTTTCTGAGGATCTACTCTATGCCATCACCGGAAACCATATGGCCAAGGAATGCTACTGATCATAGCCAAAATTCGCACTTGCTAAAATTAGTGAATAACTAGTGATCCCTAAGAGTATGAAGAACAATCCTGAGCTAGTTTACATGATCACGCTTTGTGCGAGAATAGACCAGAATATCATCTATAAAGACTATGACAAATATGTCCAAGTACTGCTTGAACACACGGTTCATCAAATCCATAAAAGCTGCAGGGGCATAGGTAAGACCAAATGGCATGACTAAAAATTCAAAGTGACCATACCGAGTACAGAAAGCTGTCTTAGGAATGTCTCATTCTCTAACTGTGAGTTGATGATAGCCTCATCTGAGTTCTATCTTGGAGAAGTAACTAGCACCCTAAAGTTGGTCGAATAGATCATCAATCCTAGGAAGAGGATATCTATTCTTGACTATGACCTTGTTGAGTTAACGATAATCAATGCATATCCATAGAGAATCGTCTTTCTTATGCACGAATAATACTGGCGTACCCCATGGGGAAACGCTGGGTCTGATGAATCCCTTATCTAAGAGATCCTTCAACTGATCTTTCGGTTCCTTGAGTTCTACTGGTGCCATTCTATATGGCGGAATAGAAATAGGTTGAGTATCCAGAAGAAGGTCTATGCCGAAGTCTATTTCCCTTTAGGGATGAATGCCTGGAAGATCTTTGGGAAAGACATCTAAGTATTCATTAACAACAAGGACTATTTCGAGGCTGGGATATTCAGAACTAGAATCTTTAACATGCACGAGATGATACACACACCCCTTAAAAATCATTTTCCTTGCCCGAAGGTAGGAAACAAATTGACCCCTGAATGCTGAAATGCTACCCTTCCACACTAGGACGGTCTCATTCGGGAACTGAAATTAAACTATCCTATTTTTGTAGTCGACTGTGGCATAGCATGAATGAAGGCAATCCATTTCGATAATGACATCAAAATCAGTCATCTCTAACTCTACTAAATCTGCTGATGTGGATTTTTGAGATATCATAACCGAGCAGTTCCTGTATACCCGCCAGGCTATGATGGTTTTACCCACTGGGGTAAAGACTGAGAAGGGCTCTGCTAGGACATCGAGAATGATTCCAAAATCCCCTGCTATGTATGGAGTAACAAAAGACAAAGATGCACCTGGGTCTAGAAAAGCATAAATATGAACATGGACAATATGTAATGTACCATTAACGACATCAAGAGAATTTTCTTGATCCTGTCGGGACTAAAAAGCATAGAGTATCTTTGGGCGTTGCCCACTGGTAGCACTGGAATTGGCACCCTGCTAGTTCGGGCGACCGTTCTGAGCTGAAGAATGATTTCGCTGACCCTGAATACTTGACTGCAGACACTCCATAATCCTGTGGCCTAGCTTGCCATAACCAAAACAGATATCACTACCAGCTCTGCAAATGCCCTTGTGGTTCTTACCATAAGTCTGACAAAGGGGATTCGTTCGGGCACTGCTAACACTGCCCTGTGATTTAGAGCCTGGCGCTTTGTTTCTATTGCCGTCTCTAAACTTCGACACTAGAGCACTGGTAGAGGAAGGAGCTGGAATGTCTGACTTGGACTGAAATTGTGAATGGTTTCGTCCATCTTACTTGGGGTGAGCAAAGTTGAAATTTCCTGACCTTGCTCTCTTGTTTTGCCTCTCCCTAGTCTTAAACATCTGCTCTTCTACTTGCTGGACATGGGTCATGAGTGTTGCTAAGGTCATATTATTGATCATCATTGCAGACCTACACCCATTTACCACACTATCCTTGACCCCTGACACGAAGTTGCTCATCTTAGCTCTATTGTCTGCAACCACATGAGGAGCGTACCTAGCTCGCTGAGTAAATCTAAGAGAATACTCCCTAACCGTCATATTCCCCTGCCTGAGGTTGATGAAATCAATAACTTTGGATTCACTCAGATCGTGGGGAAAGAATATTTTTAAGAAGGCTGTGACAAATTCCTCCCACTCTATAGGGCTTGTATTATCTAACCTCCCAAACATCCACTGTTTGTACCAATAATGAGCAACATCCTATAACTGGTAGGCGTCTAACTTAGCACTCTAAATAGAAGTAGCACCCATGATATCAATGACCTTATGGACTTGGTCAATGAACTCCTGAGGGTCCTCATCAAAATTAGACCCATTGAAAGATGGAGGGTTCATCAAGGTGAAGTCCCGAACCCTAGCTTCTTTGGGGGTGGCCACTGGATTGGCAGAAATGACTGGTATCCGTTCATTCTATGCAACCATGGACTGAGCAAGTGTGATAAATATGGCTCTAAACTCCTCATGGGAAACATATTCGCCCAAAGGATCTTCGGGCTAAGGAGTTGGCTGGTTTCTTCTCTTTGGGGCCATGGTCTGGAATAAAAGAAGAATGGATTTGATTGAGAGTTTAACTTATGATTATACTCACTAGCATGAAATGAATAATGAAGAAAGGGGACTGTTCCTAAAACATCTTATAGCCTCCTGCACATAAATATGGCGCGCAACACACCCATGTACAAGACTCTACTAGATGCGGATTTCAAACTTCCTAGGACTCTATTGAACCTTAGGCTCTGATACCTAGTTTTTAACACCCCAATTTGCTGAATGAGAATGCTACATGGTGCTCATGACCCTAAGGGACCACAAGCTAACCCATGACTAATATCTATACCTATATACTGCAAATCATGATATAATAATGTAGAATACATGGAACTGTAAGGCCATAAGATTCAACTAAACACAATCATGCGGGTGAAAATACCCAAAACAACTCAATCTGAACATAAATATGAAAGCAAATCTGTAAGCCTCTAAACTGTCTGAATAAGTAGTTGAAAGAAAATGTCTCCAACTAACTCTTTAAAACTGAACTGAAGAAATAAATAAATGAATCAAATCATATTGTCCTCGAATCAATGAGGACTCACTGTGTCTTTGCGGCTGGAATGCTACCGCTACTGCTGGGCTGGAGCTCGTGTCTCGGAACCTATGGTGTAACATGAAAAGAAAGCACCATAGCTCAAATGCGTCAGTACAAATAGAGTATCGAGTATACGAGGAAGGTAGGCTGAACATAAAGGGTTTCATACATGAACAACACTGATTGACTAATATGAACGTGGGAGTGCAAACACACATATATAGAAACTGGGACCCTAAATACGTGATAGCATAACTTGTAAGATAATACATGGTTTACTGATAACTGTCATGACTGATACTAAAATTGATAATGTGGACTACTATATCTGACAGTCCTATATATATACTGAAATCAGAAGAACGCCCTGTGATCTTTTACAGAGACTGATACTAAAACTGTGGGACGATTACTCACATTATAGACCATGCCTACCCAAAGATCTAACGTTCATAGAACCTATGTTAGACCCTTTATTCTACATGAGGAAAATATGGAGGTAACTCACCCTACTTATGGAGTGCAGTCTAGATCTAAGATCCCTGCTCCTGATAGTACCTCTCCACATGGAGGTCCATCAGTCCCCACTTGTCCTCTTTGGACTTCTTGGCATCTAATGCTTACGATCAACCACTTCAAGGGGAAATCTCTAATGCAGAGTACCATCAATATGTTCATATTCTTTCCCATATAGAGGCCTCACAATCTCATCAGTTTGTTCCTATTGGATTTGTTGGTCATTTAGTTGAGGTCACCCTAGTTGGATAGTTCATGAGGTTGAATCTTTAAACCTTTATAGGCTCTAAGGTTGAGGAGGATCCTCAAGTGTTTGTGAATGGGATAGATCAGATTTTTAGGGTGCTACAGGAATCTAATTCTGAAGGTGTAGATTTTGTTGTGTATTAGTTTAAAGATATAGCTTAATAGTAGTATGAGGAGTAGGAACAACTAGGGGGTGATAATGTTGAGTCAATGGAGTCGGATAAGTTCTTGGGTGTTTTTCTTGATTGCTTTATTCCTCATTAGTTAAGGAATCTAAGGCAAAAGAGTTTGTAAACTTGAAGAAAGGTGGTAATATTAAGGAGCATGCTCTGAAATTCCAGTAGTTGTCTCGATTTGCTCCTAAATTGGTCTCTAACATATGGTCCTAAGTGAGGAAATTTGATTCTAAGTCTTCCTATGATTTTATATTAGAGTGTAAAGTTGGAATGTTGAACGATGATATAGACATCTCTATGCTTATAGTTTATATGCAATAGGTAGAGAATGAGAAAAAAAATAAGTAGAGATGGGAGAGGTAAAGAAAAATAAGTTAAGATATTCAGAGTAGGGAGCAAATTAGCAGAATAGTGGAAGAGATCGTAGATAATGAGCCAAGAAGAAGAATTGGAGAAATTCTTATACATGAGCTAGCACTCCTTATCCAAAGGCTTTTAGTGATCGTTGTTTTTAGAACAACAGTGGTCATAAGTCTGTCACACTCGAGACTACCCCCTAGTCGTTACAAGGAGCTCAAAACCATAATTAATCCCAAGCAAAACCATGATCAGACTTACTATTTGAGCAATTGATTTAAATTTTATAAAAACTAAATTTATTGCGCGAAAATATGATCATGATAAAGTTTGGATTAATGTATTACTGATAAAGTTTACAACATGATAAAATTTAAGAAAGAAACTTAAATTACATGTAATGACTCTGACTGACTGTCTATGTAGACTCTAATATATTGGCTATTACTAGCTGGAACATGCCTCAAACTACCACTAACTAATACATATGAACAATAACAATATATTACATGAACTACAACTAACCGGAGTCCCCAGAATAAGAGAACTCATCACCTGTTGGCTGGAAGTTGCAAACTATGTGATTATGATATGTGGGCTTCAATTGGTACCTACATTATGAGATAATTTAGAACATAGACATATATATGGATTAGTACTTTGGAATGTACTGAGTATATGGAGACATAGACTAAATCATGAAAATATTTAAAACACTCTTTAAAACAAAGGATATAAGTTATTTATTGAAACATACATTTAAAACATGGCTAGACGTAAAAACTGTAAGTCATGTTGAGATATATAAATCATGGGCCAAAAACATTGAGTAAGCTGGGAAGCAGTATAAAAGGAATACTGATGCAAATCTTATGTAAAGCCGAACATTTTGTAAAACTGAACTGAGGATCATGTAAGGATACTGAGCATGGAAATATGAACAGGTAAAACTGAGAATGAAATACTAAGTATAGCATGTACAAGAATGAATAGAATAACATAAATAATTTTTAAAACTGACTAAATAATTATTGAAATTAATTACTTGGACAAGAAAACTTGGACTGAGATAAACTAAATATCGACTGAAACTATGGGACCTATCATGTAACAGACATAAAAGATATGGGAAATAATGGATTCCAATGTCTTATCCATGTTGAAGAGGGTTTTTCTATCCTTCCTATCAAAGTGTAACCCGAACCTGAGTGATAACTAAACTGAGCCCATATTGGACAAGGGGAAACACTCTCTGGCGAGGTCCCTAAACTTACGGTGGCACATAGTTTCTGGGAAAGTAGGATTTGTTGAACCCACACTTTCCACTCTATTCTAAAACCTACTTCCAAAAGAAAGACACTGAAATACTAACAGTTGCATACACTGATAACTGATAACTGGTAACTGATAAGCTCAGGTCATGGTATTCTAAAATTAATCATTCATACAGATTCTGAGGTAATTAAAAGAATATAAACTAATAATGCTCAATAATATCTTTGTGTTCTAAATAATATATTAAAACCATGGTTTTACTGTCTTGTTACTTGAAAATTTGAAATTATGTAAAACATATAGGTATCGGGTGTTCATAGCCCACTAGTACTGAATCATTATAAAGAAACTGATATATCAAACTTGAAATATTGTAGTATATAATCATGGATCAAAGATACCAAAACATAGACATTTCATCAAATATGTGAGAATCTTGAACTTTAACATAGGAATGTGATAAGGATGAGAAAACAACATGACTACATGGGTCAATTCATAATTTAGGGATTTATCATGAAATCAATGGAATATGATTGTAATTTACAAATCAAATATGAAAAAGTTTAATTCACTTTTAAACACTTGTAGACATGGTTTGTAATTGAGTTAGCAAGAAATTCATAGATTAATTTCATGAGATTCATGAATAATTTCATAAAATAGGTTGAGATTTATTTTCTCAAGAAAAAATAGTGTTTCGGCTCAATAGGTGAAAGGGACCATTCATGAATACCCCACATACCTTAATTAGATGACTTCTTAAAGAAATATTTTAAATGAAACTTGAGTTCTTGAATGTATTGGGGAGGAAAGGTTGAATTTCTTAATCTTCGGGAGAGATTTTAAACCTTCAAACTTAATGGATTAATTAGTGAGCTGAACCTTAATCTTGATATTCTTGAATTTCAATCTTGGGAATTGAAGGATGATTTTTTGGCGAGGAACCCTAATTTGATGTTCTTGATAATAGGAGGAGGCGAGTGTTGCTAGTCAATTTAAAAGAAGATGAAAATAATGATTATAAGAGGGTTATAAGTCGTGGTTGGGGGTTATAAGAGGCGAAAATACCAAAAATCCCTTAAACTAAACTCTATAAAAAATTCTCTACAGTCTTTACGGGTCAACCATACTACTCGTATCGTTTGGGTACACGTTAGACTGACAACCCATATGCTGACAAGTTTGTGATACAACATTGACAGTGCGTCAGTATTTTTTCCATAACTTTTCACCCCAATAACAGATTAAGGCAAAAATGGTATAGTTGGAAATATAATTCAATTATGAATTTGTTGGTGGGTTTTAAGATAAATAATTCATAGTATACAAAAATTTATGATAGTTTGAAAATGACTATAGTTATGTACATCCTAAGAATTTAATCGCTAAGGGAGGTTTGGACTTGTTCATGAGCTAGGAGCTATTTGAGGACTTAATATTGGTCTAAGAAACATATAAAGCTATTAAAAATGAGGCTTAATTCTTGGATTATTTACTGGTCATGGTACAAGTTAGATCTTACAACTCATGACATGTTTATACAAATTATATCCATTTCTCGTAAGCTAAATAGAGCTTAGGGACACTATACTACTGATAATACCACTTATCTTAATACAACTCATAACTTACATGACTACTTCTCGGGTAAATTCATAATTGGATAGAACTCAAATAATCCCATACTAATATGGGTACAAATTGTTATATACGACTTGTAAGAGTCTTTACGATATAAGGTATGAGTCATAAGATTTCCAGAGACCAGGAAAAATATGGGGTATTACAATATATACCCCTTGAGAACATTTGTCCTTGCTTAATATTGGTTAGACTGAGAATACTGAGGCAACTAAGATCATACACTGAACATGCATGAAATTGGGTCAGGATTAAATAACTGAGATTGAAACATGATATGTGAACTCAACTAACTTCGTGAATACATGAAATGACATGAGAATGGTTATAAGGTTGTAACGCCCCGAATCTAGTACCCGAAATGCTACATGATGCTTTTGACCCCGAAGGACCACAAGCTAACCCATGAATAATATATATACCTGGACTATACTGTATAAATGTGAAAATAAAGGCTGAAACGCCATAATGTTCAAAATTGTAACATAACTGATAAAATATAACATTTGGATGGGGTATGAAAAACCTAAGACAACTAAAATAACTGTCTGAACATGCTAGTCTGAAAGCCTCTAAACTTTCTGAATAAAGAGTTGATGGACATGTCCCTAACTAACTCCAACTACTAAAATAAATTAATTAATGAGATAATAATGTAATGGTCATGTCCTCAAAGGATGAGGACTCACTGCTGAGACTGGAATGCTACTGATGCTCTGGAGCTTATGCTTCTTAAACTATTGTATAAAACACCATAGCGCAAATGTATTAGTACGATTGAATGTACATGTATGCATGTGAGGTAGGATGAATACAAAGGGTTCACATGCATAAACTATACTAACTGACTATATAACATGAACATGAGAATACATGTATGAATACATAATCACTATAACTGAGTTTGTGATATCATGATTACTGAATCTGAGTACTGATAACATGAGATACTAATAACTGTATAACTTAAATAACTAATACTGAGTGACTGTATCTGACAACCTAGTTTTTGATGGAACTAGCTGAGTTGCATTCTATTCTGAGTTGACTGTATCTGACAGTCCTGAATTCTATAGAACTATCTGAGTTCTATTACTGAGAATAAATGACTATATATGATAGTACTGATATATAACTAAAACTATGAGAAGTAGTCATCTAACCGACATGCCCCAAATAAAGCAAGATAGATGAGTTGAGGTCCAATCTGTAACCCCAATTAGAAGGGTGTCAATACTGCGCCACTGGTAAGGACAAGTTGTGGGTGACCCTCATCTGACAGTGTCCCTAAAAGAGAATGGTGGGGCCCTTATTTGACAGTGCTTATCCACCTCATTAACCCTTATCTAACAGTGTTGATATCTCAACCTATGCTGGCTACATAGTTCTGAATACAAGGATTGTTTCTAATAATTACACCCTCACATGACGGTGTGTTCCCATCCTTGGGTTCACTAGGTGCTAAATCCTACTCCCATATGAATAAACACTTAACATGATTAACTTAACTGACTAGGACTGAGTTAACTGAGCTACGTTGACTGAGAAAATTCTACTGAGATTACTGAAATTCTGAGATTTTTGAGATTACTGAGTTTACTGAGTTTTTCTGAGTCACACAACTGACTAAATTTCTATGAACGTGACTTGAATGAGAGTAGCATGAAAACATGACACTAGCTCTAGGAACACAACTAATTATTGGGTACAAGTACCCCCAAGACTCGATAGCATAAAACTGACAAATAATGACTTTGTTGAATACATGACCAACATCATAATCTATAATACAATAAGTTAGAGATTTCATGAAGTAGAAGTTCTAAAGCACCACAAGGGTTACACATGTATTCATAATTCACTGACTAAGACATTTCATCAAACATTTGACATGCATAAACTTGTACATGATTGGGGATTTCATATTATCATACTAGTATGACACTTTTCCTTCACATAGGCATTTAATCAAACATATTAGGAGCATAGTTTGGTTATACCATCATCAATGAACCTAATTATCATGGTTGCATGACTAATTTTTCAAGTTTGAAGGGTTTATCATGATTATTATGGAAATCATCAAATACTAAGGTCAATCTTTGGAATATGTAATTTAAAACATGAATCAAAACTCCACAACATCATGAACATGAATTTCAATTCAATTTAAATCATAAACATTCGTACATACAAAAATCTTGTATTTTGAAAAGAGATTCTTGAGATTCATAGGTGAAAGGAACCCATGAATCAACACATTACATACCTGGGTTGTGAGTTCCTTGAAGTCCTTGAACTTAAAGAACTTTAATCTCTTAGTTTCTTGAAGAAGGATTTGGATCTTGGTCTTGGGGATTATCTTTGAGAGAAAACCCTAATTGGATGTTGTAGATAGATAATGAAATTCTGCGTCTATATCTGATATTACAAGTTATAAAAAAGTGTGGTAAAAGACCAAAAATCCCTTTTTAAAAAAAGACGTAAAATAGCTGAACAAAGTATGCAACAGTTCGTCGGTCCTAACCATCACACCTGGGAAGAATAGTGGTTCACTGCCATTCCTACGACGGCTTGGGCGATAATCTGTCGCTAGCTCTACGGTCTATCGGCCTAAGCCATCACCTTTAGGAAGAATGTTGTCTCACTGCCTCCACTGTGACAGCTTGGGCGATGGTCCATCACTAGCTCGATGGTCCTTTGGCTCTCACCATCGTACCTAGGCGACTTTGACTGCTTTCTATATTTTGGCCATAACTTTCTACCTCGATACCAAATTTTGTCAAAATTGGTATCGTTGGAAAGCTAATTCAATTTCTCACTCAACAAAAAGTGAAAATCTTAAAAATTCCACATGTACAAAAATGGATTGATCTTTCAAAGTATGTTTTTAATAGTTTTGGGATGATTTTAAGCTAGGTAGAAATAAGGGGTATTACAATATCTCCTCTTTGAGAACATTCATCCTTTAATAAGACCAAGTGAGAGGGGAGAAGATAAACTGACATACTTACTGAACATGAATAACTAAAACATGATCTCATGGCTGAAATGACTGATAACTAAATATATTATACCGAACATGTATGTCTGATGCATGTGTAACTGATTCATGAATGCATGACTGAATGTTTTGAGGAACTAAGTTTCTCACATTGAGAGTGCATATCGGATGCATGATTATATGACTAAACTGGTGCATAAATGCATGACTGAATATGCAATGGTATTTAATACCAAGTTTATAATGGAACTCTGAACATGAAACTAAGTAAGTTTGAGGAGAACTGTTACCTTGAGCTTAATCTGAGTTAGCGAAGAAAATGTGAGGATAATTGGAACATATGTCTGCTTCTTACTTCCCAAGTAGCTCCGTCAACTAAATAATTTTTCTAGAGAACTTTGATTGGAGGGACTTCTTTCTTCCTCAGTGTACGAGTCTGATAGAATAAGATTTTGATTGGAATCTCTTTGCAAGAGAGGATGTTCTGAACATCTACGCTTTGAATAGGGACTATGACTACTGGCTCACCTATGCACTTCTTGAGCAATGAGACATGGAAGACTGGATGAACTGAGGCTAGATCTGAAGGCAATTCGAGCACATAGGCTACCTTACCAAAATGACTGAGAATTTTGAATGGTCTGACATATCGGGGATTGAGCTTTCCCTTCTTGCCAAATCTCTTTACTCCCTTCATGGGAGAGATATTTAGATAGACATAATTACCAATCTTGAACTGGAGATCATTTTTGCGTACATCTTCATAAGACTTCAATCAGTTCTGAGCAGCCCGGATTCTTCTTTTGATCAACTAGACTTTTTCTAAGGCATTGAATACTAATTCAGGCCCTATAACTAAGACCTCAGAAACATCAAACCATCTGACTGAAGATCTAAATCTCCTATCATAAAGATCATCAAATGGAGCCATCTTAATACTGGAATGATAGTTTTTGTTTTGTGCAAACTCAATCAAAGGCAAGTGTTTATCCCAACTACCCTTGAAATAAATTGCATACACTCACAACATATCTTCTAAATTTTGAGTGGTCCGTTATGCTTGACCATCTATCTATGGATAAAAAGCGGTACTGAGGTGAACTTGGGTACCAAGAACCTTTTTGAATGCTTTCCAGAAATGTGAGGTGAACTGGGTACCTCTGTCTGAGATAATAGATAATAGAACACGATATAGTCTGACAAACTCTCTGATGGTAAGTTTGGAATAATCCTCGGATGAATAAGAGGTATGGATTAGAAGGAAAAGAGCTGATTTGGTCATCCTATCTATAATGACCCAAACTGAATTATGCTGGCAACGAGCATGAGGCAAACCCTTCATGAATTCCATGTTCACTTCTTCCCACTTCCAAGTAGGAATAGTAAACTTTTGCAAGGACCCACTAGGCTTCTGATGCTCTTATTAACCTACTAACATGTTGATCACTTATCTACAAACTGTTTAACATCTCTCTTCATCCCACTCCACCAATAGATTTCCCATATATTGTGGTATACCTCTGTGGCCCCTGGATGAATAGAGTAGCACGCACCATGCGCTTTTGCAAGAATTTTCTACCTTAAGTCATCTACACGTAGAACACATAGATGACCCTGATAATACAATACACCATCTCTCCCTTCAGAGAAAACCTCTACTTTATAATTCTTGACTGACTCTTATAACTTGACAAGGATGGGATCTCTGTCTTGCTTTTCTTTTACCTTAGAAAGTAGAGATGATTCTGAACTATTCTAAACCTATATTTCATCCTCCTCTGAATCAACTAACCGAATGCCTAGTCTGGCAAGCTGATGGATTTCTTAATCTAACTTCTTCTTACTGTCCTTAACATGACTAACACTACCCATATACATTCTCTTGAGAGCGTCGGACATGATGTTAGCCTTTCCCAGATGATAAAGGACACTCATGTCATAATCTTTCAAGAGCTCTAACCACCTTCTCTGACAAAGATTGAGATCTTTTTTAGAACAGACATATTGAAGGATCTTATGATCTATGAACATATATACATGAACACCATATAGATAATGCCTCCAAATATTTAAGGCAAATACTATGGCTGCTAACTCAAAATCATGAGTAGGATAATTCTTCTCATGGGGTTTAAGTTGTCTAGAGGGGTAGTCTATGACCTTACCATGCTGTATGAGGACACAACCAAAACCTACTATGGATGCATCATAATACACTACCAACCCATCTAAACCCTCTGGAAGATAAAAAATTAGAGATCAGGTGAGTCAAGCCTTCAACTCTTGAACACTCTTCTCGCAAGGATCTGACCACTAAAACTTCACTATCATCTGAGTCAATATGGACATAGGGGATGCAATAAAAGAAAATACCTCGACAAACCGTCGGTAATAGCCAGCCAAACCCAAGAAACTCTGGATATCTATTGGAGAGACAGGTCGAGGCTAGTTTCTTACTAATTCAGTCTTTTAAGGATCAACCCTAATGCCATCACTGAAAATGATATGATCAAAAAAGGCTACTAAACTTAGCTAAAATTCACACTTATTGAATTTGGTGAACATCTGATGATCTCTGGAGGTTTGAAGTACAATTCTGAGATTGTCTACATGATCATGCTCACTACAAAAATAGACAAGAATGTCATCTATGAAGACTATGACAAATATATCCAAGTACTGCTTGAATACCCGGTTCATCAAGGCCATGAAATTTGTGGGGGCGGTACTGGTAACACCAAAGGATATGACTAGGAACTCGAAGTGACCATAACAAGTATGGAAAGCTGTTTTGAGAATATCATATTCTCTAACTCTAAGTTGATAATAACATTATCTGAGGTCTATCTTAGAGAAATAGCTAGCACCCTAAAGTTGTTCAAATAAGTCATCGATTCTGGGAAGTGGAAACTTGTTCTTGATAATGACTTTGTTGAGCTGGCAGTAGTCTATACATATTCTAAGAGAACCATCTTTCTTGCACGCAAATAATATTAGTGTGCCCCATGGGGACATATTGGCACTGATAAATCCTTATCTAAGAGATCTTTCAACTGCTCCTTCAATTCTTTGAGTTTTGTTATAGCCATTCTGTATAGCGGAATACATATAGGCTAAGTATCTGGAAGAAAACCGATATGGAAGTCTATTTACCTTTTGGGAGGAATTCCTTGATGATCTTTAGGAAAGATATTTGAATATTCCTTCACGACTGAGACTAATTTGAGAATGGGAGTTTCAGGACTAGTATCCTTAACTCGAACAATATGATAGACACATCCTTTTGATATCATTTTCCTAGCCCAAAGGTAGGAAACAAGTTGACTTATGAAAGATGAAGTACTACCCCACCACTCTAGGATAGGTTCATTCCAAAACAAAAACTGGAATATTCTATTTCTGCAGTCGACTGTGGCATATTATGAATGAACCCAATCCATGCCGAGAATGACATCAAAATCAGTTATCTCTAATTTGACTAAATCTACTGAGGTGGCTTTCTAAAATATCATAACTAGACAATTCTTGTATACCTATTGGGCTATGATAGTTTTAGCCACTGGGGTAGATACTGAAAAGGGCTCTACTAGAATTTTAGGACTGACTTCGAAATTAACTCCTATATTAGGAGTAACAAAAGACAAAGAAGCTCCTGGATCTAGCAAGGCATTAACATACATATGAAAGATCTGTAATGTACCAGTAACCATATCAGGAAAATTTTCTTGATCTTGCCCACTAGTAGCACTAGAGGTGGCACCCTGCAGATTTTGGAGACCAGACTGAGCTGGGGAACAGTTCTGCTAACCCTGAAAACCTAACTAAGGACAATATTTGACTCTGTGTCCTAGCTTTCCATATCCAAAAAAAACATAGCTACCAGCTCTGCAATCACCCTTGTGGTTCTTACCATAAGTCTGACAAAGGGGATTAGTTTGGGCATTGATGAATCTGCCCTAGACTTAAAGCATGGTGCTATATCTCTATCCATACATGAACTTAGGATATAGAGCACTAGCCAAAGAAGGAGCTAGAACTAATGACTTAGGATGAAACTAAGAACGGTTTTCTCCTTTTGACTTAGGCTGAGCAAAGTTGAAACTATATGTCCTTGCTATCTTATTCTGCTTCTACCTCATCTTAATTTTTTGCTCCTCTATCTTCTGACCATAAGTGATAAGCCTAGCTAAAGTTATGTCACTATTCAATATCGTAGACCTATACTTGTATCCATAATTCACTGACTAAGACATTTTATCAAACATTTGACTTGCATAAACTTGTACATGATTGGGGATTTCATATTATCATAGTAGTATGGCTCTTTACCTTCACATAGGCATCTAATCAAACACATTAGGAGCATACTTTAGTTATACCATCATCAATGAATTTAATTATCATGGTTGCATAAATAATTTTCAAGTTTGAAGGGTTTATCATGATTAATATGCAAATCATCACATACTAGGGCCAATCATTAGAATATGTAATTTAAACATGTATCAAAACCCCCCACAGAATCATGAATATGAATTTCAATTCAATTTAAATCATGAGCATTCATACATACACAAATCTTGGATTTTGAAAAGAGATTCTTGAGCTTCATGGGTGAAAGCGACCCATGACTAAACACATGACATACCTGGGTTGTGAGTTCCTTGTAGACTTTGGACATAAAGAACTTGAATCCCTTAGTTTATTGAAGATGGATTTTGATCTTGTTCTTGGGGATTATATTTAATTGAAAATCCTAATTTGATGTTGTAGATGGATAATGAACTTATGAGTCTATGTCTGATATTACTAGGTGTAAAAAGGGGTGGTAAAATACCAAAAATCCCTTTTTAAAAATGACTTAAAGAATCTGAATAAAGTATGTGACGATGGGTGAGATGGTTCATCGTTGAGTCGATGGTCCATCGATCCTGACCATCATACCTAGGTAGAATAGGGGTTCACTACCTCTTCTATGATGGCTTGGGTGACGGTCCATTGCTAATTCGATGGTCCATCAGCCTGAGCCATCGTGCTGAGGCAGAATGTGGTCTCAATGCCTTCAGTGCGATGGCTTAGGCGATGGTCTGTTGCTAGCTAGACGGTCCGTCGGCTCTCACCGTCGCTCCTGGGCAGTTTTGACTGCTTTTTGTATTTCAACAATAACTTTCTACCCCAATACCAAATTTAGACGAATTTGGTATCGTTGGAAAGCTAATTAAATTTCCCACTCAACAAAAAGTGAAAATCTTAAAAATTCCATGTGTAAAAAAATGGATTCATATTTCAAAGTAAGTTTTTAACATTCTTGGGATGATTTCAAATTAGGTAGAAGTATGGGGTATTACAAAGTCTTAGATAGAAATAAGACCACGAACTTATTAGTAACCATTATATAAGACCCCACAAAGTTCTCTCATAGTTTGAGACTTAGAGTATGTCATGTGAAGTGTAATTCCATCCATAAAATATCATGAAGTACCTTCCAAAGTGAGAAATATTTTAAACTATGTATAATTTCCATCAATACTTGAATAAGCTTTCCGTCGATACAAAATTCCCCCAAATTCGACACTCGGGCAAAGAGTTAGAGCCATTTTAGTGAGACGGTTTGCCATCTTGCACTTTAGCACGTCGCAGAGCCATCCAAAATGGAAATTGTCAAATTCCAGTGAGCCTCCACGATTCCACTGCATCACGGTGTCTTTCCAGTTTGCGACCAAGGTGGCAATGTGATTTCCACCACGTCACACCAAGTCTCAGTTTCCTAATTGTACAATTTCTAGTTAGCTTACATGATTGTGGTGCATCGCACCAGCACGTAAAATTGGGATTTTCCTAGTTCCAGATTTGAATACCAAGGGCAAAAAGGTTCTTTGTCCAACCCCTATATATACTCTTTAACACGATATTTAGGTCATTTACCCTTAAATATTGTTGGTTTCTCTCAATTTTCTTCAAAAACAAGACCTTGGATTTCTTCTAATGCAAGACTCAAATCATCAAGGTTTCATCATGAATCTTTCAAGATTTATATAGCAAGGTATGTTAGATGCTGATTCTTGGGTTCCTTCCCCCCAAGAAGTTCAAGACTCCTTTTTCTATATTCAAAGATCTTATATTTATGAGTTTTCATGATTCATGTTAATTGAAATTGAAGTTCATGTTATAATTTAGTTAAATTCATGTTTCGTTTATATTATCTCAAGATTTGATCATAGTATATGATGTTCATGATAAACTCTCTTCAAGTTGAATGTTAAGTGATGTGTTTATGTCAATTGAGAGTAGAAATTGTTGAATAACCAAAGCATTCTCTCCATATATTTGATAAAATGCTTATGTGAAGGAATTACAACCATTATAGCATGTTGACTAGAAATCCCCAATTGTGTGCAAGCTCATGCATGCCAAGTGTTTATTGAAAAGCCTTAATGAATGAATTGTGATATGTTAGCAAGAAATCCACCAATTATATGATCTTAAATGCATGTTAAATATTTGTTGTAAGACCTTTTTGAATGGAGTATGAGCCAATAGCATGTCTCCCTATACTATCACATGTTTATTATTTCCAAATGCTTGAACAGATGCTTTAATAATTGTAATGTTGAATGAATGTCCATGGTCATGATTATTAAAGAATGTTTATCTTTTACTTTTATGTTATCCATTCTTGGGGGTATTTATATTAGACAATTTAGCTGCAAGTTTAGAGCCCATGTAAGTTTTCACGGTAATCTCAGTCAAGCGATGATTCTTATAACTCAGTGAGTTACAGAACTCAGTACTCTCAAATAGTTAGAAAACTTAAGAAATCTCAGTAATCTATGTATTATTAGCATTCCAGCTTCAGTTCAGTACTCATCTTAGATCTTAGTAGTATTCAAGAATTGAGTTTCAGACCTCAGTAGCATTCAAGTAATCAATTCAGAACTTAGTATCATTCAATCAGATAATGGGATTCAAAAGTATTCCATCAGTCTTCGGAATCAAGTGAACTCATCTTAACTCAGTTACTCAGTTTAAGAAAAAAATCAGTTCAGAGACTTTCAGTTAGGAGTAGGACTTAGCACTGAGAGAACCTAGGCATGAGGACTCACCTATTAGAAAGGACTTAGATCCCTTGGAGTAATCCCTAAGTTTCAGAACTACATAACCAGCGTAGGTATGAGATGTCACTCGCTAGATAGGACTAACATACTCCGGGATCACCCGTTAGTATATTTTATATATATATATAGGACTGATCCTAGGAGGTCATCCATTATATAGGACTGACTCCATAAGAGAGTTATTTACCCATGGAATGTTATTGACACCCTTCCAGCTGGGGTTATAGGTTGGACCCAAACTTAGTTAGAAGGGGCATGTCAGTTAAATGATTACTTCACACAGTCTCAGTAAAGGAACTCAGTTCAGTAGTACAGAGTAAGGACTGTCAGATACAGTCAATCATTATGATTATCAACAGACTCAGATATCACCCGATAGATAGGACTTGTCTCAGATTTAGTTAATCAAATTCAAAGGTCACCCGCTAGATAGGATTGATCTCAGATTAAGTCAAATCATATTCATTATCAGTATATGCATAGATCATCGCTAGATAGGACTAATCTCAGATTTAGCTAAGTACTTTCATTATCAGTAGATACAAAGATCACCCGTTAGATAGGACGGATCTTAGATTTTAGTTGAGTATTCCATTATTCAGTCTCATAGTATTAATATTAAATTCAAATATCAGTAAAGCAGTATCTGAGTATTAGTATTCAGAGTCATGATGATTTTAGTTATGGTTTGTATATTTATGCATATGTCCTCATTCAGTACTCTCATGTTATTCAGTTAAGCTATGTTCATGCATAAGCCATTGCATTTAGCCTTACCTCATCTGGCATACTAGTATATTCAAAGTACTGACGCATACTTTTCTCTTGTATGCCAGATGAGGTAAGGCTAAATGCAAAGATGAGAGGTTTAGAACATAAAAACTCGGGGCATTATAGTATCTCCTCCTTGTGATCATTCATCCCCCGAATGATAGTGACTTAGGTAAAATACTAAGGAATGACTAAGATGATACACGGGACACTTACGAGCTGAAGCATGACTTAATATCTAAAATCTAAAACTGAAGCATGATGCATGAACTGGGCTGCATTCATGAAGGCATGCTATGATAGTTTTAAAATCTGGGATTCCATCATACTATTTGGTCGAAATTTGAAGTTGGATAACCAACATGATATGATTTCAGAATCAAGATATCCTTTATGGTTAAAACAACTTATACTAGAAGTAAGGACTCAACTAAATTTGCAATTCTCATGAATGTAAATAAATTACCTTATGTAATAGCCATGTTTATAAAACTTCAGATAGTAAGACTAGAAGGAAAGATGGAGAATCATAGGAGCTTATTAATCTGATTGCTAATCTGAATTGTTGGTTATATGGACTAACTTAAACTTAAAGTTCATACTCAACTACAGTATTTCTTCAACACTCTCTACAAGAAGTTTTAATAACATTAGGGATCAAAGAACCTTGGAAAAGATCTAAATAAGATATCTGGGTAACGAATATTAATATGTCTATAACTCTATAACATGGAACATAAAGAAATAAATCATATGCTAGGACAAAATTACTTTGTAATAGGCAATGCAACTGTACAATTTAATCTTAGCCTTTCTCCTTAAATACTGGTGTGGTTGCATATAACCATTCCATCCAAATTCTAAGTTGAAACACATACCTTTACCTTGTTCAAGCGTAACTCTAAATCACAAGGTATTACACATAACACCATAACACTAGTCTAAACCATGAATTCGATACCCCATGCATGCTTCACACATTTCATATCAATAATAATTCCTCTTACCACTTCAAAAACTATATTTAATATCTTACTAGGAATTCCATAAAGAATAATGCACCCATCCACATATATAAAAATATGACATTCAAGCTTATCATTATAGCCATATATGAACTTCTAGGGAACAAACCCACCGAAGCATCTTTCACATATTCTCTAATACGTCTATCAATAACAACTTCGATGCACTATCCCCAACAAAACATACATGAAATTTCCAGCTAACCATGACATGACATACACCATAAACATTGCCTCAATCTTCTTTCACACTTATAGGTTTAGATAAAATAAGCATTCAATAATTTTTCCTCAATATGAAACATTTACTCTCTCATATTTAACCATTGATAGATTTTACATAACAACTATCTTAACATTAAGGAGTAGTCACTGAAAGGTTAGAACATAAGTACCTAAAGCATGAAAGAATAGTATGCATAACTTTGATACTTAACTGAAGCCTGAGGAATAAAGTATAAAAGGCATGAATTCATTAAAGAGATCAAAACTAAGAACATACAAGACATAATAAGGGTTTTCAATAGTCATTTTGAGTGTAGCATGAGTATCGAGAACTGAGCATATTGTAAAGAATGAGTACATGAGTCATGAGCTTCATGACCTGAGTTTGGAGTTCATAAATTCATGGAATAGGATTTATACTACAACGTGAATTGGAACTCCTTATACTAGAAATTGGAAATGTACATAATTTTTATGTCAAATACATGAATATGAGTTATGTTTATGGAGCTGACATATAAGGTACAAGTATATGTTGTGATGACTAACATACAACACGTTACACTGAGATAAGAATGGGTCGAACTTCTTAGTTCCCTACGGATCTTCTACAATACACTAGAATCATTACTAGAATCTAAGAGCCTTGCTTGGTTTCTTGTTCTATCATCTCACTTTTAGATTTAAGCCATTATTCTAAGTCTGTGAACCCCCTTTAATAAACTCTAAACTGAACTACAACCACTTTACTCTAGAGTCCGAGATATAACTATACACATAAGTAATAAACTCACCATAAGAGACTATACCAGAAAGTGTAAAACTCATTGCTAGTACTTTCTTCTAAGATAGAACTCTTAAATTTCTATATCTCATTAGTTGTCATGTTTACACCATTCTTAAACTTATAATTTGTATATTTTCCTTCATAGACTAGTAATATCACATCTCTAAACATATATATATATATATATATATATATATTTCTAAAGCATATGAATTTCTATTACACCAAAATACCAAACATCATCAACCTATTACCTATAGCTTAGCTGGTAAGAACATCATATACTACATAGATTCTTTCAAACTTAACAACTTAAGGGTACTCTCTAAGCATACACACTATTAAAACATAGATATAATACAATCCCTATAACCTTGGGTACACTTTTACGTCATACATATATCATCATACTTAATATAAAATCAATAAACCTAAATTCATACATACATTGTTTCAAGCCTACTATTTTACCTTTCATACAACTAGCCCCATGGATACATAATCTACTAAATCAAGATCAAAACTATCCTTACTCTACCACTGCTAAATTTCTAAGGTCATGCTTCTAACTCTAGGTTATGTGCTATCATAGGATTATGAGAAGGTATGTGAAAGCACAACTGACTTCATTTTAGTGGACAATTTTCATGAACATGAATTAAATCTTTCAAACTTCAGAACATAAAAGCACTGATGGAATACTTTGGAGCCTGTGTCCAATCTTATAACTTATCCTTAGGGATTATCTCAGAAAAATCTATTTATAATGATTTAAGTTTGGCTATTTATATTGCCTCAAGAATTAGGCAGGTTTGGCACTTCTTGATTAACATAAGAATCTACATAAATTTCTTAGACAACATTTCTCTTGCATAATCTGAGACATGAATAAAGAGGAAAATTTTCTGAAGTGCCCTGTAGCCTCTTGAAGAAAAGTACAGACGTCTTTGTATCATTTTGCAAGACTCTACTGTACATGACTGCATAGAAACACTTGAACTCTAGGCTATGCTACCAAGTTTATCACAACATGAGACTAACCCCTAGTCGAACACTATGCTCAAAACCAGAAGTGATCCCAAGCTAACCCATGATCTAACATATTACTTGTGCAAATAATTTAAATTTTATTAAAACTAAACTTAATGATTGAAAAAATGATCATGCGAAAGTCTGAATTAATGTATTATTGATAAAGTTTACAACAAGATAAAATATAAGAAAAAAACTTGAATTACATGTAATGACTCTGAGTGACTATCTATAAAGCCTTTACTATACTGACTATGGGTATCTTAGACATGCCTACAATAACCACTAATCAATACATATGAATAATAATAATATATGACCTAAGCTACAACTGAATGAAGTCCCTAAAACATAAGAACTCATCACCTGGAGGCAGGAAGTTACAAATTATCTGATTATGATTTGTGGGCTACAACTATTAGCTATATTATGACACAATGTAGCAAATAGATATATATGTGGATTAGTACTTTTGATTGTACTGAGTATATGAAGATATGTATAAAATCATGGAAATATTTAAAACATGTTTTAAAACTAAGAATATAAGTTATTTACTGAAACACACATTTAAATTATAGGTAGACGTGGAAATTATGTCATATTGAGATTTATAAATCATAAGACAAAAATAATTTTGTAAGCTGGGATGTGATCGAATCATAAATCCTATATATAAATCTCATGTAAAGATGAACATGTTGTAAAACTGAACTGAGGATCATGTATGGATACTGAACATGGATATATAAACATGTAAAACTGAAAATGCAAGACCAAGTAAAGAATGTACAAACATTATCTTAATAAATTGAATAATCTATAAAACTAACTAAATAATTACTCAAATCTTATTTCTTGGTAAGCAAACCTGAACTGAGATAAACTTAATACCGACTTAAACTATGTGAGCTATTACGTAACTAACATAAACTATGTAAGAAATCATGGAGTCCAATGTCTAACCCATGTTTAGGAGGGTTGTTCTATCCTTTCCATTGGAGCAGAATTTAAACTAGAGTGGTCACTAAACTAAGCCCATATTGGGCAAGGGGAAACACTCTGTAGAGAGGCCCCTAAACAATGGTGGCATGTAGTTTCGGGGGAAGTATGATGTTATAAACCCATACTCTCCACTCAGTGCTAAATCCTACTCCGAACTAAAAGTCATAGAAATATTAACTAGTGCATTCTCTAATAACTAATAACTAATAAGCTTAGATCATGGTATTATAAAAATAATAGTGCATACGTATTCTCAAGTAATTATGATCATATAAAATGATAATTCTCAACATGATCATGGTGTTCTAAATATGAAATTAAAAACATGGTCTGACATACATGTTACTTGGAAATTAAAAATCATGTAAAAGACATTGGTATCAGGTTTTCATAACCTGACAGTATTGAATGATCATAAAAAAACTATATACCAAACTTGAAATACTCTAGTAAGTAATCATGGTTCAAAGATCCCAAAACATAGACATTTCATCAAACATGTGAGAATCATAAATTTAAACATAGGAATGTGATAAACATAAGAAAACAACATGATGACATGGCTAAGTTCATAATTTGGGGATTTATCATGAAATCAATGGAGTATGACTTGAAATTTACAACTCAAACATGAAATATTTTAATTCACTTGGAAACATTCATAGACATGGATTGTAATTGACTTAGCAAGAAATTCATGGATTTATTTCATGAGATACATGAATGATTTCATAAAGTAGGATTAATTTATACTCTTAAGTAAAAATAGTATTTTTTGGCTCAATGGGTGAAAGGGATCCATTGATGAATACCCTACATACATTAATTAGATGACTTCTTAGAGAAATCTTGAGATTGAATCTTAAGTTCATGAATTTCTAGTCGAAGAAAGCTTGAATTTCTTGATCTTGGGTTGAGATTTTAAGCCTTGAGATTTAATGGATGAATTAGTGAAAGGGACCCTAATCTTGATATTGTTAAATTTTAATCTTGGGATACATAACTCAATTATATATATGATTTTGGGAAGATAATTCAATTACCTATATGTTTTTAGGTCTTGAGATTAAAAACTCTTAGTATAACAAAAGTTATGATGGTTTTAAGATGACTATAGTTTTGTACATCCGAAAACATTAGTCGCTAAGGGAGGTTTTGACTTGTTCATGATATGGGAGCTATTTGAGGACTTAATATATATCCAAGTAACTTATAAATCTATAAAAATGTGAGAATTGATTCTTGCATTGTACACTGGTCAGTGTACGAGTCAAATCTTATGACTCATAACATATCTATAGGACTTGTAGCCACTACTCGTAATCCGAAAAGAACTTAGAGAACTTATTCTGTTGACAATACGACTTATAATCAAATGACCCATACCTTATTTCATTACTTCTAGAGTCAACTCATAAATTGAAGATAACTCAAATCATCCCTCATTAACATAGGTATGACTTTCTACATACGACTCGTAAGAGTCTTTACTATTGAGGGATAAGTCGTATGTTGTCCAAAGACCAAAAAACATATAGGATATTACAAATACCTAGGGTTCCCAGTCTATGGCCAGTGGTGCTCAGTCAGCCCTACTTTATCATTCTTTCCAATTTTTGGACAACTTCGCCATGGATGTTATGAAGAATGAAGAAATTAGTGCTTTTATTGTGGTTAACTTAGTCATATTCATTTATATTATCCCTCATCCTTAATTGTCACTAGGGGAAATAAGGTCTTGATCTCAACTTCTTTAGGTCTGGCACCTAAGGGTGCCACATTCAGTAGAGACACTAGTTGAAATCATCTCTATGCACTTGCTATTAGCTAGGAATCTAAGGCATCCCCTGATGTTTTTACAAGTATGTTACAAATATTTTTTCATGATGTTTATTGTTTGCTTAATTCGGATTCTAACCTATATTATGTTACCCCATAAATGATCGTACACTTTGATTTTGGTCTGAAAAGTATTTTTAACCCCTTTTTTGTCTCTACTTTGGTGGTGATTCTATCATTAATAGAAAAATATATAGGGGTTGTGTGGTTTCCATATTTAGTAGGTACACATTGGTGGATTTGGTAGAGCTTTTTATGGTGGATTTTGATGTGAACTTCAGAATGGATTGGCTCTATTCATTCTATGCTTCTCTAAATTGTATGACCTGAACGGTCAACTTTTAACTTTCTAATAAACTTATGATCGAATGGGAGAGGGTCTCCTTATTACCTAAAGGGGGTTTATTTCATACCTTGGAGCCTCAAAGTTGATCTTAAAGGGTGTGTGCATCACCTAGTTTGGGCTAAGGATTCTAATTCTTAAATTATTTCTTTTCCTTATGTTCTTATCGTTGGTGAATTTTCCAAAGTATTTCCCAATGATCTTCCTAGAATTTCTGTCGATAGGGAAATAGATTTTGGGATTGATGTTCTAATAGATACCTATCCTATTTTTATTCCTCCTTGTAGGATGGCTTCGGCTGAACCAAAGGAGCTAAAAAAGTAATTAAAGGTTCTTCTCGATAAGGGATTTATTCATCCTAGTGTTTTTTCATTGCGTGATCTTTTACTTTTTATGTCAAAGAAAGTGGGGTATATGTGTAGACTATCGTCGGCTAAATAAGGTTACAGTGAAGAATAAGTATCCTCTTTCTAGAATTGATGATCTTTTCAACCAACTTCAGGGTGTTAGGTGTTTCTCTATGATTGGTCTATTCTTGGGATGCTATCAGTTAAATACTAGGGAGGTCAATATTTCTAAGACTAATTTACAAATGCAGTATGATCATTGTGAGTTTTTGGTTATGCTTTTTGTGTTGACTAATGCTCTGACTACTTTTATAGGTCGTATGACTTGGGTGTTCAGGTAGGTTTGGACTTATTTGTAATGTTTTTAATTGATGACATCTTGGTGTACTCTAAGAGTGAGAAGGATCATGCAAATCACCTCTAAATTGTGTTGCATACTCTTAAATATTAAAAATTATATGCCAAATTTTCTACGTGTGTGTTTTAGCTAAGTTTTCTGACTTTCCTAGGGGCCTGTTATTTCTAGTTAGGGGATCAAGGTGGATCTACAAAAAATTACGCTATTTAAGAAATGGGCAAGATCCACAACTCCAACCGACATTAGGATGTTCTTGGGTTTGGCTGGGTATAATAGGAGGTTTATGGATAATTTCTCATCTATTTCTATTCCATTAATATGGTTAACTCTGCAAAAAGTTTCAGTCTCTGTGGTCTGATGCTTGAGAAGGTCGTTTTGAGAAGTTGAAAGGTATGTTGACTTTTAAAAGAGTATAGGAATGTAAATTTGTAGCCCGAGATCAA
Source organism: Capsicum baccatum var. pendulum (assembly GCA_030864225.1). Taxonomy (NCBI): domain Eukaryota; kingdom Viridiplantae; phylum Streptophyta; class Magnoliopsida; order Solanales; family Solanaceae; genus Capsicum; species Capsicum baccatum. The sequence continues at coordinate 98,830,839 of CM061560.1, read as the reverse complement.
CTCCAGGACTAAATCTGTATCAAAGAGTCGAACAAGTCAGAATCTCTCTTGACTAAAGTAAATATTAGAATCTATGTCAATTCATACTTTAAAATATCATGTATTGGCTCAATAGCTCATAAATAATCCATTAAGGTAGTATAATACCCATTATGAAAGAACATGTTTTCAAAGTGAAAAGTGGGAGTAAATCTTTTTTTAGTAAACCAATAATAAAATCATGCTTGTAGGAATTGTACAATTAACTGAGCTTGAATTGTGCCAAACCTAAGCATTCCATCACTAGTATCAAAAAATTACAATTAAAAACATCTAAATATCCATAGAATATGGTGACATCCTTTGCAAGGATAAATCACTTACCCAGAGTCCAACAAGTATCGTATCACGGACTTGGACCCAATAATATATAACCAACTAAACCATAACACAATAGCCTGAGAAACCATAATACTCTACTGAGTAAATTATTAAACCTTATACTAAAGGTTTATTAGCCTCAACTATGTCTAACCTACTAGTAACCTAAGATAATAGGTTCTTATAAGCATAAGAAATATTTCATCTTAAGGGTAAATTCACCATTCTATCCTACAAACACATAATTTAGGCTATGTCATGGTAATCTACCCATAATAACATCCTAACAATCTTATGTAAAATTTAATATATATATATATATATATATAAACAGTATCTTGTAAAGAACAATAAACAAAAGCCTATATCGATGCCAAACTGCAAGTCCTCAATTCGCCCACAAATCATCAAAAATTCCTCCATGATACCAAAATGCTAGCACACTATCAATATAGTATCCTTCATAATATTAGGAGTAAAACAATACCCATGTTTCAATATACAAGGGTTGGATCAAAATTTGGGTAAAAAATGGGCTCGTAGGGCCCACAAATAGTATAAAAAATTGAAACCATCGCAGGGTGTTGCAAATAAAAAGGAATGTTCGCTCTAAAGATGAGTGCAAATAGTGCATAAATTTATGGACCAAAGCATCAATAGTGGTTTAAGAATTTAATGATCTAATTTCTAAGAATTTACCATGAAATAGGATGAAATTTGATAGGAAAATTAATAGGAAATGACCAAGGAGTGTTATTCTAGCTTACCATAGCTTCAATGGATGATTCCCAAACTTTTTTTCTCTTCAAGCTCTCAAAATGGTGGAAAAATGGTGAAATGAATAATGGAAAATAGGGTGAAGAAAGGGGAATTAACATACCCCATGTGTCGCCAAAGTGGCTACTTGTCCTCTTAAGCAACTACCACTTAAGAGGTATAAGACCACTAAAGCCAATCTACATAGGGGCAGGTGTACCGGTAACATGGTCTTTTAGACGCAAAAGTGGTGCCCCCTTAAGCGACCGCCTTATCTATAAAGCGGTCCTTAGCCAAATAGAAAAGGCTGGAAAGCAACTCATGGGCTCTAAAATGCTTGATTCCAAAGTGGCTCCATGACCTCTAAAGAGTTCATACTAGATATAAGGAACCAAATTTTTTCTACGTACGAAAATGAACTTTGAACGGGTGCTATATATTCATTCAAAGCCCTATGTGAGCAAATAAACTAGGCTATCATACCAAATTTGACTATCCTGAGACAATTGAACCATAGACAATTTCATTTGAAGTAATTTGGACTAAATGTGGGGCTAACACCTATAGTTCTATTTTTTTACATAAATCACCTAATAGCCAAAAATTAGCCAAAAAGCCTCAAGACCTAAGTAAAGGGACCCTATAGACTTAAATCAACAATTAAGAGCTAATGACACTATCACAATTCTCATTCAAGGTCACTTATTAGGAGTTTTAGTCAGACACCAATTCCACAATGAAATCTCCAAAATAAGGAAATTATTCGTAAACACAAATAAATAATTGATAACTAAATTTATTGTTTTGACAAATTACAAATAACCTTTAGCCAGTGTCAGAAAGCTCAAAACATCAAAAATGTATGTGAATTGAAGAAGCAACCTAGAGGGTCATTACATCATTTAAGCAGCACATGGGGATTGTTAAATAACGTTCTTTAACTAAAATTACCATTTGGTTTTTATTATTTTCTGACTTTGGAGAGCCTAAAGAGAGGAAAGAGTGGATAATCATCCATTGAACTTAAGGTAACTAGACTAACATTCCTTGGTCAATTTTCATTATTTTCCCATCAATTTTCATCTTATTTCATGGTAAATTCTTATAAATTAAGTCTTTAAATCCATAGACACTAGGCACTGATTTGGGCTGCAATTTATGCACCATTTGTGCTCAACTTTTGATTAACAATACTTGTATTCTGAGGGAACTAGTGATAGATTTAATTTTGAATCCTATATTTGGGACCCGCAGGCCCGTTCTTGACCCAAATATTGACCGACCCCTTATATTTCTATATAGGTCTTGTTTTCTTCGTAATGATATCTAAATTAGTAATTTGATTGTGTGGTAGAATTTAAGGATTGTGGAGCAAAGAAAGATTATTTATGGATGATTCAAGGATATGCGACTATACATCAACGTAGGCTTCGGTCTATTTTCTTCATAATATAGTGTATGATATATATTGTATTATAGTAGGGATGATAGGATATGATTGTGAGTAGGATACTATGAATTTTTCTAAATTAGGAGTTTCAGGATAGAAGGATAAATCGACCCTTAAGATAAAGTACGTAATATAGTGAGGAGATCTCATCACCTTTGATTATAAGTATATTAACCATAGATTATGCTAAGTATCCTTTAGTATATGGTTTATCACTTGACCTATGGACTATCATTGTTTTTTGGATTAATGGTGTAATTGTTATGCCAGTTATTTGCAATTAGGGTCGAGGTTGTGGTTACAATACTAGTTGGACTCCAAGAGAGTATTTTATATTTATAAAGGATATGGTTTAGTCTATGTATGTTTGGATGATTATGATTATATTTTTTGGATACTTGTGAAGGCATGCATAATTTATTGTACATTTATGCTCACTTAGTGGTATGATTCAAACTAAAGCCTTCTTTTACTACTGGTTTTCTAAAAAAGAATTCATTCCCACTCATCACTTTTAGAATGGATTTTTTCATAGTGGGAATAATGCCGCCTTAGGGGATGATTTAAGAGAATCTAGAACTAAAAATGATGTTTTTGAAATTTGAGCACGGTAGATTCTATTCTATGGTTTTACCACTACTATTTACTTTGGTCGTGAGTGTTTTTGACCCTTTTTACTATTATATAATGACACAGTCTCGGAGTTGACCTTACAAAATTCATTTACTGACTTACACTTTTAGCCATAATTTAAGTCTATCCATTTAATATACATGCATTTCTCTAGTAAAGGATAGATAAGATTGAAGATAGTGAGGATGATGATTATTGGGCATTCTGGATTCACACCGTGTTAGTGTATATGGATATTCTCAAAACCCTTAGGGAGCCTTCATCCATAATCCATTGTGTCGAAAAAGAGACTTCATCATAGGTCCTGCCTTTGCAAGACATCAAGCAAGAAGAGGTGTATACACCAGGTACATTATTCCACTTAGATTAGTTATGGTATTATGGATTTACTTTGCATTTGTTAATGTATGTGTATCGTCTATCACTGGTATGTTGTTTGGTTCATATATCAATCATCCTTATGGGGGGTTCATAGATATAGGTTATAATTCTTATATACAGAGTATTGATTAAACCTTTTTGTTTTTTATGCCTGGTTAGATTTTTTTGTCCAGACTAGTTGATTACTATATTATTATTAATATGGTTGGTTCATGACAGGATGATTGTGGACTAGTACTGATATTTTTGGTATTATTCATATCTTTTTTTTAATAATATTGTGCATTATAGAAAGTGTAATCGTTGATAGACACTCAACTATAGGCTCAATAATGTTAGTAGTATCGATTTTACATGGTTTGGATTTCTTTAAGAGGGCATATTAACTACATAAGGTTTTACCATTGAGTTAGTCTAGGTTACCTATATATCTATATGTACATATATAGCTAAGAATTATAGTATATCTCTCTCTTACCTTATTTATTGCATTGTGTGTGCATTTCTCAGCATTGTATAATCTAATATATCTGTCTTTTACTAATTATTTTTATATTGGCCAGTGATATATGGTATAATAATTTATTCTTCAGTAAGGCTAGAATAAGTTATTTTATCCTTATTTCTTCCTTAGGTTTATTGCGTTTAGCCTCCTAAATAGTTGCAAGTAGTTTATATTCCTTCTCTGCATGATAATTTCAATTACTTTATCTTTGCAGCTCAATTAATAGTTTCCTACTAAGTACTACATATTTGATACTTATATTACCCTACTGCAACCTACAAATCATAGTAAGAGTTCTTGTCGTTGTTGTGTGAATTGTGTAGAGTCACTATGGATCAAAGATTTTGGGTGATCTCTTAAAGTTTGAAGAATTTCTACTCTTCTTCTTATGGTTTACATTGATCTCTATATTAAATTAGGAGATTATTTAGTGTTTTACCTTTTTCTCTTATTATATTTGAATCTCTTATACTGATTCTACTATGTTTTGGGATTGCCAAATATGTATAGGCTTTTATTATATTTATTCTACATTTCCCCTCTATTTTATTGGATAGTGCCTTAATATCAACTCTGGACTATGGGTTAACTTACCTATATATGGGTTATAGTAGGTGCTATCATGGCTTATTAATTTATATCATGACAAATTGTCAGAACATAGGTTTATCGATGTGTTGGTACAATAAATAAGTATCTAGTAGAGTCTCGTGAATTGTTGTAAAGACTTCCATATCTTACCTTTTACAAGGTATAGAGCATTGTTAGAAAATTTTATTTTATACTTCTTGTCACGTGTCCATATTTTTGTGAGACTCTAATATAGTCTTTGACTCTATTTTTTCTAGATGAATGATAGGAAGTTATTTATAAATATGGAGGGGTATTTGGCATGTTTTGAGAGCTTCAACGTATCTTGGACTAAAGAGTCAGAGGTTAATGTCAAATATCTTCAATGTTAGGAAGAGGATTTGGGGATAGCCCAAGATTTGGTAAAGTTCTTGACCACTTCATCCTATAAAGATTTAGCCCTAGAGATTCTAAACTATTTAATAGATAACTCACAACAAGAGATGAGGTCTGGTTCATCAAGGAGTTCTCGATCTAGAGTTGGGTTTATTGGTGTTCATTAGGGTTCCTTATTCGTTCCATAATATGAGATTGGGTTTCTAGAGTGAGACAGATATACTCTTATGATATAACCTTCAGAACATGACATGGTGCATGGATTTGATAGAGGATTAATCTTTCTATTCCATTTCGAATTGAGCATTTGATAAAAGCTTGGTCTTCATTCCATCATATTGTTGATCATACAAGCTCAATAGAGAGAACATGTATTTAAACTTATATAGGTAGTGGTAAGATGCCATGACATTAGTACAATATTATTTGTATTCAAACTGGGAGTGAGAATCCTCCCAATGAAGATAAACTTCACTTTTAGCCAATAAGTTCCAAACTTGTGATGTCTCAGACTAATGGTGCCTCTTAAATCAGTCATGATGGCACAACAAACAAATTTCGCATTAGAACTTTTGGAGTATTTGGTATGGATCCTTGTGTTGCGCTGACCATTCTAGATCATTAGTTGTAGTATCTCAGAGTGTTCTAGGAGATTACCATGGTTGTGGAGATATTGGTTTGTGGTCTAGAGAGAGTGTCGTAGTGAAGAGTTGGTGGTTAGAGTTTGCATATGTTTCTCACCAGTCTAGAGTTTCAGAGGTATGTTACACTTGTAGAGAAGAGGGTCATTTAAGTAGGTAGTGTCCTCAGCATTAGTTGGTAAACTAATTGGGGTCATCTTGTATTTGTCACCAATTTAGATTTTTACGAGTTTATTATGACTGTAGAGGGACCAGTCACTAGTCAAGAGTGTCCCCAATATGACATTATTACCTATTCAGCTCATCTAAATGAATCTTATTATATTATGGCACTTTCAATTAAACGCAGTGCACTTAGTACATTAGTTGGTGAATCAAATGCTCCGTTTGTGTTTGCACCCACCCATATTTATTCTCTCACAACATTAGGCATGTGACTTCGGATACAACTTTGATTGGTTCACCTTTTATTTCCTGCCTTACCTATTCATTTGAGTGCATAAGGGTTTTTATACCTATCTATGAATATGTGACTTGGTAGGATTTTGTTTATTGTTATGTAGATAATATCTTTTAGTAGTGGATAGAGTGGATAATTGTTGATATTTCCTTAGGGGTATAGCATTTGAATTTGAGTCCCATTTATTGTAGCATGTTGGTCTTCTTATGAACCCACAATTCTACTTGTTATTAATTTTCATTTTTAGTATGACCTACTCCTCAAACTGATATTTCCATTGCTATTCCTACTATTTTCATAGTTTGGTGTTCATAAATCCTAGTAGATAGATGATTAGACTTGCATCATCTGGTTAGAAATCCCTTCCTTGCAATTGTTATTCGTTGTCCAAGGTAGCTATCCCTTTTGTATGGTCTTCTTTCTTTTAGAAAGGTAAAGTTGGATATTTTTCCTATTCATTTGATGATGTATGAGTGGTTCATGTGATACCACCTACCCTAGGGCCTTGTCATAATTGGCGCCCCAAGTCCGACCAGGACTAGAGAACAACCGTGTTACCCAACCTAGCCTCCAGCCGCCTGCCCTGAGTTCGCTGAATTCCGAGCATGTAACAAAATAGTGTAACATCTCACAAAAAGACTGGGAATATATCACAACTGTGACCAATGCAATCAAGTCCGACCATCCCATACCAATAATCCAACCCTACCAAACCATACCTAACAAGACCATAAACCAAGCCATACAAAAGGATGTTCCAAAACATAATATAATTAATCCTAAAATGAAATAGGATGCTACAACTAACAATATCGTCCAATTATGTAAACCTCCCAACATATTCCAATGCCAAGGACGATACCTACACCGATCTAGCCCAGTCCAACCCATAGAAGCTCCACGAAGCCTCTAACCCAAAGAGTAATGCAATCTGATTGGGAAATGCCCAAAACCATAACCAAAACGAATGTCAAAAATAAATTCAAAATGTCTAGAAATATCCATAATATTAAAAGATGGATTCAAAAAGGATGGAAGATCACAACTTTAGTCTAAATGTTGATCCTAAGTCAATCACTATGTAGAAGGAGTAGAATGGTCGGTTCCTACAATGTGTGGGTATATAGTCGCCAGTAAACAGGGTTACTGAGTGACTACTTGCATGATCTAATGGCAAGAATAAAATAATGTCATTTATAAAACCAAGAAAAAACATCAATATGAACACAACAATACATATATATACATAACCATTCCAAGAAAATGGACCCGTTTAGCTTGACTTTAAAATCATTACTTAGGCTGTGTAGCTTTGTTGTCCTAAACAACCCACAAGCTATATGGGTTCCGCCCCCCTACTAAAAAGGACCTACTGTGTGTACCTACACGACCAGGGAAGTATCCCATGGCATTATTACTACAAACCCAAAATAAAGTGAGACATCATGCACACGGTCACCAAGACAAACCCTATATCAACAAATATGAGTTTCCAATTTTAGTCCCCTGGGGATATCCACCTTTCACAGCTTAGTTACACCTCCCATCATTATTGCCCAATTAAAACCAATTTCAAAATAACCAAAACATTATCCATTTATTAACCAAAGCCAATGATATTGATATCACCATACCAATATTTACTTGCAAGTATCATCCAGAGACAACCATTTATATGTTATAGAGGACTTTTAAGTGCCCTTGCATTTACCATATTAAACCACTTAGGAGACTTTTGTGTTCCCCTCAGGCATAACTAAATAGCCATTTACCATACCAAACCATTTAAACTATGCAGAATTCCTTTACCAAGTTTAGAACATACAAAAGTTCCATCAAGAGAAGTCAATGAAATGAACATATCTTCATAAGCATTTTGTCGAACATGTTGGGGGCATAATATGACCAAAACGAATTCCAATTACCCTTAAACCATTTCCATGCAATCCAATTATGCAAAACCACCATAAATACATGTTCAAGTATAATTAAAACCATGGGAAAATATAACCAACCATTTAACATCAGAAACCCCAAAGTATATTTGAAACCCAAAATCGTACAGTCAATGAAATCATGAAAACATTCATAAAACCCATGCCTTTAATTAGAATTAACAATTAGGGAAGAAAAAATGCCTCAAACAAAGATGATGACAGAAAGAAATCACCAAGACAACCCCTAAATTACTCCTTTGGTTGAAACCCTAGCTCCCCTTGCCTAAAATCTCTTAATAGAATTATAGAATGTTTTAAAAGTGTTTCTAAGTATTAATGAATGGAATAATATGGTAAACAACCTCCCAAGTATGTTAGAAGTCGTGGGACCCTATTAGGACAAATGGGGCAATGTCCAAAATACCCCTACATAAGTTGCACCAAAATATCACGGGGACATAACTGACCCTCATGAGTCGTACCTCCCAATACGATCTATATCCACCACTCATATCCTAAACCTCCACCCTTGGACCAAACACTATCCAGTATACGACTCACCCAACCAAGTCATAACCACAACATACTATCTGTATGAATGACCCGTATCCCTTGATGAATAAAATACCAGTAGGATTGAACACTGCCTACCATATTAGTCTTTGGTACAATTTCTACCCTGACTAATGGATCATGGTGAGATACTCATACTTAGATCAAACCTAAATAACCAAGTTTAAGATTAAGTTAAGGAACCAAATTATTCGTAACCACCGATATGTTTGTACTCCTAAGTCGTACTCATTCCAGTAACCAAAATCCATCCTACTACCAACACTGGTCGGTATACAACCGGACCATACCATTTGTACCCCAACATATGGCTCGTGCCCATGAGTTATATTGGGTGAAGAAATCAAAATTCCACAAAATTTTTGAAGGTCCAAAAACTAAGTTGTTTCAGTATCCCCCACTAGGAACATTCATCCCTGAATGACGGTTAAGGTAGGGATAAGCACACACATGAGTCATTTGGATTATCCTATCAAACATATTCCCAATCATTGACAAAGTTAAAATATAGAGAGTCAAAGATATTAATCCTTCCTTTAATTAAACACAAAAAACAAAGATGTGTTGAAGACACAAAACCTTCTACATAAATCATACAACAACAACAGCAACAACCCCAATATATTCCGACATAGTGGAGTCTGGGTAGGGTAGAATATACTCAGTCCATACCACTACCTCCGAAGAAGTAGAGAGGATGTTTTCAAAAGACCCCTGGCTCGAGACAGAGGATTGTATTCAAACATCACACGCATGGAACATGTTGAAAAAATAGCGATACATCAACTAAGAAAAAAACATACATTAACCAACAATGGGCACCTCACTCTCTCTAAGCCTAGCACTACTAACCAACCTACACCAAACTCTTCTAACTACATCCTAAGACTTGACCATACCCTTTATCCCTCTACCCTAATACTCTTTCTCCAAACTTTTCTATCAAGGTTCATGTCCTCAGTGAGCCATAATTGCTCCATGTCATGTCTAATCACTTCTCTCCATTATTTATGTGTAGCTTCTTCCTCCTTGTGGTTTTGCAAAAGAACCATAACCTATGACACATACTTTCTCTGTAACTGATGAACCTGCGTATCCAAGATCTCAACTTAAACCTTATTAGAAGACTAAGAATCAGTAAGACCCAATCATTCCAAAGAAAGCAGAAGGATCATTCATGCATATACTCAATATGGAAACATGAAAGATTGGATGAACCAAGATCAAGGTAGAAGGCAACTCTATGTAATAAGCAATATTACCAAGTCTCCGTAAAATCTCATAAGGATTCACATACCGGGATTTGAGCTTCACTATCTTGCAAAATCGCACTACTCCCTTCATGGGAGATACCTTGAGGAAAACCTTATCCCTAACATCAAACTCCAATTCTTTATGCCTAACATCCATATAGGACTTTTGGTGACTTTGGGCAGCCTTAGGCCTATCCTGAATCACCTTCACCATCCCCATAGCCTGGTAAACCAAGTTGGAACCAAATATGTTCGCGTTACCAAACTCAAATCAACCAATAGGAGATCTGCACCTCCTACAAGACAATGCGTCAAAAAGGGCCATAATAATACTAGAATGATGGTTAATGTTGTAAGCAAAGTCCACCAAAGATAAATGCTCAACCCAATTGCCACCATAATCAATCACACAGGTTCGAAGTATATCCTTTAATGTCTGAATAGTTCTCTCTGCTTTCCCATCTATCTATGAAAGGAAACAAATGCTCAAACTCAAATTGGTGACCAACCCTCTTTGAAAAGACCACCAAAAGTGAGACTTAAATGGCGTGCCATAATAAAAAATAACCAAAATAGGCACCCAATACAGATTCACAATTTCCTGAAGATACAACTTTACATAATCCTCCATCAAGTAGGTAGTGCACACTGGAAAAAAGTGCGCATACATAGTCATTCGATCCACAGTGACCCAAATTGAATTATATTGACTTTGAGACCAAGAAAGACTGGTAACGAAGTACATATTAATAACTTCCCACATCTATTTGGGCAAATCAATCTCTTGATACAATCTTATTGGCCTCATGTGCTCAACCTTAACATGTCAACACACCATACACTTGGCCACAAAATCAACCGCATCCATTTTCATGCCATTCCACCATTAGATCTCTTTCCGATCATGATACATCTTAGTCTAGCCATGATGAACAAAATGGTAGACTCATACGCCCTATACAAAATCCTTTGTCACAACCCGTCGACATTAGGGACACACAACCTCCCATGTACCATAAATTACCATAACCACTGATCTTAAACAACACTACCTTTTGCTCACCAACGTCACTATTGATTTTCATAAAGATATGATCTATCACATTTTTATCCTTAATCTCCAGACTAAGAGACTAGTGAATAACTTCTTGTACCACCGCACCACTATCCTTAGAGTCCAAGAGGCAAACTCCAAGATTAGCCAAGTGGTTAATATTCTTAACCAATTCCTATTTTCCTTCTTCCACATACGCCAAACTATACATGAATAACTTACTAAGAGAATCAGTAACCACATTAGCCATACCTAGGTGATAGTGAAGACTCATATCATTATCCTTGAGAAGCTCAAGCCATCTCCTCTTCCTAAGATAAAGCTCTTTCTAGGTAAACACATATTGTAGACTTTTATAATCAAAAAAGATATCCACACTAACACCATATATAAACATCCACCATACTTTCAAAGCAAACACAATTGCCAACAACTCCAAATCATGAGTAGGATAGTTCCTTTTATGTACCTTCAATTGAGTGGAAGAAAAGGAAATAACCTTCCCATGCTATATCAACACAGAATAAAGACCAATATGATATGCATCACAATAAACCAGGAACCCATCATTTACTTTCTGCAAAGTCGAAATTTAAGTCAAAGTTAACTTATCCTTTAACTTCTTGAAAATCTCTTCATAAGCATTTGACCAAGAAAATTTCACCTTCTTCTGAGTTAACTTAGTCACAGGAGGAACAATCGATAAAAGGCTTTCCACAAACTACCAATAATACCCGCCTAAACCCAAGAAGCTTCGAATGTCGGATGGAGTTGTAGGTCTAGTCCACCTTATCACCACAACAACCTTTTTTGTATCCGCCATATTCTCTTTACTAGAAATAATATAACCCAAAAAAGTTAAAATATTTAACCAAAACTCACCCTTGGAGAACTTGGCATACAACTGTTGTTCCTTTAAGGTCTTCAATACCACACAGAGGTGATTAGAATGATCCACCTCACTCTTTGAATAAATGAGAATATTATTAATAAACACAATATCAAAGAGATCAAAATACTAATGGAAAACACTATTCATAAGGTCCATAAACACCGCTAGAGCATTAGTTAACCCAAACGACATCACCAAGAACTCAAAGTTCCTATACCAAGTATGAAAATACATATTAGGTATATCCACCTCCCTAATCTTTAGCTGATAGAACCCATACCAAAGGTCTATCTTAGAAAAGAACTTGGCACTTTGCAACTGGTCAAATAGATCATCTATACTTCGAAGAGGATATTTGTTCTAGACTATCACCTTATTCAACTGCCTATAGTCAATGCACATCTGAAGGGAACCATCTTTCTTGCTCATAAAAAGCACAGGTGCACCCCAAAAAGTTACACTAGGATGAATAAACCCCTTATCCCAAAGATCTTTAAGTTGTTCATTGAGTTCCCTCAACTTAGGCGTAGCCATTTTATATAAAGGAATAAAAATTAGACGTATGTCTAGAATAAGATCAATACCAAACTCTATTTCCCTGTCCAGAGAAACACCTAAAAAATCATTAAAAAAGACCTCAAGAAACTCATTAACCATAGGAATTTACTTAAAAAAAAGACCTTCCGAGTTAGAATCTTTAACCTGGACCATATGATAAAGACAACCTTTAGAGATTAACCTTCGATCTCTAAGATAAGAAATAAATCTCCCTCTAGGATCTAAGAAACACCCTTTTATTCTATAACTGGCTCACTAGGAACCTAAAGATAACCCTATGGGTTCGATGATCGAATGATGTAAAACAAGAGTGTAACTAGTCCATACCCAGACTGACATGAAAATAAACTATATCTAACTCAAATAGATCTATTAAGGTCTTCTTTCCACCAGCAGATACCACACATCCCTATAGACTGTCTTAGCTATAATAGAGTCACCTATCATGGTAGAAATAGAAAAAGGATCCAAAATAACTTCAGGATAAAAAATAAAAGATATAGCTATATAAGAAGTCACATCAGAGAGATTAAACCCCAAATCAAGAACACAATATACATCATGAGAGAAGAACTATAACATACAATTAATAACATCAGGTGATGTCTTAGATTCCTATTAAGATGCCAAAACATACAACTTGTTCTTACCAATACTAGAAGCAAGAGTAGTAATAGAAGTAGATTGACATACCACCAGATGTAGGAGTAGAAGATAAAGCCACGGGAATCCTATTTCCCCTGTAGCAACCTTATTAACCAAAATATCCCTGAGTCGATGGCTTGCCTGGCAAAATTTAAAGCATTTTTCCTTTCCTTTATTGCAATAACCCCAATGAGGACGACCACATAATCGACAAGGAGGGTATGAAGAAACGGACTTAACTTTCCTTGCTTGAATTTTTGCACTCTACAATCGAAAATGGTCACCACAATGATGATGCCTATTGCCCCACTAGTAAGGAGAACTATAGTAAAGTAGTAACCAGAAATCCCCTAATTGTTTTTCTACCATTTGCCATCATCTCGACCACCTTAAGACATAGCACCTCCCTAGTAAGTAAACCTGCTCTTCTTTCCTAGTCTATCCCCAAACTCTGCCTGCTTTATTTTCTTATTCTCTATCTGCTGCATATGAATAGTCAACCTAGAGATGTCCATATCTTTAATCAGCAAGGCAGTCTTGCTCTCTAAAATCAGATCTAGATTTAACCTACAAGTAAACTTTTTCATTCTAGCCTGCATGTCAGCCACTAAATCAGGAGCATACCATGGCAATTGATGAAACTTCAAGGCATATTTCTTGAAAGACATTCTTCTTTGCTTGAGGTTCACAAACTCCTCCATCTTTGCTTCCTAAAACTCTTTGGGAAAATAACAAGCCAAAAAATGACCATAGAAGGCATCCCAAATGGATAACTCCTCTGTACCTCCTCTATTCCTATCCCACTCTTTATACCACTAATATGTTACATCTTTGAGCTGATAAGATGCAAAGATTACCCCTTCCACATCGGTAGCCTGTATCACCCAAAATATGTTTTCCATCTTATCCAATAAGTCTTGTGGATCCTCATCTACCTTTACTCCAGTAAAAGTGGGAGGACCCATCTTCATAAATTATCCTACCCTTGTGGCCTCAATAAATAGAGCATAAGACACATCCTGTTTGTCTTAAGAAGCTACCAATTCAGTAATAGCATGAATAAACTGATGAAATTCAGCATTAGTCACCTCTCCTTGAGGATGACTAGTAGCAATCAGTGGACCTCCAAAACAATTAGGGATAGGACCGTGCGATCGAAGATAGACCCCAAAAGTAGGATACACCTCTTCAGCATTACACCAAGATAGGATTAAAGAATTTTGTTGTGTTCCAGATTTATGAGGCATGATCTGAAAGACAAACAAAAAAAGATTATAGAAGATTTCAAGACTGAGACTCAAAGCGTGAAAATAGTATACCAAGAAAGTAAAACATTCTTAAATATCTTGTACCCTCTCCCTTATGATGGTGGCGCACTACGCACCTCTAAAAGAGACTCCTTGACATGGCTTTATGGACTCCCAATTGATCATGAACCTAGGCTCTGGTACCAACTTCACGTAACCCTTCCAGGGGCCTTATCATAATGAGTATCCTAAGTTCGATCAGGATTAGAGACCACCCCCATTACCCAACCCAACCGCTATCCGCCTTCCATGAGTTGGCTGAGTTCTGCATATGTAACAAAATCGTGTAACAACTCACATAAAGAAATAGATAATAGATCACATCCTTGACCAACCCAATCGAGTCTAACTATCCCATACCAATAATCCAACCATACCAAACCAGTCTATAAACTAAGCCATAACTAAGGATATTCAAAAACAAAATATTGTTATTCCTAAAATGAAATAGGATGCAACAACCAACAATATCGTCTAATAATGTCAGCCTTCCAGCTTAGTCCAATGCCAAGGATGACACCTATTCTAATCCTACCCATTATAACCCATATAATAACCACAAGGGATCTAACAAAAATACTAATGAAATTAGGTTGGTACATGCCCCCAAGCATAGCCAAAACCACCCACGGGCTATATAGGATTAACTTCTCCCTCTGAAAGTGCCTAATGTATGTTGCCACATGATTAGGGATGTATCCCATGGGATGACTAGTACATCCCTTAAATATTGTGGGACATCATGCACATGGTCACCAAGACCAACCTTATATAGGTAAATATGAGTTTCTATTTTTGGTCTCCCTAGGACCTCCACCTTTCATGACTTAGCAACACCTCTCACCATTATTGCCCAATTAAAACTAATTTATAAATAACCAAATGATTATCTATTTAATACCCAGGGCCATTGATATTGGTATCATCATACCAACCTTTACATGAAATATCATCCCTAGCCAACCATTTTTAGGTTTAAGATGACTTTCAAGTGCCCTTCCATTTACCATATTAAACCACTTGAGAGACTTTTGTGTTCCCCACAAGCATGACCAATTAGATATTTACCATTCCAATATATTTAAACAATGCATAATTCTTGTACCAGGTTTAAAAATGGAAGAGTTCTATTAAAAGTAGTGAATGCAATGAACAAATCTTTATAAGTATTTTGTCAAACACATTGAGGGCATAATATGAAAAAAACTAATTCCAACTACCACTTAGTTGTTCCCATGCAATTCAATTATACAATACCACTATTGATTTATCTACTAGCATCATTAAAACCATGGGGAACAATAACAAACCATTTAATATCAAAACCCCCAAATCATACAAATAATGAAATCATTAAAACATTTACAGAAACCATGCCTTTAGTTAGAATTAACAATGAGGGAATATAAATTGCCTTAAACCAAGATGAAGACGAAAATAAATCACCATGATAAGCCCCAAAATGTTCCTTTAGTTGTAACATTAGCTCCCCTTGCACAAAAGCTCTTTGTGAGAATGATGGAGTCTTTTAGAAGAGTTTTTAATTGAAGATAAAATAATAGGGTAAATAACCTCCCAAGTAGGTTAGAAGTGATGGGACCCTATTAGGATAAGTGGGGAAATATCCAAAATACCCCCACTAAAGTTGTATAAAAATCCTGTCACAATGATTTTATTTACCCTGATGAGTCATACCCTTCCCATACAATGGTATCCACCACCCGTATCCTTAAACTCCAACCTTAAACCAAACACTACCAAGTATACGACTCATCCAACCAAGTCTTTACCACAGTATACAATCCATATCTATAACCCTTATCTCTGCTAGAATAAAATACATGATAAATTTGACACTACCTACCATACGAGTCATTGGTACAATTCGTACCCTAGCTTCAAGCTTATGGTGAGCCACTCATACTCAGATACAACCTTAGTAACAAATTCTAAGATTAAGTTAAGGAACCAAATTATCTATAACCACCAATATGACTCATATCTCTAATTAGTATCCATTCCAGTAACCAAACTCCATCCCACCAACCAAAACTAGTACGTATATGACTGGACCATACCATTCATACCTCAGTATATGGCTTATAACCATGAGTCGTATTGGCTCCATAGATCTAAATTCTAGTAAAGTATCTAAGCCGTAAAAACTAAAGTGTTTTACTATAACTGGGCTATAAAAGTTAAGATAGGTTGGCATTCCATAGTTTTCTTATTGTTCTACAGTTGGTATCCTTGTTTTATTACCTTTTTTTGAGTTTGAGATTCTAGGACTTGCCTTCTGGTTTACTGGGATTTTTAGGATCAATTATCCTTTTCTATATAGCCTATTTTTATATTTACTATTTTAGGATTCCTTCATCTAATTTGGTTAGTTTATTTCATTGTAGTAGACTTGATTTGGACGATGAGAGGTCTTGAAATTTCCTTTAAGGTTTATTGGTTTTATCACCTAGTGGTAGCTTTGATCTAGCTATTTTTATGTAGTTAGATATTCCAATCTCATCGTAATCTGGTTATTGCTCTAGTGGAGTTAAGGGAGGTGGAAATAGTTGATCTTATCTTATGACCATTGATAAAGTTTTCTAATTGGGTATTCGTTACTGAAATAGAGTATTAGATTGAACTTTTTTTACTAAGGTTGCATTTCCTTAGGTTGCTAGAGTTTTGGCTAATACTAGTATGTTTTGCAGCCTTGGTGAGTTCTTCAGTATGATTTGCAAAGTCATGCCCTCCAGTAAATAGGGAGTTAGGTTTTTTTTCTTTTAGCCTGAGTTTTATCCTTTATTGTGATTTTTTTCTTCAACTATATTTCAATTGAAGCTATGGTAGGAACCAATATTGGTATAACTAATCCTTAATAGTGAGGGTGATTAGGTATTTAACCTTGGTTTAGACTTGTTTGCTCACATTTAGATTCCTGAATCTTTGGAATAGCGGTTTAAATGTTATGACAGACTTTGAGTATGGATGCCTACCCATCTAGATAATGCAGATTGTGTTTTTCATCCTTGGTGTTGAGATTTCTGTAGGGAGTTGTACAGCTTGGGTAAAACCTTTATTTCCATACTCGTGTTAGTTGAGCATTTGTTATTCGACGTGATAAGCCTACTCCTTACCTACCAATTTGATCTTCTTTAGTTTAGATGGACCATGGTTGATAAATTTTCATATAATAGTACATTTGCACACACTTATTTTTTCTTCCTCTCTGGACTTTGATTTTTAGTTTTCATAGTAAATTTAGATAGGCTACACAACAGGAGTGTCATGCTCATGTTGGATTCAAAATGATTTTGTCCTTAGTTGATGGGACATTCTAAAGTAGATTTTTTGGTTTTAAGAGTTTGTACTTTTTACTTTTGGCTATTAGTTTTGAAGGACATTCTGACCAGCTTTAGCCTTTGTGGGAGATTGGAAAAATTGGTCACTATAGTTTGTGCATCCAGGCAGAACCTTTGGGCATATAATTATATTTGTTACTATGGTTTTGGGTGGATGAACTTTAGTTCTTCAAGATTAGTGTAATAGGGTCATGAGAAGGACCCAAATGATTTTTTTTCTTGGTCTAAAGTGGATAGCATAATAGGAAATACAAAGAGGAGTATATATTTGGGTGTTGGAGTTGGTTGCAGGATACATTCTTTGATTTTCCTTTGGCTTTGATAAGTTTTTTCTTGGTGGTCCTGGGGCTAATGTGCTATGAATATTTTAGGGCTTGGGTTTGCATACATTAGCTATTCTTGATCCAGTTAGAGGTTAGTTGGTTGTTGAGGTTGAATTTGATCTTTTTGGAAAGAAATGGACAAAAGTTGATTGAAAAAGGATAGCTAGGGAGAGATCCATTAGAAGGTTTTTTTCTGTCTGTAGAGGCTATCTGAGAAATCATATGGAGCATATAGGCCTAATATCTTATCCTATCAAGATCCACAGCTTCCTCTTAGACATAACACAGTGCTTAAGGCCACAAGTGACCCAAAGAGAATCCATGATCTGGTACCTACTGTGATTGTAGAATAAAATAGTAATGGGCTAACATATGCAGAAGATAAGAAAAATAAATGCTTGTAGGATGTAATACTGAAATATAATTCAACATGTCTGAAAAATTGAAAAGACTAATAACCAACTGACTGTCTATCGATTTTAAAACCTCTAAAAAATTATAAGGAGTTTATAGGACAAACACCTAACTAACTGTGATTGACTAAACATAAAGATATGCTAAAATAATGGTGATAATATTCCATGTCCTTGATGCACGAGAAGTCACTGCTACTATTGTTTAGTAATGCTGAACTGCATAAGGGTGGTCAAAAAATGGAGTCCGAACCTGTTTTATAAGACAACATAGCTTAAGGGAAAAGTATATGGTCACTACTTTGAATGTACATATATGTGAGATAAGGAATAACTGAGATACATATTGAAAAAGAGAATGGATGCATGAACATGTAAGACATAGAAATCAAGACCAAGTAAAGCATGAACTAAATTTAATTAGTAAATCTGACTGACTAAATAACTAAAAACCTAATGATTGTTCAAGAAAACCTAAACTAGTATATACTGAGTATTGACTAAAATAGTGGAAGCTATCATGTAACCGATATGCCCTAATCTGAGTAAATCGGGATCTAAACTATAACTAAAATTTTAAGGGTGTCAGTAACTTTCTATGGGTACTAGTATTGGCTGTGTGTATCGACTAAACTAGTGTCCAGAAGGAATAAGAAGTCACTCTGTACTGGCAAGTGCCCCTGAGAGAATGTCAACCCTAAATTAGCAGGAAGACCAATCAAAACCTATGTTGTCTATGTAGAATTGGAACTCAGGCACTGCTAGTATAGTTACACCCGCTACTGGCAGGTGATCCCCCAACCCTATGTTCACTCGGTGCTAAGTCCTACTCAAATCTAAACAGACACCGTTTCTAACTAATGATAACTAATCATCTCAACTGATAGTGCTCAACATAATAATAACCAATTCAGAATGATAATAAAATCATGAATGGGCTGACTCATTACGTGCAAATTCATAAATGTTAAGTAAACACATAGGTATTGGGTGTTCATAATCCATCAGCATTGAATGAGCCAATAACAATTCTTGAAATAGTGACATAAAGTCCCAATTCAAAGACCAAAACATATTACATGTCACAAAAGTGATAAAGTCCATGAATTTGAATATATGAATGTATTAAACTTGGGAGGATAACTATTTCCATGGTTTAATTCAAAATTTGAAAATTCGACATGAGAGCAATTGAATATGACATAAGTTAGTCCAAATTCAAACTTGAAGTAATCTATTTTTTCATGGGGAAAACATGTTGACATGGATTTGATTAAAATTTATAAGGTGACAGGGATTAAATACATGATTTGCATGGATAATTTCATATAAGAAGATTAAAAGTCATACGTGAACATAAAAGGGATTTTTGTGACTCAATGGGTGGAAGGAACCCATTGATGAATACCCCACATACTTAGAATTGCTTGACTAATGAAGAGAGATTGAATTTTGTGACTTAAAAGATGAATTGGTGATAGAAACCCTAATGTTGATGATCTTTAAGCTGGGAGGATGAAATTATTGTTAATTGACTGAAAATGGAGGAAAATAACACTTATTTTTTGGTTATAAGTCGTAGGTTTGGAGTTAATAGAGGGGAAATACCAAATGGTTCTTTAACTAAATATTTTAGAAATTAGTTGCCAGACTATATGAGTCAACCATACGACTCATATGGTGGATGTACAACTAGGTGTAATGACCGTTTATGTAATTTTCTGTGCTCTTGCATATTTTCTCTGATAGAGGTTTTCCATAGCCGCCCTAAGGAATTTGTGACTTGATGGAACCGATAGATTGGATACCTAGTGGTTCGTTTGATTTTTAGACCCACTTTGTCAATTTGAGGTCTTCATTGGTCCTAATTGGCCACCAAGTGAAAACTCTAGTAAAACATCCTTAAATGTAAAATCAGACTTTGTCAGAACATTCAGAATTATGAAATCTCTGTGATTACATATTTTATTTCCTTGAAACAAACTTTGAATGCATCTTGAGGCCTTAGCCAAATCCCGAAACTAAGCTCCTAGATTCAACCATGTCTGGATTCTCAAGAGATGTCCGATAACGCTAAGCTTACACGTTAATTTAGTGCAAGGTGATCTTCGTTAATATATTTACCCAACTTTGGAATCGGGGTCGAATCCACGAGGAACATTGTAAGTGGTGATTAAACTTATTTGAAGCTATAGCTAAAAGTTAAATTCAAACAAATGAGATGAAAAGATAAAATGGGGGTTTTCAATGATCAAACAATTGTTAAAGTTTTAACTTGCTTCAGAGCTAAAAACTAAAATTTCAATGGTTCAAATCAATGATAGAGAGGAATTGGGGTTGTGATAACTATGATTATTAATCCCCGTTAAATAATAACTGTAGTATTGGGTTCTCATGACTTGTGGGAAACACCAAATTATCAGTTTCAAAAGTCCATCTAAGTGTTTCTCAACCTATTTAGATGTTGAACTCCCTAATTCTCTCGAACTTACGAAATCATTCTATTCATACAGATTTTACCCCAAGTTGATCAATCTTTCTACAACATTAATCATTGGATGGGAGCTTAACCTTCCAAAATCCTTGTTGATAATTCACTAACTTTAGTTTATTTGTCAGTTCTAGCAAATCAACATATGATAACATTTATTGTTTGCAACCAATAAATAACAATCATAACAAAGGAATTATCAAGATGTCCCCACAATCACTCAAACCCTAACCAACTATTAAATCCATGGGGGAATAATCATAGATCTCACAACCCTAGTTGTGGGTTTTATTTCCACATGAGAAAGAAAGAGATAGCAACAATTGTAATCATCATTCAAAGTAATTAAACTTAAAAAAGATGAAGTTTGAAGTTGAAGAGAAAATTCCCACAACCAAATCAAAGAGTTGAAAATTGAATTCTAAGTTTTGAGCCCCCTAAAAGAGGTCTCTTTGCGTTTGGAATAAGTTCTAGCTATTTCAAGATTCCCATGAAAACCCTAGAAATTGTCCTTAAATACTTCAGCCTAATTATGGAAATAAAAACACAAATCACAGTTTTTTTTCTCGGATAGACGACGACGTGTGTGACGGCTTATCAGGAGTCTGATACCTTATCAAGAATGTCGTTAGCTAATTTTAATAGTTGAACAAGTTCTATCTTCAGTTGATGATGAAGCCTGATGGCTTATCAAACATGTGATAACTTATCAGAATTGTCTTCGCTTCTTCAATTAATGTTATCGAGCACTGACTAAGCCTGACGGCTTATTACAACTCTAACGGACTATCACAAGTTGTCGTCACTTCTTCCAGCTGAGTCTCATTCTCTATCTAAGGCTGACGGCAAC
Organism: Capsicum baccatum var. pendulum; assembly: GCA_030864225.1. Classification (NCBI taxonomy): domain Eukaryota; kingdom Viridiplantae; phylum Streptophyta; class Magnoliopsida; order Solanales; family Solanaceae; genus Capsicum; species Capsicum baccatum. The sequence goes on along the minus strand of CM061560.1, from coordinate 98,809,032 downwards.
TCTGATAGCTTATGACAAGGCTGACGACTTATCAAACAAGTCATCAGCTATACTTCCCCCTCTACTTGCTCAAAAATCAACTCTTTTACTTCCATTATTGTTGGTTATCTTGCATCTTGATTTTTATTGCAATACCAAAGAGAAAACAATCAAAACCGACAAAAGTTAATTAAGACTTTACAATTATTCTCAGTTGAAATCCTCAAATGTGTTAGGATCTGCTCACACATTAACACCCTCAACTTAAAACAATTGTTTGTCCTCAAGTAACTAAAACACAACCAAGAGGATAGAAAGTGCCCACTAAATTCAGAGGATATAATGAAGTTATGATGATGCCCGATGAATACGAAAGAGGAAATGTTACTTTGATTATGTTATGTGTGGTAAGTGTATATGAATATATGGTTGTATGTGACGATAAACTAGAACAATACCTAGCTCAAGCTAGTAAAACTAATTTTCTCACCTAGACTCTAAATGATCCATTTGAACTCAAACTTATTTGAAAACACCTTAAAACATTGTAATCACAAACTTAAACACTTATATGATTACTTATATCTATATTAACATCTAAATAACATGAATTGCCCTAAAAAGGCTAAATAAGCTAAGATGACAACTCTAAAGTGGATCAATACACCTAACGTCACCACCCGACACTTAAAGTCTTGTTCTTTCTCGAAATACTCCTTTCTCTAAGCATCATAAGCATAGGAGACCCTACAATTTTAATACAAGAAATACACTCAAGCTAGTACTATAATGACTACACAAAATGCAAGTTTCTACACTAATCATGTTACAAACTCTATTAAAAGCTCAGAATACTACTCCAAGATATCCCAATCTCAAGAATTGGCTCACCAAGTAGAAAACTTATGTATAATACTAAATCAAAGAGAACGTATAAATCACCCAACATTTATTAAAAATGTGCCCTCAAAATAAAGGAGTTACCCCTAATCACTCATAATAATGTCATTTATAGCACAATGGGTATAAGAATCAAATTACGCTCACTCTCGCAAGGAGTTCACAAGTTATAAACGATGAACCATATGTTTTCCCTTAGTGTAGTACTCCAATAATATCATAATGTTAATGTTAGGGTCAAATAGGTCTTGACGGGTTGTAATGAAGCCTAAGGGGTGGTAGGAACTATCCTAGCTAGTAATAGTGACTATCATACCTAAGCACTTTAATACAGCACATTATATAATTAAGACCAATCTCTAACAACCCAATTTACATCACTTCTATCTCCCCACATATTTTTTTTTACCCCATCTTATTAAGCTCATTCACAAACACTATGGCGATAGTGTTTTCTATTCAAAAGTTATTCAATTTGATTAAATTTTTATTCTTTTCAATCCTCAACTCTCAACTATAACGCACAACAATTTTAAACACCAAGAGCTATCACTTTGGGGCATTAAATTGAGCTTTCTACTAATTAAAATTCCAACTTCTTGACTTAATTAATTTTACCCTAAAGAGCTTACGAGGTTTAAGATCAAATTAAGGTCTATCAAAGAAGGGATTTAGGCTACATATGAGGTAATCAAAGAATAAGAAAAAGGATCAACGGGGCTGACTAAGATTATGAACAATGGTAGGTTCTAAGAGGGTATAAAACATGGATATCAAAGAAATGTCTATATCATCTCCTAAACCCATATTCTTTATTTAATTTTATACACACACCAGGAAAGTTCTAGCATTAGATGTAATAAGGAATATACAATAACGTTACATCACACCTGGCATATGCTCAACCCAAGTAGGATCATCATAGACTCTTAACCAAACAATCACAAGAATTCAAATTAAGCCAACAAGTACAAGAGTAATAATCATGAGCCTAGGAGTCTACAAAGTAGTAATTCACACAATGAACATGCTTTCTACAACCAAAACACTTGTATCATGTAGTCAAATATAGCACCAACAGGAACATCTTACTTATTCCTAACACAAAAAAAAATTAAAATTACTCCTAAAAATGGTAATTTCCCCACCCCACACTTAACAATAAACTTTGTCCCCAAAGTATAATTTATACTGTAGAGATAAAAAAATACTCCCGGAGGCATCCAAGGCTATCTAGTAGCATCTTTACATATTAAAGGAGTCCAGGGACCCCACACTTAGTGTTTTCCTTGCTCCTTAGCTCATGTTTTCTTGTACTCAGACTTCCCATCAACCTGTGACTCAACAAAAAGAAAAACTACTGAAGTAAGAACTAAAAATACATTAAATAAAACTATTTAAATAGGTTTTCTCCAAAGAAGCGACTGATTTAGTGTCGCAACACGACCCAATCAACTTTTTTCACTACCCTGAGGATATGAATTTTACCCTTAATAGCGGATCTATCTTTTTGCTTCACTCATAGGTTAGTGGTACAAAGATTAAGGAACCGAGTAATGGATAGTTCATGGTAAACCACTCGTCCTTGAAGTGAGGTGTGTTTGTATGTTGCTTATATAGTGCAAAATCAAGAATATAGGATTTCCTTTCCTAATTTTCACTCTCCTACTATTTTAGATGATTCCACAAATAAGACATCATCTAAACATAATGTAGAAAAATGCTTTGAATGTGGCCCAACTAATCCCACTTCAAAATTTACACAATCCACTACACCCTCAGTCATATTCACCTTCTCAATTAGAGTCTTAAAAGAAAGATGATAGTTGAGTGACTATGATTCTTGTGTTTGCTAAATAAATTGGCTAGGATCCTCCATTGGTTTTCTCATCCTCTGTGGATATGGTGGTGGTGATATCTCCTTTATCAGTTCAACAACTACATGTTTTGAGTACTTAGACTTCCTCGAGTTATCAGCAACTTTGTCTGTAATTGGTTGGGGAGTCAACTCTGCATCTACCTCCTTAGTTGTCTCATGCTCAACTTACACATCAATATAAGTGCAAGGTGGTCTTATTCAATATATTTACCCAACTTTAGTATCAGATTCGAATCCACGAGGAATAATATGGGTGGCGACTAATTTAGTATGAAATCATGGATACTATCTAAATTCAAACTAATAAAACAAAAAGATAAAAATGGGGGGTTTGAAAGGTATCACACTTAATATTACATTTTTTGGTAATTTTCTAGTATTAATTCGGGCCTATGAATAATTATAGTCTAGGAAATTAGGCACAGATCTTGGAATTATGCTTTCCTAGGGGCAACACATGCATGAGTGTGTGATAAATTGATGCAAATTCTTAGTGTTGGTGATGTGGTGATGTGATGTAACACATGCAAATTGAAGTTGATTATTAACTCACACATGTCACTCCCTTAGTAATGCATAATTCGGAGATCCCTGAATTATTGTTAAAACTCTAATTATTTGTAGCCCTAATTTTATACTAGAAAAACCCAAAAATAAAATTAGTGTAGAAGCCTATCTCCCCCATTTTATCTTTTTTGTACCATTTGTTTGAATTTTACTTATATCTATAATTTCAAATTAATTTTATCTCCACTCACATTGTTCCTAATGGATTCGACCCTAACCCTAAAGTTGGCTAAATATATTGACGATGATTGCCTTGCAAATAAATTAACGTGTAAGTTGAGCATTATCAAGACCATCGCCATTGCTAGGGAATAATTTGGAATATTAGGTAAGTTTGGAATTTTAGGTACTTTCTTGAATTCAACCTTTTAAATATTTTCTTGTGATTTTTTCTTTAGTAGGTAGTTTTTTATTTTATTTTAATTTTATTTTATTTTTATTTTTCTCTATGCGATCTCCCTACAAATATGAAGTTGGTATGGAAGTCCTATCTTGATGATCCATGTCCATATTACGACGAACCATACTTCATGAGAGAGTGAAACTATGCTCTTTTGAGTAAGATGGATTCACCATCTCAAACCTATAAAGAGTATAGGTGCTCCTTTTGTAGTGGTTGAGATGGACATTAGAGTTATTTTCTATGTCCCCCCCATTATACTAACTATGTTTCTAGTTCTTCGTATGAGTTTGATAGGTCTTCTAATGAAGAAAATCAAGAGCCACATACCGGATCCACTAGTCTTGCAACAATGCTTCAAACTATTTTGGACCGTGTGAATGCAATGGGGGAGATTGTACATGCTATAAAATAGAGGCATTAGAGTGGGAAATTGTCAACATGGGGGAAATGATGAAAGAAGATAATCTTGGAATTATCATTACCACGCCCATCCTCCAAGAGGATATATGTCAAAAAGAGAAATGAAGATATAACTATGATCTTGGTAGCAAAGAATCCTCAATGGCTTCCCAATAATCAAATTCATATTAGGAAAAAGAAGCCAAAATAAAATAAATGAGCCTAGAATTAAGATAAAAATCAAAGTAAACCTCATATGATGACTCTAGCTCATTTCAGGGTGACAATGCTTTGGAGGAATCTAACCAAAAATTAGGTTTTGGACCTCGTTCAACCCACATTTAAACATTGGGCATAGAGGATGTGATGAGGATCTATTATTTTGATCAAATGGAAAATTGTGGGAAGGTGGAGTCCGACTATTGCATTTTGGTATTTTTCATTCCGAAGAAGTACATGGAACCTCGTTCATCAAATGTCAAGATGCTCAACTACCGAAGTATAAGGAATGGACTATTGATGAGCACTCTTTTACCCACAGAACCAATCTTGATGTAAAGTTGGGTAAAAGGTTCATGTCTTCAAAATTGCAAGATTGAAGCTTGATTGACATTTTACCACCTCTTCCAAAGTGCAGACCATGTGTGTGAGCCCCTACTAAATTAATGTTCAATTTCATTACATTCGGGGATGTGATCACACACTCTAGGCTTGAAATTCTCTATTTGTAATGTTGTTTGTGCCCAGTCAAAACAAGGTATTGAGGTCGAAATTGCACTTTAGAGTGATATGCAGAATTGTCAACTCAGTCTCAGGTACCATGATCGTACACTCGATGACCGTAGTCGCATTACTTTGATCGTGGTCAGATCCCCATGATCGCCATAACTAAGGACTTGTTCTGGCAAACAACAAAATTCCTACAGATCCCTAGATACCCTTGAAACCTTCTATAGCACTACCTCATGATCTAATTTTTTTGTTTTAGCATGGATTTGGTTTGATAATTTAAATATTGGCCTAAAGTGCTTCATTTTTAGGTTCTAAGTTACTCTAAGATGGGAGACTTTGATGATACCCAATTCATATCCATAGAATACCAAAAACACCAGTACGACACAAACTTTTACAAAACTAAACTCCTCCCTGAAAGAGGTATCAACCTAAATAAGATGGAAGTGAAGTTCCCAGAATTTTATGCTAGTCTCACTACAACAAGGTGGGTGTGTTTTTCCTTTGAACCCTACCTCGCTTATGAGAAATGGGTGTGTGAGTTCTATAAAAAGCATTGTATATTCTCTGTTGCAAACCCAGTTATGAAAATTATAGGTAAATAGGTGTACTTTAGAGTGGATCAAATTAATGTAGTGAATGGGCTTCCAAATATTGACATGGGAGAGTTTCATGCCAAGGCATGTGATCCAGGGTCTTGGCTGGTCGATATCTTATGCCCTGGAAAAAATTTCCATGGGCTACCAACAAGCGAGATATTTTGATAAAGGACTTCAAGAATGAATCCAGGTTATGGCTGAACATCATCTATAACAGAGTCTCACCATGCACTCACATCTATATTGTCACAGACATAACAACTCGCATGGTGGCTTGCATCTTATCTAGCATTAGTCTGAATATGGGCGAGATTTCTCTCTCCAAGTGATGGTGCTTTAAGAACTAAGGAGGTACCTATTTTCTCCTTCCTTCACTTATCACTGAATTATAGACGAGAGAGGAGGTAGAGGAGTATGATATAGGCACTTAGGTACACCCAGACTCACTTATCTATACACTCAAATTTAGAGAGGAAGGTGCACCAGGTCAGAGCAAGAAAAAAAAGATGGAATTGGGTAAATTAGGCCAAGAGGTCACAGAACCTTGCAGGCCCTCATTAGCCACTGCCTTCAATGATATATCTATTCAGATGCAGGGGTTAAGGTAGATATTATCCAGACTACCTCAAGTACAAGGAGAGTCCTCCACCTCTCGTCATTCATACATATCCCAGTCAGACTATGAGAGATATGGGTAGGAGAAAAAGAAGAAGGGATCCACCATCACCCATTTGGAGAGAGCTTATTCAGTATCGGCTACGTCTCATAAAAACCTCAAAGACTCACATAAGAAGATGGTAAAAAGAGAAAAAAAGATAAATAATTTTTTTAGAAAGCTGTGGAGGAGGTGAAAGGCATCTTCAAGGTACTCAACCCAACCATACAATACCTTCATCGAGTTTAGATAGTGAGTATGAGGCATATGCAGAGCGGTGAGATAAGGATGTGGGTGGTAGTTATGCCAAGTCAGCGAGGGAATCTAGCTTTTGATACAGATAAAGGGAGACCCTCCTTACACCAAATGTGAGGAAACTTCATTCCTTTTAAATGGTGGTGCCTCTGGATCTGTGTTATTTGGGTGATGCAGGGCTAGATATATATTTTTATTTTGTGTTGGGATGACTTTCTACATACCGTTTCTATATTTTTTTGGGATGTTACATTACATTTTTGGGTACTCTGGTGGTGCCTACGTTTTATAGATTATCATGCTTTTCTTTCATTTATAGTATTCTTTTGATTTAATTTTATTAATCTTTTTGATACACGACAAGCTTTGCCCTATGATGGATTGAGTGATACAATTCTTAAGGGTAAAACGTAGTGTTCAGGTTTAAGGCGTAGATGCAGGGGAATTCTAAGTACCCGTAACATAAATGTAAAGGATGCAAGGGAAGTCTAAGTACCGATGGCATTTTATCTTGTTAAGTTGGGGTCACTTTATACACCACTGGCTAAGTATGAGTAGCCATATGGTTATCTTTCCCATGATTTATCCTAAATGTTAGACTAAGGCTTTTGTTGTAGCCATAGTTTACATAATTATGCATGGTATTGTTGAAAAACAAACACCCCCTCCTCCATCCAAGATTTTTCAAAAATCAAGGACATGGATGTCAGCGACTTTGTAACAAATCATTTTCTCTTTTTATGGCTTCTCAAATTTTGAATTATGAATAGCGTTAGATACTCCCAATTTTTCTTTGGTTGGAGGGACATTTGAAATCCATTGGAGAGTTTTTCATGCCATGCGTGGTGAGATTTTAGCGTGAATCTCTTGTATACTTATGTTATCTAGAACCTGCTCCATTAGTCGTTCATAGCTACTGTTGATTGTATTTGGTTGGAGAAATGATCTTAAGCCATCCTTGTGATTTTGGAACCCACTATAGCCTAAAAAGCCTTCCTATGTATAACTGCAATCCCTAGTTACCCACGTTAAACATTTGGACCTTTCTTTGGCAAACACATTATAATCTATGAATCATTTTTTATCTATCTTTTTAACCATACCCTCCTTGAACTTAAAAATGTAACTTGATGCTAAAACCCTAAGTTGGGGGTGGTAAACTTGATGGAAGGAAGTTTGAGGACACAAAGTGTTAGCAGATTTCCAAAGTGCCTAAGTGATTGTAAACAAATGTGTTAAGGAAGAAACGATCCACTAAAGGATAGAATTGAATTAAAAATTCAAGAAAAATAGATAAAAGAAGAGTGGCGTACAAAGAAAGCTAATTGTAGGCATGAGGAAGGAAAGAAAAGAAAGAAGAGTGGCCAATAGTCTAAAAAAGAGATTGAAAAGTGTGATGTTGATGTTCAAGGAAGGGAGTAGCAATGTTATTCCCAAACAATATCCTACCCTAACCCAAACCTATATTACAAACATAGAATGTCCTTCGAGATATCAAACTATTTACGTTTTTTAGTGGAAATTGAACATAGGGGAAAACCTATGGTATAACATTTATTGTATTGAGATTTCTTTGGTGAGGGAGAGAGTTTATGCACTTAAAATTCCTTGTGGCATATTTTTAGCTTGATGTAAGGAATTCTCTTTCTTGTGAGGACAGGATGTGAAACCAGATAAGGTGGGTAATTTTGTCACCTTCCAACAATGAGGCAAATGGAATATAGTTTTGTTGTCGTCAAAAGCGAGTAACTTCTAGAGTATTGATTTTTGTTGCTTGGTCGCTCTTTGAAGGCCTACGTAGCTATGGTTTTAATGTTTAATAATGAGGGGTGCAGAAAAGTTAGCTTAGACCATCTGCAATGAGTTATTTATGGTTGAGATTAAATTCGAGGTCATTGTGATCTTTAAGGAATAAAGTTTGGGGTTTAAATGATTGTATCTCATGATAAGAAGTAATGTTGCTTGAGGACAAGCAAATGCTTTATGTTGGGTGTGTTGATGAGTGATGAGTTTACTACTCAATCGCAATTATTATTTGTGCACCTTACCTTGTTATGGATGAATAAATGGGACATAATTGTGATTAGATGCACTAATGTCTATTTTTTCAGGTATAAAGCTAAAGGGTTGGAAGAATGTGGATGGGAGCTCAAAATGATCAAAAAGGGAGCAAGAAAGTGTAGTTGAATACCTATAAAAGAAGAGCCTCAGGTACCATAGTCGTGATCTGTTGATAGCGCTCGCGACAGTCAAGGATGGTCAATCAATCGCTATTGAGGAGGTAAATCACACTCGCAGCCAGGCCTGCGCGATCGCGACCTAGCAGTGGATTTTAGCCCAATGGTAAAACTTTAATTGAACATTCTGATCCCAATTAGACAAAAATAACTCAAACCCTAGCATTATAGGACAATTCCATCTTCCCTAATTTTTAGTTTTAGTTTTAGTTTTGGTATAGTTTATACCCACCATTTTTTGGAGAAGAAAATATTATATAAATTATGGGTGAAGAATATATTGGAGACTTTCTAAGTGAAAGATTTGGTCAATTCAGTTGTTGATATTGTGGGTGAGCCAAGTTTGAATTAACATTAGCTTAAATCTATAACAACTTATTTCAATAGATATGATGGGTATATCTATGATATTTATCTTATGTGTAGCTAAATCGCTTTCTTGGGGTTATGTATGCATAGGGGTTAAAGTATGTGTGGGTTGTTATTGTTAGAATCTATTTGGTAATTCATGTTTATGAGTTTTATCAGTGCTATACTATTTTGGGTTGGGATTTAATGGACAAAATCCCCAAATACCCACATGGGTCTGATGAGCGAATGCTCCAATCTCTAAAAAGCTCAAGGCTATCTTCGAAAGAATGGTTTTGAGTGAAGTTTAGGAATTTATATCATCCTCGTAAGAGGGATTTAGATACCAAAGCAATGATAGGCAATTATGTGTGTTATTTGCTAAATTCTCACTATCTTAGAGATAAGGGAGATTTTGAAGTTAGCTATACTATGGGCATCATCCTAGAAATAGGGATTCGTTGATTGAGGTTGTGGTTACCAACTATTTAAAACACCCAGCCAACCCATATTTTACTTACTAAATTGATGTTGATTATTAACTCCCACATGTCACTCCCTTAGTAATTCATAATCCCAAAATCCGTGCATAATTGTTAAAACTCTAATTACTTGTAACCACAATTTTATACTCAAAAAACCCAAAAAGAAATATTAGTGTAGGGGCCTATCTCCCCCATTTTATCCTTTTGTACCATTTTTTTGAATTTAAATTGTATCTATTATTTCAACTTAATTTGATCGCCACTCACATTGTTCCTTGGGGATTCGACCTCAACTCCAAAGTTGGGTAAAAATATTCATGATGACTGCCTTGAACTTAAATTAACTTGTAAGTTTAGCGTTATCAACAACATGTAGTGTGTTTTCCAAAGAAAGTTCCAAAGGCTCAAATTGGGTAACTAGGGATTGAATTTCTACATGTGCAGGCTTTGTAGGATAAATTTGTTTCCAAGATCACAAGGATGTCCTAAGGTCATTTCTCCAACAAAATACAATCAAAATTAGCTTTGTAATACTATTGGGGCAAGTTCTAGATAACATAAGTACACAAGAGATGAAGACAATTTACTCACCACACAAGGCATGCAAAATTCACCAAGGAGGCTCAATTTCCCCTCCTGTTAGAGATACAATTGGAGTATCTATCACTATTCGCAAGTTAAAATTTATGAAGCCATAAAAAGGGAAAGATTTGTTACAAAGCTGCTCACGTCCATGCCCCTTGAGTTTTGAAAAATTTTTAGACTTAGAGGGTTGTTTGTTTTGTATTAGTACCACTCTCTATTTACCAACATATGGTTACAACCAAAGCCTTACCCTCACAATTTGGCTCAATATGGGAAAACCAACCATATGGATACTCAAAATTCACCATTGGTGGACAATAGGAGCCCAAATTTACAATGCCATAGGTACTCAGGCTTCTATTGTATTAACTACTTAGATGCCATGGGTAATCAAAATTCTCCTACATCTATGGCCCAAAACCTAAAACACGATGCTTTAACTTTAAAAATATAATGACTTAATATATCATAGAGTAAGTCTCATCATACATCATCATAATAAAAATAAATCTAAAGTAAAACAGAAAACTAAAACAAAACCATATGATAATCCATGAAAAATGTGGGCACTATAAGATTGCCTCAAATGGCATCCCAAAACAAAAATAAAATGTTATCTAATGTCATCCAAAACAATCATAAAAACATCCAATAACAATCAAAACAAAACAAATACAGGGGCACCCCAAACCAAATGGAAAGCAGTGTCCTCACTGCTTGTGAAATAAAACAAGGGTAAAAAGGTTCTCCCTGAATCTGCATTAGGAATTATCCTTTCCTGCTAAATCTGCACCATCACCACTAGAATCATCAGCTAATCAATCCATAGGGGCCTCATCATCACTCTCCAACCTAGGAGAAGGTAGTCGATCATTGGTTTTGAGCACCTTGAAGATGCCTATTACCCCTTTCCATATCTTTCTTAAGAATTTATCTCTCTTCTTCTCTCTCTTAAATATCTTCTCAACGACTCCTTGAGGTCCTTGTTTGATGCATCTAAGGCTAAATATGCTCTCTCCAAGCTAGCAAATGTCTCTATTTGCTTTCTCTAGTCTTCCTGGTATATCTCATAATCTGATAGCTTTACATATAAATAGCGAACGGTAGAGAGCTCTCCTGGTCCCTGAGACAATCTGGATAATAGTTCTCTAATAACCAGCATCTGAACTGAGATGTGATCGAATGGGTTTGATGGACGATGGTCTACAAGGGTATGTGTCCTCCTAGGTCGACTTGCCTAAGTCCACTTTCCTTTTTTTTGCTCTGACCTGGGGCACCCTCACCATAAAATTTGAGTGGGAAAATATGGGGGCCCTAGAGTGCCCAGGTATTTGCTGCATATTCCTCTACCTGCGCCCTCTTGGATAACTCTGTGATAAGGGAAGGGAAGAGAAGATTTTTACCTCCATGATTCTTGAAGTACCTCCACTTTGAAAGAATAATCTTGCCCAAATTTAGGGTAATGCTAGATAGGATGCAAGGTACTATCCGAGATCGCATCTCTGTGACAATAGTCATATGATTGCATTGTGAGCTCTGAAAATTTGATAACGCTCAAACTACAGCTCTCGTAAGTGTGTAAGCGGTCGTTGTCAAATATAGAACCCAACTGGGTTGGGTGTTGAATCCCACAGGGAATACTTGGTCACTAAGTAAGCAAAGATTATTACACTTTTGGTGAAAGTTTCATAAAAAAGGGGGATTGTAGCGTGAATTTAAGAGTATCAAAATAGTAACATAAGAACGGAAAATACAAGAGTAAAACGGATTGCTTGGTTGGTTTTGATCAATGAGAATTGAGAGTTAGGGTTATGTCCACCTTATGAGTTGTACGTATCTATTGACTATGAGTTATGCGGAATTCAGACATGCTTGCGCTTATAGAGAATCGTATTCTATGGTAAATCCAGGAGACTTTCGACCATCAAGGATTATTTCACTTTAACTCTTTCGAGCTTAAAGCGTATCTAATGGTACAGATTCTCCAAGAGGTTAATCCAGTTATGGCACTAACTTTATAACAGGGGTTGGTGTCCTATTAACTTGACATTATCTCTTTTCCAGACATGTAACTTTTCTTTTGAACAAGTTAATGCTATACTGGCGTATTCTATATGTTTGCAACCACAAGAATTTAGATTAAGATGAAGAGAATAATGATATAAGCAGCATACGTGTCATGAATTCATAAACTCATAGCCATAGATAGTGTCTCATAAGGCTTCCATAACCCAACAGAGAAGTTTAGCTACTCATGAGTGCAACGGAAATCACAATAGACATTATTATCATACCAAAATAAGAGTCTAACGTGAAGTATGCTTTGGTAGTGCTTGTGGCGTGAATTCCTTGCAAGTAGCGTTTCTCTTGTTGTGAAAATTTAGAAGTCGATGAAGAGGAACTAATAAGAATTAATTGAAAAAGAATGAATTGAAAGTGTTGAATGAATAATAAAAAGTAATTGATTGAAGAAGTATGAAGTATTAAAAACTTCAGCAAAATAGGGTATTTATAATACCCATATCCTATTCCTACTAGGCTACTGCGTACTTATCCTAATCCTAATATGTTACTGCATCATTATCCTAATCCTACTAAGTTACTGTTGATCCCCAAAGTCTTTGGAAATGTTGTTTTTGCCCGGGACAGGTTTTCCATGCGTCACTTTTAGTCCCTAGGCGTCCAAGCTCTACTTTCCTTCTTTTGTGAAGCTTCCTTTGGCGTAAAGTTATCCATAAAATGCTGAAATATTCATCATTTATACCTGAAAACTTGCTAATCACGTTTGTTAGCTCACTTACAGGAAAGAGGACTAAAAGTGCATGAATTATGTATTTTGTCCTCAAAACATAGCTAAAATATGGGTAGATTATAGCACTTTAGGCGTGTAAATACGCCGATCATCAACACCCCACACTTAAATCTTTGTTCGCCATCGAACAAAATATCATGTCCTTCTAAACATCTACTTACGGTTTCATAGTAACAGCACAAAATATTCATCAAGACAGGCATAGCAATTATTAACAAAGTGTAGTTTTCTAATCACTACTAGAAACAATTCAACCACTAATATAGACTCGTGATGGTGGTTAATTTGTATTCAAGAAGTTAAGGCACAGACAATCATACACAACTACCCAAAACTCATAAACCATGTGTGTCTCACAATATATTACCCATAATCACTCACAAGTATTTCATTTTTGGAAACACGGGTATAAGATTTTCCTTGCTCTCACTCTCACAAAGAATTCATATGTTGCAACTGATGACCATAGGCTTGCCCTTAGTGTAATGCTCCACTAAATATCAGAATGCTATGCTTAGGATCAAATACGTCTTTTACAGGTTGTAATGTAGGCTAAAGGACGGGTAGGACTATTTTGGCCAGAAATAGTGACTATGTTCCTAAGCGCTTTAATACATCACATTATGCCATTAACACTTTCTTTTAAACAACTTCTCTACTTTCCTTTTATCTACCACCCCTTCTCACCTTTTCTGTTATTCAATTTTGAACAGAATTAACTTTTTATTTTTCTTTTCATTTTTCTTTCTTTTTTTTTTATAACACACCTCTATGATAGCCACTCTTTTTCATAACTAATTCAAGCACCAATACACTCTAATGCATCACTCTCACCCAATTTCCTCTTATTTCGTCACATGACTTTAAAATTTAAAGCACTTAGGAATTTGGATCAAATTGTGGTCTTGAAAAAATGGATTAGGCTTACATATGAGTCTGTCAAAGAAAATAGGCTAAAAGGCTCAAAAGGGGTTGACTAGGATACTGTCCATAGGTAGGTAAAATGAAGGTAAACAATCATAGGTTGCCAAAGAAATGCCTAAATCATATCCTAAACTTATACTCTCTATTTCGCTTTACACACACACCAGGCAAGTTCTAGTATCAGTCACCAACACAGAATATACTATTGCCTCACACACACAAGGCACATGGTCGAATTTATTGGGAGTAATATAGACTCTTGACCCAACAGATGAAGGAATTGAACCACACAATTATCACACAATGAGTCACATTTAGAGCCTAAATGTCTCAATAGTAATGATTTTATCACAGACTCTTGTCACAATACCATGCTGCCTATCAAAACAATTTCATGCAAAGTAAAAAAAATTTCTAAAATTTAACTACTAACAAATAAAACAAACAAACATAAATAAGTAAATGCAGATAAAGAAGTATAGCATACAAATACCAACACCCCACACTTAGATGGGACACACTGTCCTCAGTGGAAAATAAATAAGAAGAACCTGGATTAGTCGGACTCATCCTCTATGTATGGGGTCATACCCCCTTCATCGAAATCATCATCAGAGTCGTCGTCATCCGAATTCTCCTCCACGTCAGAATCTGGCATTCAGCGATCATCACCGGTTGGCACATCGTCATCAAGAGGTTCCTCCAAGTACACACCTACTCCACACATATCCCTTGCATGCTCGTTCATTGGGTAGTCATAATCCAACTATTGGAGCTCTGCAGTAGTTGGAACACGACCTCCGCTCATCATGGTAAACCGAGTCAGGCCATAAAGATGGCGAAAGAAAGTCTCATCCCGAGCATAACGTTCTGCCGTGGTAAGGTTGACGCCATGCGTGGATTCAACATCTTTAACCTTTGTGAGGTCAACCATCTTTGGGTTGTATGGAAGTTTATGATCAGCCGGTTCCTCTTCGATGTCTTCCTTCCTCAATATTGCAGTCAACAGATTGCCAAAGCTGAAGTGGGACCTCTTGTGCAGCCTAGCCTTACGCATTGTAGATCAAATAATTTCCCTAATGTTGATAGGGACATTCGTAATCAATGAGTACACCAAGCACACTCTATCTCGTGTTATCTTTGTGTACTGTGTCCCTGGAATCAGGCAAGAGTTGACTATTCACAACCATATCCTAGCTTTCCTATTTAAGGAAGCATATGGGAAGGTGTTGTGCCGACTGGTGTCCTTGTGTCTGCTCCATCGTGCCATAGATATTGTTCCGTACAATGTGTGTCTAATTTCCCTGTACGGAGGTCTGTTATACAGCTCTTTGAGTGGTGATGGATCAACAGATGGCAAACCTAGAAAAGAGTTGAAGAACTCCGCATTTAGTTAAAGGACTTGGCCCCGGATCTTTACTTCACTCCCTGTAGTTTTTGGTGAATAGTTGGTATAGAATTCTCGTGTTAGATCGAGATTGCATTCTCCGATATCTCGGAAGATGAAATCAAGATGTAATGCCATTATCTTTCCCATCATGCGAGGTTCTTTCTTTGCTAGGCTTTCCTTGTGTATCAACTCCATATGAACATATTTTTTTTCTTTATTGTTCCTATACCACTACTTTCCTTGCTCCTCTAGGACCCATTTGATTCCAAACATGCGGCGAGGTATTTTCAGCGAGGAGGATCCACCTTGCTCTTTACGTCCCCTTTTCTAGCCTTTTTGTGAGGTGGCCGCTTTATCCTTTCTTTGTCTTGCTTTTGGTGCCATTGTACCTGAGATTAAAATAATAGTAATGTTAGCTTGATCTCGGTGGATCTAATCAATAAACAAGCAGTAGTGACACCACCCCACACTTAATTTGTTTGCGCAGATTATGCTCCAACAATTTAATCAGTGCAGTCATAATTTTCTTGTCATCTTAACTATCCTTTTTGAGTCCATTACATGAAATCTTGGCAATACTTTAATGCTTGGATTGATTTATCTTTTGAGCAAGACTACTACAAAGATATTGGATCAAGTTATTGCATTTAGAAATAATCATAACATCGTATGTTTGTACTCAATCATGATTCTCATTTCGATGAACAAGTCATTCCAACATGTAAGCTTTTTAAGTACAAGATTATGCAATTTCCGTGTCCATGTCAATTCCGCAAAAGTATGACAGTGTATAAGAATTAGATACAAGTTGGAAACAATTCAAGAGTATCCTTACGTATACTTTCACTCACTTAGTTGTATCACAACAAATCAACCACATTCAAATCATCAACACTACTTCAAGATTTAACAACTTGTTATAGGTGTAGTAGTGTAGTACTTAGGGAATATAAAAGAAGAACAAAGAAGTACTTACTTAATTGATGGCCTTTGGAAGATGTTCTTGCAAAATAAAAGAGCAAAAGGAAAATTTTTGAGAGAATTTGGAGAGGTAGGCGGCGCTTTAGGGTGGAATTGCAATGTGTTTTTGTTTTAAGACTAATGTTTTATTTATAGGACAAGCTTGTTTCGGGTTTTGACCCATTTGGAATCGGATTTGGAGAGCAAAAGTGAGTATAGGCAGCACCTAAATCTTTGCCTATCCTTGGCATAGGAGGTGCCTTTTGCAAAGCCTTGTTGAGCATAGGCGGCAACTATGCTATGGCATTGTTAGGCATAGGCGGCACCTATGCCATGGCATATGAGAATCAGAGACAAAAGGCTTTTGCATAGGCGGCGCCTATGCTATGGCATTGTTGAGCGTAGGCAGCGCCTATGCTATGGCACTCTAGAATCCGAGAGCTTAGGCCATAGCCTAGGCCTTGCCTTGTTTGTGGCCTAGATTTACATAGGCCTTGCCTTGTTCTTTGCCTATATTTTCATAAGGAATGCCTAACCAATAGCTAACTTACCACCTTCAACATGCAATACTTCCAAATCAAAATTTGAAACCAATCTCCTCCTTTACACCTCTTACACCTACATTTACTCAAAGACAACAAAAACGATTAGAACGATGGGTTGCCTCCCATCTAGCGCCTTAGTTTTGGTCGTGGCTCGATTCTTCTTTTTGGATTTTTACTTGGTAAAAACAAATGCAAAAGAAATGATAAAAAAAAACCAGATGGGTTGCCTCCCATCTAGCACTTGATTTATTGTCGCAGCACGACATAGTTACCTCGAGTACTTAGACTTCGTCGAGATAGATGGTGGCCATATAGTTTATTGAGTCAAGAGGACCGATATATGGTTTTACTCGTTGGCCATTCACCTTAAAGACAATACCATTATTGTCTTCTAGCTCAACTACTCCAGACGAGTAGACTTGGCTAATTTTGTACGGACCAGACCATTTGGACCATAACTTACCTGGGAATAGCTTTAGTCTGGAATTGAAAAGAAGTACCATATCATCCTTTTGAAAGTTTCGTTGAACAATACGCTGATCGTGATACTTTTTCATCTGCTCCTTGTAGAGGTCTGATCTTTCATATGCATGTAGATGGAATTCATCCATCTCATTTAGCTGCTCCAACCTCAAGTTCATAGCATCATCCCAATTCAAATTCAGTTTCTTCAACGCCCACAATGCCTTGTGCTCGAGCTCAATGGGTAAATGACAAGCTTTCCCATAAACTAGTTGGTACGGGGATATGCCAATTGGCATTTTGAATGCAGTCCTATATGCCCATAGTGCATCGTCCAGCTTTCGAGACCAATCTTTCCTATTAGCATTTATAGTCTTAGCAAGGATTTGCTTGATCTCTCGATTGGAAACCTCTACCTGTCCACTAGTTTGTGGGTGATAAGGCGTGGCTACCTTATATTGCTTGACACCATATTTTGCCAACAAGGATTTGAACAGTTTGTTGCAAAAGTGAGATCCTCCATCGCTTATGATAGTATGTGGGACCCCAAAATGAGAGAAGATGTTTCTCTTTAAGAATGCAACAACACGCTTTCCTTCATTATCAGCCAATGCTACTGCTTCGACCCATTTTGAAACATAATCTACAACAACTAGGATATATTTCATTCCAAATGAATTCATGAATGGGCCCATAAAATCAATACCCCATACATCAAAGAGCTTGATTTCAAGAATTTTTGTCATGGGCATTTCATGATGCTTCGAAATTGTACCTTGTCTCTGACATTGGTCACATCTTCTCACAAATTTGTAGGCATCTCTAAATATCGAAGGCCAATAATAGCCGCTTTGCAATACATTTCTTGTTGTCCGACCGCCTGCATGGTGTCCACCAACTTGTGAAGCATGACTTGCTTCCAAGATACTTGGCACCTCCTCATGAGATATGCAGCGTCTGATCACACCATCCGCGCATCGTCTAAACAAATATAGCTCATCCCAGAAGTAGTGTCTTACATTATGCATGAACTTTCTTCTTTGATGAAATGATAGATTCGCAGGCATCACATTACTTACCACAAAGTTTGCAAAGTCTGCATACCATGGTAACTCTTCCATCATGGTGGCTAAGATCTCTTCATCAAGGAATGCATCATCAATCTATAGAACAGGCTGCGTTATATGCTCGTTGTCGAGTCTAGATAGATGATCAGCCACTTGGTTTTTGCAACCTCTTCTACCTTTTACCTCGAAATCAAATTCTTGCAGAAACAATACCCATCGAATTAGCCTTGGTTTTGCATCTTTCTTTGCCATCAAGTATTTCAGAGCTGCATGGTCTGTATGAACTACCACTTTGGTTCCCAACAAATAAGCACGGAACTTTTCAAAAGCATACACAACCGCTAGAAGTTCTTGTTCTGTGACAGTATAGTTCTTCTGGTCTCCGTTCAAGACCTTGCTCATATAGTAGATTGGATGGAATAACTTTTCTCTTCTTTGGCCTAGTACAGCACCCAAAGCTACCCCGCTAGCATCACACATGACGTCAAACGGTAGAGACCAATCTGGTGCTACAATGATAGGAGCTTCAATTAGCTTCCCTTTGAGGCGTTCGAATGCCTTCATAGAATCTTCATTGAAGTCAAACTTTGCATCTTTCTCCAAAATTTTGCATAATGGACTAGCAATTTTGGAGAAGTCTTTGATAAATCGCCGATAGAAGCCTGCGTGAATGAGGAAACTACGAACTCCTTTGACCAAAATTTGGGGTGGTAGTTTCTCGATAACTTCAATTTTAGCTCGATCCACCTCAATTCCTCTTTCAGAGATTTTATGCCCAAGCACAATACCTTCTTTCACCATAAAGTGGCACTTCTTCCAATTCAGCACTAGGTTGAATTCAACACATCTCTGCAACGCAATACTTAGATTTGTCAAGAATGATTCAAACGACTCATCCACAACTGAAAAATCATCCATGAATACCTCCAGCGTGTCTTCCTCCATATCAGAAAACATGGACATCATACAACGCTGAAAAGTGGCGGGTGCGTTACATAGCCCAAATGGTATACGTTTGAAGGCAAACGTACCATAGGGGCATGTAAATGTTGTCTTCTCTTGATCTTCGGGGACGATACATATCTAATTATAGCCGGAATAACCGTCTAAGAAACAAAACCATCCTTTCCTTGTTAATCGATCAAGCATTTGGTCAATAAAGGGCATTGGAAAGTGATCTTTAAGTGTCCACGAATTCAACTTACGGTAGTCCATGCATACTCTCCACCTTGTGACAGGTTTGAGTGGAATTAACTCTTTTTTTTCATTCGCAACTACCGTCATGCCACCTTTCTTTGGTACACATTGTACCGGGCTTACCCATTTACTGTCGGAGATTAGATACACAACCCCTGCATCCAACCATTTAATAATTTTTTTCTTCACCACCTCTTGCATAGGTGGATTCAGACTCCTTTGATGCTCAATAGTGGGTAAGCAATTTTCTTCAAGCTGAATCTTGTGTGTACAAATCCCAGGCAGAATACCAATGATATCAGCGATGGTCCAACCGATGGCTCTCATGTACTTTCGTAGAACCGTGATGAGAGCTGCAACTTGCTGCTCACCCAAATATGCCGCCACAATAATCAGGAGTGTGTTACCGCTTCCCAAGAATGCATACTTTAAATGGCTAGGCAGCTCCTTCAATTCTAACGTGGGTGGTTCCTCAATAGATGGTTTAGCTGGTGGTGTTGGTCGGTTTTTGAGATCAAGGTCCATCTTCTTGGGAGCATGAGAATATGACCTTAATCCTGTTAGAGCACAAATAGTTTCTTCATAATTTTCAGCATCCTTATGCTCAACATTCATAAGCACAACCGCCAATGGGTCATCAACAAGCTACTCCTCTACAGGTAATTTTTTCTCATCATCAATATAAACATCAGCTACTGAGAACACGTTCAGATCTTTGGGTTGCTTCATTGATTTGCATACATCAAAGCGAACTACTTCGTCATTCATCCGGAATAGGAGCTCATTAGCTCTTAAATCAATAAGCACACTTTCTGTTGCAAAGAAAGGGCACCCCAAGATTATGGGAACTTCAGAGTCTACCTCACAATCAAAAATAACGAAGTACGCCGGAAAGATGAATGAAGAAACCTTCACCAATACATCACATAAAATACCAATAGGTCGTTTTACCGACCTATCAAACATCACAAGCCTCATTTTGGTTGGAGTAGGATCACCCAACCCCAACATTTTGTAAATTTATAGTGGCATCAAGCTGATGCTAGCTCCTAAATCGCATAATGCTTTGGAAAAATTCAATGATCCGATAGTGCAAGGAATAGTGAAGGCTCCGGGGTCGGCCTTCTTCTAAACTAGTGATTTGGTAGCAATTGCACTACAATGATGAACAGCATCTGTCAACTCACCACTTGCTGCCCGCTTCTTTGTCAAAAGATCCTTCATAAATTTTGTGTAGCCAGGCATCTGTTCTAGTGCCTCAACCAATGGAACATTAATGGTCAGCTGTTTTAACATTGACATGAATTTATTGAACTTGGTATCATCAGCTCTCTTTTTTAATCTTTGAGGAAAATATGGTGGTGGAAGGGGAATAGTTTTCTCCACGACTTTCTTTTCATCTTGCTTCGGATTGGCAATCTTTTCGGGCTGTGGATGCTGAGGGGTGACGTCTTTGACGTTTTCTTCAGCTTCTTTGGCGGCTGCTGCATTATTTGTGGTATCATCGACCACTTGCTTGCTTTGGGATGAATTTTCCAGCACCTTACCACTCCTGGTAGTAATGGCCATGCATGTTCCATCGTTCCTAGGGTTTTGCACTGTGTCGCTAGGTAAGGTGCCAGCTTTTCATTGATTTAATGTAGATTAAATTTGACTCAATTGTTGCTCCAGCTGTCTTATTGAAGTGGAATGTGAGTCAACAGATTGCTTCATTGAGGCCAAGTCATTTATTACCTCAGTTACTCCCGTGCTGGTTGCCTCCACTCCTTTCAACAGCTTAGCCATCATATCTTCCATGGACATATTTCCAGACACAGATGCAGTGGCGTTACATTTTCCTGGGGGAACATAAAGACCACTCTTGTCAATTTTTTTCTTCCAACTTGATTTCCTTGGGCATTGCCTCGAAAACCCCCCTAATTATTCACGTAGTTGGCTTCTTCCTCAGAATCAGATTCCTCTCATCCTTTTGACGCAACTGCTTTGACTTTTTTGGTCTTCCCTGATAATAGATGCTTTGTAAGAAGATCCATTTGTGTTTTCATGTGTGCCATATCTTGATCACGTTCTTCTTCTCTTCTCCTTTGTTCTGCAGTCATGCCTATAGACAAAGTGGGGCTTGCTATCTCAGAATCCCTGGTATGCCAAGCTCTACTCTGCTTTGTCATCCGGTCTAGCATATCACTCGCCTGAACAAAGCTGAGGTCCATAAATGATCCTTCAGTCGCATTATCCACCACTGGGTTAGTTACTGAATTTAAGGATCTATATAGTATCTCCATCAAGTGGAAATTGTTCATGTGATGGTTTGGGCACCTCATAAGCTTCTTCTTAAATCTCTCCCATGTTTCGTGGAGGGCTTCAGTTAGAAGCTGACGAAAAATGCTGATTTCATCTCTCAATTGTGATCTCTTAGATGGCGGAAAGAATCTTTCTAGGAAAACGTCTTTCAATTGCCTCCAATTAGTGATAGAATTAGGAGTCAGCCCATTCAACCATAGAGTTTCCTGCCCAGATAGAGACAATGGAAATAAGCGCAACCGAATTGCATTCTGTTCAACTCCAGGATTATCGAATGACTTGCATGTAGAAATAAAGTTGATCAGATCCATATTCGGATCATCTCCTGCTATTCCATTGAATAATCCCTTGAGTTGCATTAACTGAATCATGGTGCTCGTGATGTTGAACTTGGCTCCGGGCGCCAAGGGCGGAGGAATAATAGCTCCTGTGGCACCAGCTCCGTCTAGGTCGTCATCATCATCATCAAAAGGCATTTGCATAGCGCGGCGTTCAGGCCTAAATCTGGCTTGTTGATCTCTTCTGTTTGCAGGTGTCGCCACCTCAGCATTACGCCTAGGTTTTAGTAGCTCGTCATCACCTAGGTCCTCATCGTCAGGATTTGTTGCCCACACAGGGTTATCAATATTCTGTTGATGTACTTGGGCAGCGGCCAACGCAGCTAGTCTAGCCTGCTCCTGTTGAGCAGCCCTTCTCTCAATGTCACTTTGTGCATCCATCCTTCCAATAAGTTGCGGTTCAGGGTTTATGGGTAATAATGGTTGTCCCGAACTTCGAGTATTTGGCATGCACTGAACAAAAAACTGCAGAAAACAAAAACAACAACTAAAATTAAAGTACAAAAATCTTTGACCAAAGGGTCTAGTAATTATCACAAACTTAGTTGACAACCTATTCCCCGACAACGGCGCCAAAATTTGATAACGCTCAAACTACAACTCTCGTAAGAGTGTAAGCGGTCATTGTCAAATATAGAACCCAATTGGGTTTGGTGTCCAATCCCACAGAGAATACTTGGTGACTAAGTAAGCAAAGATTATTAGACTTTTGGTGAAAGTTTCGTAAAAAAGGGGGATTGTAGCGTGAATTTAAGAGTATCAAAATAGTAATGTAAGAACGGAAAATAGAAGAGTAAAACGGATTGCTTGGTTGGTTTTGATCAATGAGAATTGAGAGTTAGGGTTATGTCCACCTTATGAGTTTTACGTATCTATTGACTATGCGTTATGCGGAATTCAGACATGCATGCGCTTATAGAGAATCGTATTCTATGGTAAATACAGGCGTCTTTCGACCATCAAGGATTATTTCACTTTAACTCTTTCGAGCTTAAAGCATATCTAATGGTACAGATTCTCCGAGAGGTTAATCCAGTTATGGCACTAACTTTTTAACAGGGGTTGGTGCCCTATTACCTTGACATTATCTCTTTTCCAGACATGTAACTTTTCTTTCGAACAAGTTAATGCTATACTGGCGTATTCTATATGTTTGCAACCACAAGAATTTAGATTAAGATGAAGAGAATAATGATATAAGCATCATACGTGTCAAGAATTCACAAACTCATAGCAATAGATAGTGTCTCATAAGGCTTCCATAACCCTAACAGAGAAGTTTAGCTACTCATGAGTGCAACGGAAATCACAATAGACATTATTATCATACCAAAATAAGAGTCTAACGTGAAGTATGCTTTGGTAGTGCTTGTGGCGTGAATTCCTTGCAAGTAGCGTTTCTCTTGTTGTGAAAATTTAGAAGTCGATGAAGAGGAAGTAATAAGAATTAATTTAAAGAGAATGAATTGAAAGTGTTGAATGAATAATAAAAAGTAATTGATTGAAGAAGTATGAAGTATGAAAAACTTCAGCAAAATAGGGTATTTATAATACCCATATCCTATTCCTACTAGGCTACTGCGTACTTATCCTAATCCTAATAAGTTACTGCATTATTATCCTAATCCTACTAAGTTACTGTTGATCCCCAAAGTCTTTGGAAATGCTGTTTTTGCCCGGGACAGGTTTTTCATGCGTCACTTTTAGTCCCTAGGCGTCCAAGCTCTGCTTTCCTTCTTTCGTGAAGCTTCCTTTGGCGTCAAGTTATCCATAAAATGCTGAAATCTTCATCATTTATACCTGAAAACTTGCTAATCACGTTCGTTAGCTCACTTACAGGAAAGAGGACCAAAAGTGCATGAATTATGTATTTTGTCCTCAAAACTTAGCTAAAATATGGGTAGATTATAGCACTTTAGGTGTGTAAATACGCCTATCATTAAGACTCTGCTATAGATGATATTCAGCCAATGCTTAGCCTTGTCCGTGAAATCATTCATCAAAATATCTCTCTTGGAGGTGCGCCAGTGAAACTCTTTGTTGGGATATAGAATGTTTTCCATCCAGGACCCTGGCTCACATACTTTTGCCTGAAATTTCTCCATGTCAGCATCTAGGAGCCCATACACCTTATTGATCTGCTCTGCATAAAAGTTCACTTGCTTATGAAAAATCTTCAGCACTGGGTTTGTGAGAGAAACTACACCAAGTTTAAATTAGAACTCACGCACCCAATGTTCATTGGCATAGCAGGGGTCCGGGGCAAAGCACATCAACACGGTAGCAGTGAGTCGGGCATGGAATGCTCGGATCTTCTCCACTATTTAATCAAGGAAAATAACCCTCTTAGGGAGTAAGTTTGTCCTAGGAAAGTCAGCATAGTAGAGGTTTGGGCATTAAGCATCCATGAACCTAGTGTTGTGACAGCACCCAAGTTCACACATATGTGTACATGTACTTGTCAAGTAGTAAAGTGACTTCAAGGAAGCCCAAGTATCGATCTCTTAGGGACTTGCATTCGCCACCTATCCAATTCTAGTTTTACAATTTATAATAAGTATACAAAGAGGTTTAAGAATTGTAAACTAAAAAGAAAGTAAACTAATGAGGAAAACTAAATGACTTTGGACAATCAAAGGATAGAGATCTAGGATTAAGGCTTACGAAAAATCATACTACGTTATTGAACTTCATTCATTAAAGTGCTTATTGTGGTTGTTGATTCGTAGGGTTAATTGCATGATCATGGTTTCCCAACCTCTAATCCTTTACCTAAGTTGAACCATACGACTACATCGTTGAGCGGGGATGTAATAGTCCACATAAGTTCTTTAAAGCTATCATCCTATGTGTGAATCAAGTAAGGCATCTAAATATCTTCCTGTCCTAGATACTAATTCAAATTCCTTATTTTATAAAGAAAAATGAACCATATTTTGCTTATTCCCATGTTCTATCTCCCTATTCCCTCTCCCCGAGATCCCAAGATTGACAATTACTGTATTCTAAGGGTAGCTAATCCTTAAAATAGTTAAAACAAGAATAAACAAACAACGAATAATGATAATCAAATTGAAAAACTTAATTCAAAATGATAATAATCATGATGGTGTCGCTAACCCCGGATAGTATTTTTAGCCTTTAATAAAAATATTCATCATTCAATTCCTTGGATTAAACATACAAACCATGAAAAAACTAAAATAAACGAATGATAAAAACCCATAAAAAAAGTAATGTAGCCTCCAATATCTTCCAAGGATGTCCAAAATTTAGTAAAAAACATGAATAATATCCTATTTATAGTGAAAGAAATAGCCCATGCTTTGTTGAACAAAGAAACAGTTTCTGGTCGTCTGCAAAGCCGGTTAATCTCCGCGTCGATTATCACATTGTGTATATCGATGTGAAGCCTTGACTTCACATTGATTCACTATTTTGGGTGCCTTCTAAATCCATTAATTTTTCGCACATGCCAATAAACCTTCTCATGTGCCCACTATCTCCTAAGTCTTTTCAGGTATCCAAATTGGTGTCAAGCTGAGTTTTGTGCTTCCGTGATCCATTCCAAGCCTTTTTGAGTTGTTTCCACTTAATTTGAAGCTTGTAAATCCTTAAAATATCATCATAGTCCATTAAAAATAATCCTATATCATTAAATACAACAATTTAGAGCTCAAAACAACACAACATCCTCAACGATGAAGTAGAAACACGAGCTAAGCATTTTCTAAATTCACGTTGAGGTTTAACTTATTGTTTTGACTCTTTTCTTGATCCAATTGACCCTTGAGCATTATAAGTAATTTTTTTCTCATTAAAATACATAATAAACCTTAGTAACTCATTAAAATACATTAAAACCTAACACAATAGACTTGAAAAACACCTAGCTCATGCAAGTTACACTAGTTTTCTCGGTTGAACTCTAAATTCTCAAATTGAATCAAACTCATGTGAATCCACCATTAAACATTGTAAAAATATTCTTGGACACATAAATGCTCATTTATATCATTATTAACACATATAGCATAAGAATTTTCCTCAAAATAAGGTTAAATAATCTAGAATAGTAGCACTAGAATGCATAAATACACCCAACATCACCTTCCCACACTTAAAGCCTTATTCGTCCTCGAACATCCCTTAATTACAAACACCATGAGCTGGAGAGACTCCATACATATAATACCTGCAATAGATTAGAGCTATCACTACAATGACTACACAGAATATAAGTTTAAAACACAAAGCATGTTATACACAATTGTAAGCTCAAGAATCCTACTTCCAAAACAACCTAGCCTCAAGAATGGACTTCACAAGTGGAAAACTCATGCATATTGCTCAATCAAAGACATCACAAGAATCACAGATATTCATCAAACATTTACCCCTCACCATAATAGATTTACCCATAATCACGCACAATAATGCAATTGATCACAATGGGTATACAAATCAAGTTATTGTCACTCTCACAAAGAATTCACAAGTTACACATAATGAATCATAGGCTTTCCCTTAGTGTAATGATCCACTAATAGTAGAATGTAAAGTTTAGGATCAAGTAGGAATTTTTTGGGCTATATTGTATGCTAAGGGATGGGTAGGAACTATTTGGGAATAGTGAATAACCTCTCTAAGCTCTTTAATACACCACATTAAAAATTTAAAACCAATCTCCAACAATCAAATTACACCATTTTTGTCTACCCCATTCTTTTTTATTTTGCCCATCTCTTTTAAGCATTTTCCCAAACACTTGGTGGACACATAGTTTACTACCACAAGAATCTATTTTTTTGTTTTTTTCCATAATCATGACAATATTTGCGGCATAATTTATATCACAACCATCCACCACACATCAATTATTACCAATAACCATTACCTTGGGGCACAATTTCATCTTTTTCGTTTTCAATTTCTCAACTCCTTTCTAATTTTTTTTATTACAGAACTTAGGAGATTTTTAGATCAAATTATGGTTTATCAAAGAAGGGAATTAGGCTACTTATGAGGTTTCCAAAGAAAAAGATAAAGGCTTAATGGGGGTTAACTTGGATAATGTACAAGTGTGTATTATCCCCTAAACCCACATTTTTTATTTTGTTTCACACACACACCAGGCAAGTTCTATACATCATATGCAACAAGTAATATATAAAAAAATCCTTATAAACACATGGCACATGCTAAACTCAATAGGATCATTATAGACTCCCAACCAACAATAGCATGGATTAAAAATTAAGCCAACATAATAAATATCATAAAATTGAGCCTAGGAGTTTAAAAAATAGAAATTCACATCAATCAACATGCTTTTACAAACAAACCCACTTGCATCAAATTATCAAAAATAACACCAACAAGAATATCTCACTTATTCCTAACCTAAATTTTTTAAAATTGAATCAAAATTTAAGAATTTACCCCCACCCCACACTTAAAAGTCTACTTTGTCCCCAAAGTGAATTTTAAGCTAAGAGATAAAAATATTCCCTAAGGCCTAATGGCCTAGCTAGTAGCATATTCTCATAAAGGATATCCATGGGACCCCACACACATTCTTTACCAAGCTTCAAGTTTAAGTTTATGGTAATCAGACTTTCCATTAACCTGTGACTCAACCAAAAACCAAAACTACGTGAAATAAAAGCTATGAAAAAATAAAAAAAAAAGATACCTTAGCTTGGGTTGCCTCCCACAAAGTACCTAATTTAGTATCATGGCCCAACCTAATCAACTTTTTCCTCTACCTTGAGGATATAAATTTCACCCCCAACATCACATCCATCTTCTTTCCTCGATTATAAGGAGGTGGTACATAAATTAAGGAACCGAGTAATGGAATATGTATGGTAAACCACTCGGCCTTCAAGTGAGGTTTGTTTTTATGTTTCTTAACCGGTGCAAAATAAAGAATATAGGATTCTTGTTCCTCATATTCACACTCTTCTCCTATTTTAAATGATTTCACAGACAAGACATCATCTAAACATAATGTAGAAAAGTGCTTCAAATGCGTCCCAACTAATCCTACTTCAAAATTTACATAATCCACAACGCCTTCAATTTATTCTCCTTCTCACTTTCAGTCTTAAGATAAAAATAACAATCGAGTGGCTGTGATTCTTGTATTTACTCCACAAATTAGCTAATGTCCTCCTCATATATTTCTTTTCTTAGCCACTATAGATATGGTGGCAGTGGTGTCTCCTTAATAATTTCTACAATATCAGTTTTTGAGTACTCAGACTTCCTCGAATTATCTGCATCATATTGTGAAGGTTCCGTCTATGCACTTTTACAAATATCTGGACATTAAGCCACAAGGTGTTATCCTCCACAAAAACAACATGAATTGCCATCACTTGAACACCATCTATCTCAGACTGACATCTCAAGAAGAGTGTGAGAAAAATAGAAATAAAGGAAAATAAAAAGAAACAAAACAAAAACTATTTACGACTCAATATAGAAAAACTAAAAATAAGATAGTTGCCTAATAAAAACTCCCCAACAACGGCACCAAAAACTTGAAAGCGTCCAACTGTACATGCAAGTGTACGTTGTTTTATCAAGTAGTAATGTGGCTTCAAGAAATCTCAAGTATCAATCTCTCTAGGACTTGCATTCATCGCCTATCCAATTCTAGTTTAATGATTGGGAAAAAGTAAACAAGGAGGTTTAAGAATTCTAAACTAAAAATAAACTAAACTAATGCAGAAAAGTAAATGACTTTCGACAATCAAAGGATAGACATCCAGTATTAAGGTTTACGAAAAATCATACTACGTTATTGAACTTCATTTATTAAAGTTCTTATTATGGTTGTTGATTTGTAGGGTTAATTGCATGATCATGGTTTCATAACATCTAATCCTTTACCTAAGTTGATCCTTACAACTACATCGTTGAGCGAGAATATAATAGTCCACTTAAGTTCTTTAAAGTTATCATCCTACGTGTGAATCAAGTAAGGCATCTAAGAACATCCCTGTCCTAGATACTAATTCAAATTCCTTATTTTATAAAGAAACAAGAGCTATACTCTGCTTATTCCCATGTTCTATCTCCCTATTCCCTTTGATGAGATCACAAGGTTTACAATTGATGTATTTTAAGGATAGCTAATCCTTAAAATAATTAAAACAAGAATAAGCAAACAACCAATAATGATAAGCAAATTAACAAACTTAATTCAAAACGAAAGTAATCAAGAACGTTTCCTTAACCCCAAATAGGAGTTTGAGCCTTTAATGAAAATATTCATCATCCAATTCCTTGGAATGATGATACAAACCATAAAAGAAACTAAAATAAAAGAATGATAAAAAACCCTAGAAAGAAGTTGTGTAGCCCCTAATATCTTCCAAGGATGTACAAAAGTTAGTCAAAAAACATGAATAATGTCCTATTTATAGTGGAAGAAATAGCCTATGCCTTTTTGAACAAGGAAATAGTTTCTGGTCGTCTGCGAACCCAGTGACGCGCTGCATCAATTATCACATTGTGTACATGGATGCAGTGCATTGAATTTACATTGTTTCATTGTTTTGGGTGCCTTCTAAATCCATCGATGTGTTGTACATGACAATAATATTTCTTACACGCCCACACTCTCCCAATACTTTTCAGGTATCCAAATTAGCATCTAGCTACATTTTGTGCTTCCATGATCCATTCCAATCCATTTGAGTTGTTTCCACTTAATTTGAAGCTTGTAATTCCTTCATATTTCATCGTCCATTAAACAAGCATCCTATAGCATTAAACACAGCAATTTAGAGTTCAAAATATCACAACATCCTTAACAATGAACTAGAAACATGGGCTAATCATATGCTAAATTCACATTGAGGTTTAACTTATGTTTTGACTCTTTTCATGATTCAATTGACCCTTGAACATTATAAATAAGAATTTTTCACATATAAATATATAATAACAACCTTATTAACTCATTGAAACACATTATAACCCAACACAATAGACTATAAAAAGACCTAGCTCAAGCTAGTTACACAAGTTTTCTCGGTTGAACTCTAAATGCTCAAATTGTATTAAAACTTATGTGAATCAACCATTAAATATTGTAAACACATTCTTGGACACATAAATTCCCATTTATATCATTTTAAATGCATATAGCATAAGAATACCCCTCAAAATAAGGCTAAATAAGCTAGAATAGTAGCGCTACAATGCGTAAATATACCCAACATCTTGTTGACACAATCTCCTATTTTGTGGATTAATACCTATGAGTAATAAATTACAGACCTTCCTTAGCATTATTATACCCAAAAGTATGCTATATTGATAAAAAAACTCATGTGGTAGTGTTATAGAAAGTTCTGGGGTGATAAATGGTTATAAAGTAATTTCGGTCTCTGCAGACATTGCTCTTAGGTATGGTGATTGTGGTGCGACAATTAGGGTCATCGAGACCACGATCACGGTATCTAAGACCATAGTTCACATTCTGCATATCACTCACAACAAATTATTTAACTATAATTTTATGTTCTAACTAGGCAAATAAACATAATAATTAGAGAACTTAAGCCTAGGATATGTTATAATAGCCCCAAACTCAAAGGAATTCACATTGAACTCATTGTGGAATTGAATCGAACACAAGGTGTACATGTCTAGGTCTACAATTTTAGGCCTAATACTTGGTACTCATGACTTCCCCATTGGTGTGTACACTAACTACAATACCTAATCACTGCAATTCTCATAATCAAATATTCCTTTTGTGTTGAAAATAATACTTTAGGGCTTTACCTAATCTACAAGTTCAGAGCATAAAATTTTATTAAAAATAAGGGAATTGAGACAACATACCATGTTTGATGATGCATGCGGATTGAAATAACACTTGGATACTCAACACAATGCCAAAAATCTTGAGAGAATTTAAGAGAATTTATAAAAGGAGTATGTTAAGAAATGGAAGTAGGATAGTCATTAAAGCTGATTTGATCATGATCGTGGTCCTAGTTTCTTGATTAGAGGCATGTGACCACCGTGATTGCATTAGCATAGACCACAATTGCGGTAACTGACACAAAAATTTAGGTCCTCTACATTCCTTTGTTTAGGCCAAACATGCCAATTTCACACATTCCCTTTTCCAACTTCAATATACATTCGTTATAGCTCCACCTTTTGATGGATTATGCATGATCAAATGAAAAGATAAAATTAGATCTATCATTCATGAATAAAAAGGATACATACCATTTCTTGTGGCGTGATAGGGTGCCTCCCATTGAGCACTTAGTTTAACGTCTTAGTACGAGGCCTCCTTTACTTCCTTTTATGCTTCAACTTAGAAGATTTGAATCTCCATCCCAACTTTCTTCGCTAGGATATGAGGGACAGTGGGATGGAAGATTTGAATCTTCCAAGATGAAACTTGGAAGATTTGAATCTTCCAAGATGAAACTTGGAAGATTTGAATCTTCCAAGATGAAACTTGGAAGATGTAAAGAAATGATGAAAAAGTTTTGATCTCACCATTTTGAAGACTTGAACCTTTTACCCAATTTAACATTGACCTTTTGGTTTGGATCCTTGGATAAAAGTGAGGATATCAATAGGAAACTAGTTGCCCATCAAAATTTTAAATCCTTGGACATTGATTATAGGTCTTCTATATGATCTTTTGGAGTGTCAAATCCCAATATGTAGGAATATTCCTCCTCTCCACAAACAACCATTTTCCTAGGTAGATGGATTGTCATCAAATCCTTTAATCACAATGTCAAGAAGAGGTTTGAATGATGTCTAACCCCTAATTCAATAATTTCCTCTGTAACACAAAACCCTACATCAATGTTGAACTGCAAGTCCTTAAAACACCCACAAATCATCAACCTTTGCTCCATGATACCAAAATACTGGAACACTATAAAAATTATATGACATTTTGAGTAAAACAACACCCATATTTCAATATAAAAGGGTTGGAGAAGAATTTAGGTCAAGAATGGACTTGTAGGGCTCGCAAATAAAATAAAAATTTAAAACTATCACGGGGCTTTGCAAATGAAAAGGAGTGTACGCTCTAAAGTTGAGCACAAATAGTGCATAAATTTATGGCCCAAATCAGCCCCAGTGGTTTAAGAATTTAATGATATAATTTCTTAGAATTTACCATGAAATAGGATGAAATTTAATGGGAAAATTAACAGGAAATGACCAAGGAGTGTTATTCTAGCTTACTGTAGTTTCAATGGATAATTCCTCATCTTTTTTTCTCTTCAAGCTCTCAAAATGTTGCAAAAATGTTGAAGGGAATGATGGAAAATCTGGTGAAGAAAGGGGACTTAGCATCCAAAGTGGCTACTTGTCCTCTTGAGAAACTACCACTTATGATGTATAAGACCACTAAAGAAATCCTAATCAGGGGCATGGGTACCGGTAACATGGTCTTCTGTCCTCCAAAGCGGTGCCCCTCAAGCGACCCCATTATCGCTAAAGTTGTCCTTAGCCAAATGGTAAAGCAGTGTAAAACTACTCATGGGCACCAAAATTCTTGCTGCAAAAGAGGCACCATGACTTCTAAAGCTCTCATACTAGATATAAGGGACCAAATTTTTTCTATGTAAAAAAATAAACTTTGAACAGGTGCTCGAGATTCATTCACAACCCTATGTGAGGTAATGGACTATGCTACCATACGAAATTTGACTATCTTGAGTCAATAGAACCATAAAAAATTTCATTTGAGGTGTTTTAGACTAAATCTAGGCCTCACACACCTATAGTTCTATTTTTCATATAATCTATCCAAAAGCCCAAATTTAACCCAAAAGCCTCAGGACCGAAGTAAATGGTCCCTCTAAACTTAAATCAATATTTTAAAGCTGATGACACTGTCAAAATTCTCATTCAAAGTCACTTATTAGGTGTTTTGGTCCGACACCAATTCCACAACAACGAAAGCTCCAAAATAAGAATGTGATCCTCAAATACAAATTAATAATCTGATAACCAAATTGATTATTTCGACATGTTTCAAATAACCTTTATCCACTTTGAGAAATCTCAAACATTGAAAATGCATTGGAATTGAAGAAGTAACCTAGAGGGTCGTTACCTCTCTTAAGCAACACATGGGAATTATTGAATACCTTTCTTCAGCAAAAATTCCCATTTATTTTCACTATTTTTTGATTTTTGAGAGCCTAAAGAGAGGAAAGGGTGGATTATCATCCATTGAAGTTAAGGTAACTAGACTAACATTACTTGGTCATTTTTCATTATTTACCCATGAATTTCCATCCTATTTTATTGTAAATTCTTAGTTATTAAGTTTTTTACATCCATAGATTCTAGGGGCTTATTTGGGCCCCAATTTATGCACCATTTATGCTTAAGCTTTGATCATACAATACTTGTATTATGAGGGAACTTGTGATAGATTTAATTTTGAATCCCATTATTGGGACCCGCAAGCCCGTTCATGACCCAAGTATTCACCAAACCGTTATATTGCTATATTGGTTTTGTTTTACTCATAAATATGTGTAGATTACTATTTTAATAGAATGGTGGAATTTTATGATCATGGAGCATAGATACATGATTTGTGGATGATCAAGTATATGCACTTATACATCGACGTAGGCTTTGGTCCACTCTTCTTTATAATATAGAATATGGGTAGCATACCATAAATTTTCCTAAATTATGAGTTTTGAGATAGAAGGATAAACCGACCCTTAAGATAAACTAGGTAATATAGTGATAAAAGCACATCAACTTTGAATCTAAGTATGTTACCAATAGATGATGCTAAGTATCATTTAGTATATGGTTTATTACTTGACCGAGTGGACTATCATTATTATTTAGATTATGGTATAATTACTATACTAGTTATTTGCTATTAGGCTCGAGGTTGCAGTTACAATAATAGTTGGACTCTAGGTGAGTATTTTATCTTTTTAAAGGATTGTTTAGTCTATGGACGCTTGGATACTTATTATTATATTGTTTGGATACTTGTGATGGCATGCATAATTTATGGTACATTTATGCCCACTTAGAGGTATGATTCAAACTAATGCTTTGTTTTACTACTATTTTACTAAAAATGTATTTATTCCCACTCGTCACTTTTAAAGTGGATTGTTTCATAGTGGGAATAATAGCAGCTTAATGGATGATTTATAATCTTTAGAACTAAAAATGATGTTTTTGAAATTTGACCAAGATAGATTCTATTCCATGGTTTTATCACTACTCTTTACTTTGGTCATGAGAGATTTTGACCCTTTCTACTATTATATAATGACATAGTCTCAGAGTTGACCCTATAAATTAATTTACTGACTTACACTTTTAGCAATCATTTGAGTCCACGCATCTAATATACATACATTTCTCTAGTAAAGGATGGACGAGATTGTTGATGGTAATGATAATAATTATTGGAAATTCATGATTGTGACCAGGTTAGTATATACAAATACTCTCATAACCTTTTGGGACCCTTCATACATAAGCCATTTTTCGAAAGAAGAGAGTTCATCGTAGGTCCTTCCTTTGCAAGCCCTCAAGTGAGAGGAGGTGTATAAACTATGTAAATTATTCCACTTAGATTATTCATGGTATTATGGATTTACTTTGTATTTATTAATGCATATTCATCGTCTATCACTGATATATTATTTAGCTCTTATATCAATCATCCTTATGGGGGGTTGCATAGATATAAGTTATAATTTTTATATGCTGAGTATTGATAAAAACTTTTGGTTTTTAATTCCCAATTAGGTATTTTTTATCCAGACCAGTCGATTACTATGTTATTATTATTATGGTTTTTTCCTGATAGGCTGATTATAGACTTGTACTGATATTTGCGGTATTATTATTATCTTTATTATTTTTATAATATTGTACATTATATATAGTGTAATCATTGATAGATACTCAATTATAGGCTCAATAATGTTAGTGCGATCCTTTCTACTTTGTTTAGATTTCCTATAGAGGACACATTGACTATATAAGGTTGTACCATTGAGTTTGTCTAGTTTACCTGCATATCTATATATACATATATAGCAATGGTATTTTAGTGTATCTCTCTCTTACCGTGTTTATCATATCGTGTATGCATTCCTTGTCATTGTATAAAACTATATATCCATCTTCTACTCATTATGTTTTATATTGGCCAATGATATATGGTTTAATGATTTATTCTCCAGTAAGGATAGAGTAAGCTAGTTTATCCTTATTGCTTCTTTAGTCTTATTGTGTTTAGCTTCATAAATAGTTGCATGTAGTTTTTATTCCATCTTTCCATGCTAATTATAATTACATTATCTTTGGAGGTCAATTAATAGTTGCTTACTGAGTACCACATATTTTCTACTCATAAAACTCTACTGCAACCTACAAATCATAGTGATAGTTTTTGTCGTTGTTGTGTGCATCATGCAGAGTAGATATGGATCAGAGATTTCGGGTGAGCTTCTAAAGTTTGAAGCATTTGTTCTATCCTTCTTATGGTTAACATTGGCCTCTATATTATATTCAGAGATGATTTAGTGTTTGACCTTATTCTCTTATTATATTAGAATCTCTTATACTGATTCCACAAGTTTTTGGGACTACCAAATATGTGTAGGCTTTTATTATATTTATTCTACATTTCTCCTCTATTTTATTGGATAATTCCTTACTAGCAGCTCTGGACTACGGGTCACTTTACCTATATGTTGGTTATAGTAGGTGCTATCATGACCTATTAAATCAGGTTGTTACAAATAGTAAGAACTTAGGTTTACTGATGTGTTGGTACAAGAAATAAGTATCTTGTGAATTATTCAAAAGAAGTCCATATCTTACCTTTACAGGTTATAGAGCATTCTTAGGAAGTTTTATTCTTGACTTCTTGTCACGTGTCCATATTTCTATAAGACTCTAATAGATTCTTTAACTTTATTTTGTTCTAGATGAATGATACAAGGTTACTGATAAATATAGATGGGGATTTGTTATGTTTTGTGAGCTTCAATGTATCTTAGCCTAAAGAGTTAGAGGTTAATGTTGAAGATCTTTAATGTCAGAAAGTGGATTTGGATATAGCACAACATTTGGCAAAGTTCTTTACCACTTTAGCCTATAAATATTTATCTCTAGAGATTCTAAAAATTTTAATGGATAACTCAAAATGAGAGAGGAGGTTTGGTTCATCAAGGAGTTCTCGAGCCAGTGTTGGATTTATTGGTGTTCATTAGGGATCCTTATTAGTTCCAAAATATACGATTTGGATTCTTAAATGGGCCAGATTTACTTTTATGCTATATACTTCAGAGCATGAGATGGTTCAAGGATTTGATAGAGGATTTCTTTCCATTCCATTTGGAATTGATCATTTGATAGAAGGTAGGTCTTCATTCCCTCAGGTTGTTGATCATACAAGGAAAACAATTGGAATATGTATTTAAACTTATAGAGGTAGTGGTAAGATGCTTTTACATCAGCACAGTGCTATTGGTATTCAAACTGGGAGTAGCAATCCTCCTAATGGAGGTCAAATTCACTTGTAGCCTATGAGTTCCAAACTTTTGACATCTCAAACTAAAGGTGTCTCTCCAATCATTCATGATGGCACAATATGCAAATTTAACATTAGAACTTTTGGAGTATTTGGTATGGATCTTTATATTGTGCCAACCATTGTGATCATTAGTTGTAGTACCTTAGAGTGTTCCAAGAGCTTGCCATGCTCATGGCGATATTTGTCTGTGGTCTAGAGAGTGTCGCGGTGAAGAGTTGGTTGTTGAGAAAGAATTAGCTAATGTTCCTCACCAGTCTAAAGTTTCAAAGATATGTTATACTTGCAGAGATTTGGGTCATTTTAGTAGGTAGTGTCCTCAATACTTCTTGGTCATCTAGTTGGGGTAAGCTTGTATTTCTCATCAATTTAGAGCTTCAAGATTTTATTATGACTATACATAGACCGATCACTAGTCAAGAGTGTCCCAAGCATGAGATTATTAACCATTCAACTCATCTAAATAATTCTTATTATATTATGGTACCTTCTGTTAAAAGCAGTGCACTTAGTATATTGGTTAGTAAATCAAATGCTCAGTTTGATTTTGGACCCACCCATATTTATTCTTTCACAATATCAGGCATATGACTTCAGATTCAACTTTTATTAGTACACCTTTTATTTCCTGTCTTACCTCTTCATTTAACTACATAAGTTTTTTCATTCCTATCTATGATTATGTGACTTGGTAAGATTATGTTTATTCTTATATGCATAGGTTTAGAATTCATGATTATGTGAAAACCCCTGTAGATAATATCATTTAGTTGAAGATATAGTGGATAAGTGTTGATAGTTTCTTAGGGGTATAGCATTTGAATTTGAGTCCCATTTATTGTGGCATATTGGTCTTCTTATGAACCTAGATTTGTACTTGTTATTAATTTTCATTTTATGTATGACCTACTTCTCAAACGTATATTTATATTGCTATTCTTACTATTTTCATAGTTAGGTGTTCGAAAATCTTTGTAGATAGAATATTAGACTGGCATTATATGGTTACAAATCCCTTCCCTGCAATTCTTATTCATTGTCCAAGGTGGCTATCCCATTTGTATAGTATTGCTTATTTTAGAAAGGTAAAGTTTGACATTTTTCATCTTCAGTTGGCGATGTATGAGTGGTTCATGTGACATGACCCACTTTGGGGACTTGTCGTAATAGGCATCCCGAGTCCAACCAGGACCGGAGACCACACCCATTACCTAATCCAACCTCCAGCCGCCTTCCCTAAGTTGGATGAATTCCGACCACGTAACAAAATAGTCTAACATCTCACATAAAGACTCTCTAAATAGATCATAACTGTGACAAACCGAACAGAGTCCGACAATCCCATACCAATAATCCAACCCTACCAAACAAGGGCATAAACCAAGCCATACCAAGGATATTCCAAAACATAATATAATTAATCCCAAAATGAAATAGGATGGAACAACCAACAATATTGTCCAATGATGTCAGCCTCCTAACTTATTCCAATGCCATGGTCGACACCTATACCGATCCTGCCCAGTCTAACCCATAGATGTACCACAAAGCTTCTAACCTAAAGAGCAATGAAATCCGGTTGGGAAATGCCCCCAACCATAGTCAAAACCTATGTCCAAAATAAAGTCAAAATGTCTAGAAATATCCTTAAAATGAAATGATGGCTTCCAAAAGGATGGAAGCTCAACACTTCAGTCCAAATGCTGATCCCGAGTCAATTAATAAGTAAAAGGAGTAGAACGGCAAGCTCCTACATAGCGTGGGTATACAACCACTAGTATATGGGGTTAGCGAGTGACAGCTAGCATGATCTTAAGGTAAGGATAAAATAATTCCATTTATAAAACCAAGTAAAACCATCCATATGCACACAACCATACATATATATATAACCATATCGGGAAAAAGGACCTAGTTTAGTATGCCTTTAAAATATTTACCTGGGTTGTGTAGCTTTGTTGTCCTAAACCACCCATGGGTGATACGGGTTTAGCTCCCCCTATTGACACAGCCCTAGTGCGTGTAGCTGCACGACCATGGAAGTATCATATGTGGTAGCTGGTACATCCCCAAAATAAATTGTGACATTATCACATAGTCACAAAGACTAACCTCATATCAACAAATATAAGTTTCAATTTTTGGTCCCCCTAAGACCTCCACCTTCCACAGCTTAGGTACACCTCTCGCCATTATTGCCCAATTAAAACCAATTATATCATCACAAAACCATTTTTTAACCAAGGCCATTGATATTGGTATCGTCATACCAACCCTAAATTGCAAGTATAATCCATAGCAAACAATTTATAGGTGTAATGGAACTTTGAAGTGCCCTTCAATTTACCATATTAAACAACTTGGGAGACTTTGTGTTCCCCACAAGTATATAAATTAGCCTTTTGTCAAACACATTGGGGGCATAATATGACCAAAACCAATTACAATTACCATTAAACCATTCCCATGCCGATCCAATTATCCAAAACTACCATTAATGCATATACAATCATAATTAAAACCATGGGAAAATATAACCAACCATTAAACATAAAAAAACCCCAAATCATATTTGAAACTCAAAATCAAAGAGTCGATGAATTCATAAAAATATTCATAAAAAACATTCCTTTAGTTAGAATTAACAATGAGGGAAGAGAACATGCCTTAAACCAAGATGATGACAGAAAGAAATCACTAAGACAAACCCTAAATTGATTCTTTAGTTGAAACCCTAGATCTTTTTGCCAAAAAGCTCTTAAGACAATTATGGAGTGTTTTAGAAGAGTTTCCAAGTTTAAATGAATGGGAAAATAGGGTAAATAACCTCCCAGGTAGGTTAGAATTCATGGGACCCTATTAGGAAAATTAGGGAAATGTCCAGAATACCTCCACATAAGTTGCACCAAAATTCCATCATAGGGATACGATTGATCCTCTCGAGTCATCACCTTCCAAAACGACTGGCATCCACCACTCATATCTTGAACTGCCACCCTTGGTCCCAATACTGTCACATATATGAATCATCCAACAATGTCATGACCACAACATATGATTTATATCCATGACCCATATCCCGGGCAGAATGAAATACCAGGAGAATTGAACACTGCCTACAAAATGAGTCCTTCGTATGATTCTTACCCTTGTTTATGGCTCATGGTGAGATACTCGTACTCAGATCCAACCTAAATAACCAATTCTATGATTAAGTTAAAGAATCAAAGGATATGTAAGCACCGGTATGACTCATACCCCTAAGTCGAATCTATTCTATTAATAAAAATCCATCTCGCCAACCAACATATATGATCGGACCATACCATCCGTACCCTAAAAAATGGCTCATACCCATGAGACTTATTAGGTTCAGAGATCCAATTTCCAAGAAATTTTGAAAGGTTTAAAAACAAAAGTGTTTTAGTCTCCCCCACTAGGAACATTCATCCCCCAATGACGATCAAGGTAGGGGTAAGTACTCGTATGAGTTATATGCATTATCTTATCAAACATATCCCCAATCTTTATCAAAGTTTGAAATAATGTAGGTAAAAATATTAATCGTTCCTTTAATCAAACTTAGAAAATAAAGATGTGTGGAGGACATATATCTTTCTCATGAATACTAGGAGAAAAAATAAATGCGGATATTTGGACTTCATGTCCTCTTCCTTTTCCCATATAGCTTCTATCACATTATGGTTCCGCCAAAGAACCTTAACCAAAGCCATATCCTTAGTTCGAAACAAAAGAACATGCCTATCAAAGATCTCAACCAGAAACTCTTCATAAGAAAAAGAATTAGTGAAACCCAATCCTTCCATAGAAACAATCGAAGAAGGATCACTAATACTCTTCCTCAACATGGAAACATGAATGCCCGGATGAACCAAGTTCAAGGTATAAGGAAACTCCAAGTAATAAGCAACATTATCAAGTCAATGAAAAATTTCATAAGGACCCATATATTGGGAACTGAGCATCACCTTCTCGCCAAATAACACTACTCCATTCATAGGAATTACCTTGAG
Organism: Capsicum baccatum var. pendulum; assembly: GCA_030864225.1. Classification (NCBI taxonomy): domain Eukaryota; kingdom Viridiplantae; phylum Streptophyta; class Magnoliopsida; order Solanales; family Solanaceae; genus Capsicum; species Capsicum baccatum. The sequence goes on along the minus strand of CM061560.1, from coordinate 98,768,377 downwards.
GAAAACCATATCCCCACCCTCACACTCCAATTCTCTATTCCTAACATTCGCATAGGAATTTTTGAATCTTTGGGAAGTACTAAGCCTCCCCCGAATCACCTTCACCTTTTCCATAGCCTGGTAAACTAAGTCGAGACCAAACATGTTTACCTCACCAAGCTCCAACTAACCAAAGGAAATCTACACCTCCTACCAAACAATGCCTCAAATGGGGCCACAAAAATATTAGAATGATATCTAATGTTGTAAGAAAACTCACCTAAAGGTAGTTTCTTAACCTAATAGCCATCATTATCAATCACAATGGCCTGAAGCATATAATCCAATGTTGGAATAGTTTTTTCTACTTGCCCATCCATCTACGGATGGAAAGCAGTGCTCAAACTTACCTTGGCCCCCAACCCTTTTCAAAAAGACCAATTGAAGTGAGACATAAATGCCATGCCACAATAAAAAATAATCAAAACAGGCACCATATGTAACTTTACAATTTCCTGTAGATATAGCTTCACATAATCCTACGTCAAAAAGGTAGTCCGTATTTGCAAAAATTGAGCGGACTTAGTCATCCGATACACAATGATCCAAATTGAATAATATTACCTTCGAGACCAAGGAAGAGCGATAATAAAGTCCATATTGATCACTTCCTACTTCTATTTAGGAAAATTAATTTCTTGATAAACCCTCCTGGCCTCATGTGCTCAACTTTAACCTGTTGACACATCATGCACTTGCACATAAAATCTACCACATTCCTCTTCATACCATTCCACCATTAGATCTCCTTAAGATCATGATATATATTAGATTATCCGAGATAAATAACATAGCACGACATATGTGCCTTAGCCAAAACCCTTTTTTATAACTCGTCGATATCAGGACCACAAAACCTCCCTCGTACCATAAAATACCATAACAAATGATCTTATAAATAACACTACCCTTCGCCCACCAATATCACTATTGATTTTCATCAAGATAGGATCTATCTCTTACTTTTCCTTAATCTCTGCACCATGAGATAATCGAATAACTTCTTGCACTACCACACCCCCATCCTTGGAGTCAAAGATGCAAACTCCAAGATTAGCCAAGCAGTGAATATCCTTCACCAATTCCCACTTTTCTTCTTCCACATGGATAACCTTCTAAGAGCACTAGCAACCATATTAGCCTTACTTGGGTGATAGTGAAGACTCAAATCATAATCTTTGAGAAACTCAAGTCATCTCCTCTACCTGAGATTAGGCTCTTTCTCAGTGAACACATAATATAGACTTATAATAATAAAAAAATTATCCATGTTAACACCATACAAATAATGCCACCATATTTTCAAAGCAAACACATTTGCCAAAATCTTAAAATTGTTAGTAGGATAATTCCACTCATATACCTTCAACTGCCTGGAAGCTTAGGAAACTACTTTCCCATGCTACATCAACACACAACCAAGACCTACCCGAGATGCACACAATAAACCATGCACCGATCATTGCATTTAAGCAATGTCCGAATAGGAGTCAAAGTTAACTTATTTTAACTTCTCAAAACTCACTTCAAAAGCATTGGACCAAGAAAATATGACCTTCTTCTGAGTTATATTAGTCAAAGGAGCAGCTATGTATGAAAGGATTTCCATAAACCACCTATAATACCCAACTAAACCCAAGAAACTCCAAATGTTAGATAGAGTCGTAGTTCTATGCCACCTCTTTACAACAACAACCTTCTGCAGGTCCACCATGATCCCTTTACTAAAAATAATATGACTCAAAAAAGTTATAATGTTCATCCAAAACTCACACTTAGAGAACTTGTCATACAATTATTTTTTCGTTAAGGTCTGCAACACCACAGGAAGGTGATTAGAATTATCCACCTCACTCTTTGAATAAATGAAAATATCATAAATAAGCACAAAAATGAAGATATTAAATATTAATGAAAAAATTTGTTGATCATATCCATTAATGCCATTGGAGCATTAGTCAACTCAAATAACATCACCAAGAACTCAAAGTGCCATGTATGAAAAGACATCTTAGGGATACCCACCTCCCTACTCATTAGTTGATAGTACCTGATGATAGGCGTATTTACACGCCTAAAGTGCTTTAATATACCCATATTTTAGCTAAGTTTTGAGGACAAAATATATAACTCATGCACTTTTAGTCCTTTTTCCTGTAAGTGAGCTAACAAACGTGATTAGCAAGTTTTCAGGTATAAATGATGCAGATTTCAGCATTTTATGGATAACTTGATGCTAAAGGAAGCTTCACGAAAGAAGGGAAGTAGAGCTTGGACGCCTAGGACCAAAAGTGACGCATGGGAAACCTGTCCCGGGCAAAAAATACATTTTCCAAGACTTTACAGATCAGCAGTAATTTATTAGGATTAGGATAAGTACGCAGTAGCCTTATAGGAATAGGATATGGGTATTATAAATACCCTATTTTGCAGCAGTTTTTAGATACACATCATTATTCTCATCATTCACATTCTAATTCATTCATCTACAACTCTAAACAATTTGCTTTCAATTAATTCTTATTTACTTTCTCTTAATCTATTCGTCTTAAATATTCACAACAAGAGAAATGCTACTTGCAAGTTCTTCACGCCACAAGCCATACCAAACCCTACTATATGCGAGATCGTTATTTTGGTATAATGATAATGACTATTGTGATTTTCCTTGCACTCATGAGTAGCTAAACTTCTCTGTTGGGGTTATGGAAGCCTTATGATATACTATCTATTGCTATGAGTTTATGAGTTCTTGACACGTATGCTGCTTATATAATTATTCTCTTCATCTTAATGCAAATTCTTGTGGTTGCAAACACATAGGATATGCCAGTATAGCATTAACATGTTCGAAAGAAAAGTTATATGTCTGGAAAAGAGATAATGTCAAGGTAATAGGGAACCAACCCCTGTTAAAAAGTTAGTGCCGTAACTGGATTAACCTCTTGGAGAATTTGTACCATTAGATACGCTTTAAGCTCGAAAGACGCTTGGATTCACCATAGAATACAATTCTCTATAAGCATATGCATGTCTGAATTCCGCATAACTCATAGCCAATAGAGACGTATAATTCATAAGGTAGACATAACCCCAACTCCCAATTCTCATTGATTAACATCTTACTAAACATATTTCCTTTTTACTTTGCTATTCTCCATTTTTACTTTGTTATTTTACTACACTATTGCACGCTACAAAATCCCCCCTTTTACGAGACTTTCACCAAAAGTCTACTAATCTTTGCTTACTAATTGACCAGCTATTCCCTGTGGGATTCAACACCCAACCTAGTTGGGATCTATATTTGACAGCGACCGCTTACACTCTTACGAGAGCTGTAGTTTGAGCGTTATCAAATTTTGGCGCCGTTGCTGGGGAATACGATTGTCTACTAAGTTTGTGATAATTACTAGACCCTTTGGTCAAAGATTCTCGTACTTTACTTTTAGTTGTTGTTTTTGTTTTCTGCAGGTTTTTTTCAGTGCATGCCCAATACTCGAAGTTCTGGTCAACCATTATTACCCATAAACCTTGAACGACAACGTATTGGCAAGATGGAGGCGCAATGTGACATTGAGAGAAGGGCTGCTCAACAGGAGCAGGCTAGATTAGCTGTGTGGGCTTCTGCTCAAGTGCATCAACAAAATATCGATAACCCTGGGCGAGCAGCATATCCTGATGATGAGGACTTGGGTGATGATGAGTTACTAAACCCGAGGCGTGATGCTGAAGTTGTGACACTGGCAAACAGAAGAGATGATCAAGCAAGATTTCGGCCTGAACGCCGAGCCGTGCAAATACCATTTGATAATGATGATGATGATCTTGATGGAGCTGGTGCCACAGGAGCTATTATTCCTCCGCCATTGGCACCCCGAGCCAAGTTCAATATCACTAGCACCATGATTCAGCTTTTGCAACTCATGGGATTATTTGGTGGACTAGCAGGCGATGATCCGAATATGCATCTGATCAACTTTATCTCTACATGCAAGTCATTTGACAATCCAGGCATTGGACAGAATGCTATTCGGCTGTGTTTATTTCCATTGTCTCTATCTGGGGAGGCAACTCTGTGGTTGAACGGGCTGACTCCTGATTCTATTACAAATTGGAGGCAATTGAAAGACACTTTCCTAGAAAGATTTTTTCCGCCATCCAAGAAAGCATAGTTGAGAGATGATATCAGCAATTTTAGACATGTTCCAACTGAAGCCCTCCACGAAACATGGGAGAGATTCAAGAAGAAGCTTATGAGGTGCCCAAACCATCATATGACCAATGTCCACTTGATGGAGATATTATACAGAGCTTTGAATTCGGTAACTAAGCCAGTGGTTGATAATGCTGCAGGTGGGTCATTCATGGACCTTACTTTTAATGAAGCAAGTGGTATGCTAGATCGTATGACAAAGCAAAGTAGATCTTGGCATACCAGGGATTTTGAGGTAGCAAGCTCTACTATATCCATTGGCATGACAATAGAGCAGAGGCATAGACAAGAGGAGCGTGACCAAGATATGGCTCACATGAAAATGCAAATGGATCTTCTTACCAAGCATTTATTATTAGGGAAGATCGAAAAAGTAAAAACAGTTGCGTCAAGAAGAAGAGACGAATCTGATTTTGAAGAAGAAGCTAATTACTTGAATAATCAGGGGTTTTTCGAGGCAATGCCCAAGGAAACCAAGGTCGGAACTATTATGATAATTCTGGAAACAAGGACCGTGATCAAGGTAGTTGGAAGAACAAGACTGACAGGAGTGGCGTGTATATTCCTCCTGGAAGACATGATGCCACTGCATCTTGTTCGAGAAATATGTCAATGGAAGATATGATGGCTAAGCTATTGAAAGGAGTGGAAGCAACCAACACGGGTGTAGCTGAGGTAATAAATGACTTGGCCTCAATGAAGCAATTGGTTGACTCACATTCCACTTCAATAAGACAGCTGGAACAACAATTGAGTCAAATTTCAGCCACATTAAATCAAAGAAAAGATGGCACCCTACCGAGCGACACAGTGAAAAACCTAAGAAACGATGGAACATGCATGTCTGTTACGACTAGAAGTGGTAAGGTGCTGCAAAATTCATCCCAAAGCAAGCAAGTGGCTGAAGATATCGTAGGAGATGACACCGTCGAAACTAATGACGACGCTCATGATGTCAGTCCTTCACGTCCTCAACCCGAAAAGATCACCAATCCAAAGAAATAGGAAAAGAAAGTCATGGAGAAAACTATTCCCCTTCCACCACCACCTTTTCCTCAAAGATTAAAGAAGAGAGCGGATGATACAAGGTTCAACAAATTCATGATGATGTTAAAACAGCTGACCATTAATGTTCCGTTGGTTGAGGCACTGGAACAGATGCTTGGGTACGCTAAATTCATGAAGGACCTTTTGACAAAGAAGCGGGAAGCAAGCTATGAGCCGACAGATAATGTTCAGCATTGCAGTGCAATCGCTACAAGATCACTAGTTTAAAAGAAGGCAGACCTTGGTGCTTTCACTATTCCTTGCACGGTTTGATCTATGAATTTTGCTAAGGCATTGTGCGATTTGGGAGCAAGCATCAATTTGATGCCACTATCCGTCTACAGAAAGTTGGGGTTGGGTGACCCAACACCAACCAATATACGGCTCGTGATGGCAGATAGGTCGATAAAATGACCTGTTGGTATCTTAAATGATGTGTTGGTGAAGGTTTCCACCTTCATCTTTCCTACAGACTTTGTTATTCTGGATTGCGAGGTAGATTCTGAAGTTCCTATAATCTTGGGATGCCCTTTCCTCGCAACTGGAAGTGTGCTTATTGACATGAGAGCTAATGAGCTTTTATTTCGGTTAAATGATGAAGTGATCTGTTTTGATGTATGTAAAGCAATGAAGAAGCCCGAAGATATGGATGTGTTCTCTGTAGCTGAAGTTAATTATAAGGATGACAAAGAATTATCGGTAGATAAGCAGCTTATTGATGAGCCATTATCGGCTCTGCTGTTGAATTGTGAGCGTGAGGAGGTTGACGAATATGAAGAAACCGCTTGTGCTCTAACATAAATAAGGTCCTATTCTTATGCCCCTAGTAAGTCGGACCTTGATCTTAAGAATCAACCTTCACCACTATCAAAGACTTCCATTGAAGAGCCCCCAGTGCTCAAATCGAAAGAGCTCTCCAATTATCTAAGGTAAGCGTTCTTGGGAAGTGGAGATACACTTCCTGTGAGTGTGGCGGATGATTTAAGTGAACAGCACGTAGATGCTCTCATCTTTGCTCTGAAGAGATACAAGAGAGCTATGGGTTGGACTATTGATTATATAATTGGTATCCCGCCTGGGATATGTATGCACAAGGGTCATCCCGAAGAAGATTGCATGCCTAAAAGTAAGCTTCATTGTCGTCTGAATCCATTAAGAAAATGATCCACCATCTATCTCGATGAAGTTTAAGTAATCGATATAGCTATGTCGTGACGCGACAATAAATCAAGCGCTTGATGGGAGGCAACCCATCATTTTTAATTGTTTTTGTTGTTTTTGTTTTCCTAGGATTCTGTTGAGCCACGGCTAAAACTAAGGCGCTTGATGGGAGGTAACCCATTGTTCTAATCGTTTTTGTTTATTTTGAGTGAATGTAGGTGCAAGAGGTGTAAAGGAGAAGATTGGTTTCAAATTTCGATTTCGAAGTATTGCATGGTGAAGGTGGTAAGTTAGGAATAAAGAAATGAAAGTCTATGGGTTAGGCATTGCTTATGAAAATATAGGCTAAGAACAAGGCAAGGCCTATGTAAATCCAGGCCACGAACAAGGCAAGGCCTATGCTATGGCCTAAGCTCTCAGATTCTAGAGTGCCATAGCATAGGCGCCGCCTATGCTCAACAATGCCATAGCATAGGCGCCGCCTATGCAAATACATTTTGCCTCTGAATCTCATATGCCATGGCATAGGCGCCGCCTATGCCTAACAATGCCATAGCATAGGCGCCGCCTATGCTCAACAATGCTTTGCAAAAGGCGCCGCCTATGCCAAGCATAAGCAGAGCACTAGGCGCCGCCTATGGTCACTTTTGGTCTCCAAATCCAATTCTAAATGGGTCAAAACCCTACCCAAGCTTGCCCTATAAATAAGAAACTTAGTCTTAGACCAAAAACACATTGCAAATCCAACCTAAGCGCCGCCTACCTCTCCAAATCCTCTCAAAAAATTTTCCTTTTGCTCTTTTAACTTTACAAGAACATCTTCCAAGGCCATCAACCAAGTATGTACTTCTTTGTTCTTCCTTTATGTTCCGTAAGTACTACATTACTACGCCTATTATGAATTGTTAAATCTTGAAGTAGTATTGGTGAGTTGAATGTGATTAATTTGTTGTGATACAACTAACTGAGGGAAAGAATACGTAAGAATGATCTTGACTTGTTTCTAACTTGTATTTAATTTTGATGCACTGTCATACTTTTGCGGAATTGACATAGTCTAGAACATTGCATAACCTTATAACTTGAAAGCTTGCTTGAATGACTTGTTTCTTACGATGAAAACCAAGGTTAACTACAAACATAAGATGTTGTGATAAATTGATATAATATCCATGAAGTAGTTATATTCAAAGTGATGCAGTAGTTCAAAACATGAAAGCATTGCCAAGATTACATGATCTAGAATTGAGAAAGGATAGTTAAGATGATACGAAAAGTATGACTGCACTGATTATATTGTTGGAACATAACACCAATACGTATATCGCTGAAATCTGAGTAATCGACATCGTTCACTTCACTAGTTCGTACAAACACACTAAGTGTGGGGTGGTGCCACTACTGCTTGTTTATTGATTGTATCCACCGAGATGAAGCTAACATGACTATTGTTTTAATCTCAGGTACAATGGCACCAAAAGCAAGACAAGGAAAAGAAAAAGCAACCACTTCACAAAAAGGCAAGAAAAGAGGACGAAAAGAGCAAGGAAAATCCTTCTCGCTGCAAATACCTCGCTGTATGTTCGGTATAAAATGGGTCCTAGAGGAGGAAGGAAAGGAATGGTATAGAAACAATAAAGAAAAAAATATGTTCATGTGGAGTTGATAAACAAGGAGAGCCTAGCAAAGAAAGAACCTCGTATGTTGGCCAAGATAATGGCGTTACATCTTGATTTCATGTTCCGAGATATGGGAGAGTGGAATATCGATTTAACATGAGAATTCTATGCCAACTGGTCACCGAAAACTATAGGGAATGAAGTAAAGATTCGGGGCCAAGTTCTGCAACTAAATGCAGAGTTCTTCCACTCCTTTCTAGGTTTGCCATCTGTTGACCCATCACCAATCAAGGAGTTGTATAATAGACTTCCATAAAGGGCTATTAGACACACATTATGCGGACCAAGATCCATGGCATGATGGATTAGACACAAGGACACCGGTCGGCACAACACCTTCCCATATGCTCCATTGAATAGAGAAGCTAGGATATGGCTGCGAATAGTCAACTCTTGCTTGATTCCAGGGACCCAGTACACAAAGATAACATGAGATAGAGTGTGCTTGGTGTACACATTGATGACGAATGTCCCTATCAACATTGGGCAATTATTCGATCTACAATGCGTAAAGCTAGGCTACACAAGAGGTCCCACTTCAGCTTTGGCAATCTGTTGACTGCAATATTGAGGAAGGAGGACATCAAAGAGGAACCTGCTGATCATAAAATCTCGCACAACCCGAAGAAGGTTGACCACACAAAGGTTAAAGATGCTGAAACCACTCATGGCGTCAACCTTACCACTGCAGAAAGGCATGCTCGGGATGAGAGTTTCTTTTGCCATCTTTATGGCATGACTCGGTTTGCCATGATGAGCGGAGGTCGTGTTCCAACTGCTGCAGAGCTCCAACAGCTGGATTATGACTACCCAATGAATGAGCATGCAAGGCAAATGTGTGGAGTAGGTGTGTACTTTGAGGAACCTTTTGATGAAGATGTGCCAACCAATGATGATCGTCGAATGCCAGACTCCGATGTGGAGGAGAACTCTAATAGTGATGACTCTGATGATGATTCCAACGAAGGGGGTATGACCCCAGACATAGAGGAGGTGTCCGACTAACCAGGTTCTTCTTATTTATTTTCCACTGAGGGCAGTGTGTCCCGTTTAAGTGTGGGGTGTTGGTATTTGCATGCTAACCTTCTTGATATGCATTTGCATTCATTTATGTTTGTTTGGTTTTTTTTTTTTTTTTAGTAGTTAAATTTTTTTTTTTGTTCTGATAGGCAGCATGGTATTACGACAAGAGTCTGTGATAAAATCATTACTATTGAGACATTTAGGCTCTAATAGTGACTCATTATGTGATAATTATGTGGTTTACTTCCTCGATCTGTTGGGTCAAGAGTCTATACTGCTTCCAATAAAGTCAAACATATGCCTTATGTGTGTGAGATGATAGTATATTCTATGTTTGTGGTTGATGCTAGAACTTGCCTGGTATGTAGGTAAAGCGAAATAAAGAGTGTGAGTTTAGGAGATGATTTAGGCATTTCTTTTGCAACCTATGATTGTTTACCTTCATTTTATCTACCCATGGACATCATCCTAGATAACCCCCTTTGAGCCTTTAGCCTATTTTCTTTGACAGCCTCATATGTAAGCCCAATTCATTTTTTTTTCAGGACCATAATTTGATCCAAAGTCCTAAGTGCTTTAAATTGTAAAGTAATGTGACAAAATAAGAGTAAATTGGGTGAGAATAGTGCCTTAGAATATATTGGTGCTTGAATTTGTTATGAAAAATAATTGCTATCATAAGAGGTGTGTTATGAAAATAAAAAGGAAAAGAAAAATAAAAAGTTAATTCTGTTCAAAATTGAAAAATAAAAGAGGTGAGAAAGGGTGGTAGATTAAAAGAAAGTAGAAAGGTTGTTTGAAAGAAAGCATAAATGGCATAATGTGATGTATTAAAGATCTTAGGAACATAGTCACTATTTCTGGCCAAAATAGTCCTACCCGTCCCTTAGCCTACATTACAACCTGTAAAGACCTATTTGATCCTAAGCTTAACATTCTGATATTTAGTGGAGCATTACACTAAGGGCAAGCCTATGGTCATCAGTTGCAACATATGAATTCTGTGTGAGAGTGAGAGCAAGGATAATCTTATACCCATGTTCGAAATATATACAATACTTGTGAGTGATTATGTGTTATATTTTGTGAGACACACATGGTTAATGAGTTTTGGGTGGTTGTGTATAATTCTCAGTGCCTTAACTTTTGAATACGAATTGACCATCATCACGAGTCTATATTAGAGGTTGAATTGTTTCTAGAAGTAATCAGAAAACTACTCTTTGTAATAAGTGTCATGCCTGTATTGATGAATATTTTGTGTTGTTACTATGAAACCCTAAGTGGATGTTTAGAAGGACATGATCTTTTGTTCGAGGACGAACAAAGCTTTAAGTGTGGGGTGTTGATGATAGGCGTATTTACATGCCTAAAGTGCTTTAATTTACCCATATTTTAGCTAAGTTTTTAGGACAAAATATATAACTCATGCACTTTTAGTCCTTTTTCCTGTAAGTGAGCTAACAAATGCGATTAGCAAGTTTTCAGGTATAAATGATGCAGATTTCAGCATTTTATGGATAACTTGATGCCAAAGGAAGCTTCACGAAAGAAGGGAAGGATAGCTTGGATGCATAGGACCAAAAGTGACGCATGGGAAACCTGTCCCGGGCAAAAACAGCATTTTCCAAGACTTTAGAGATCAGCAGTAATTTATTAGGATTAGGATAAGTACGCAGTAGCCTTATAGGAATAGGATATGGGTATTATAAATACCCTATTTTGCAGCAGTTTTTAGACACACATCATTATTCTCATCATTCAAATTCTAATTCATTCATCTACAACTCTAAAAAATTTGCTTTCAATTAATTCTTATTTACTTTCTCTTCATCTATTCGTCTTAAATATTCACAACAAGAGAAACGCTACTTGCAAGGTCTTCACACCACAAGCCATACCAAACCCTACTACACGCGAGATCGTTATTTTGTTATAATGATAATGACAATTGTGATTACCCTTGCACTCATGAGTAGCTAAACTTCTCTGTTGGGGTTATGGAAGCCTTATGAGATACTATCTACTGCTATGAGTTTGTGAGTTCTTGACACGTATGCTGCTTATATCATTATTCTCTTCATCTTAATGCAAATTCTTGTGGTTGCAAACACATAGGATACGCTAGTATAGCATTAACTTGTTCGAAAGAAAAGTTATATGTCTGGAAAAGAGATAATGTCAAGGTAATAGGGCACCAACCCCTGTTAAAAAGTTAGTGCCGTAACTGTATTAACCTCTTAGAGAATTTGTACCATTAGATATGCTTTAAGCTCGAAATATTTAAAGTGAAATAGTCCTTGTTAGGTCGAAAAACGCTTGGATTTACCATAGAATACAATTCTCTATAAGCACATGCATGTCTGAATTCCGCATAACTCATAGCCAATAAAGAGCTATAACTCATAAGGTGGACATAACCCCAACTCCCAATTCTCATTGATTAACATCTTACTAAACATTCTTCCTTTTTACTTTGCTATTTTATTACACTATTGCACGCTAGAAAATTCCCCCTTTTACGAGACTTTCACCAAAAGTCTACTAATCTTTGCTTACTTAGTGACCAGCTATTCCCTGTGGGATTCTACACCCAACCCAGTTGGGTTCTATATTTGACAGCGACCGCTTACACTCTTACGAGAGTTGTAGTTTGAGCGTTATCAGTACCCATGTTAAAGATTAATCTTTAAAAAGAACTAGGCACCTTGAAACTAGTCAAATAGATCATCTAGCCTTGGAAGAGAATATTTGTTCTTGACATTCACCTTATTCAAGTACCTATAGTTCATGCACATCCAAAGGGAACCATCTTTCTTGAGCACAAAAAACACCGGTGCACCCTGATGCTAGGCGTATTTACACGCCTAAAGCACCTTAATTCACCCATATTTTAGCTAAGTTTTAAGGACAAAATATATAATTCCTGCACTTTTAGTCCCTTTTCCTGTAAGTGAGCTAACCAACATGATTAGCAAGTTTTCAGGTATAAATAATGAAGATTTCAGCATTTTATGGACTGTTTGACGCCAAAGAAAGCTTCACGTAAGAAGGAAGGCAGCTTATGGAAGCCTATGGACTGAAAGTGATGCATGGAAAACTTGTCCCGGGCAAAAACAGGGTTTCCAAAGACTTGGGGATCAGCAGTAACCTAGTAGGATTAGGATAAGGAAGCAGTAACCTAGTAGGATTAGGACAAGTATGCAGTAGCTTAGTAGGAATAGGATATGGATGTGATAAAAACCCTATTTTGCTGAACTTTTCAGCATTCATTCTCATTCAATTCATTCTTATTCTCTTCTATTCTTAAATTCGTTGTTGACATTATTATTCATCTATTTGACATTTAATTTTTATGACAAGAGAAACGCTACTAGCAAGGAATTCACGCCACAAGTGAAGCCAATACTTACTTATCGTGATATTGTTATTTCTTTGGTATGATGATGATATCCTTATGGTTTTCCTTCACAATTATGAGTAGCTAAACTTCTCTGCTTATATCATTACTCTCTTCATATTAATTGAATTCTTGTGGTTGCAAACATATAGAATACGCCAGTATAGCATTAACTTGTTCGAAAGAAAAGTTACATGTCTGGAAAAAAGAGAGTGACAAGGAAATAGGCCTACCAACCCCTGTTTAAAAGTTAGTGCCGTAACTGGATTAACCCCTTGGAGAATTCGTACCATTAGTTATACGCTTTAAGCTCGAAAGAGTTAAAGTGAGATAATCTATGATGGTCGAAAGGCACTAGGATTTACCATAGAATACGAAACTCTATAAGCGCATGCATGTCTGAATTCCGTATAACTCATAGCCAATAGATACGTAGAACTCATAAGGTGGACATAACCCTAACTTATAATTCTCATTGATTAAAATCTACTAAACAAAACTTTTCGTTTTTACTTTGTTTACATTAATTCACGTCATAATTCAAAAACCCCCTTTCCGTAGAATTTTCGACCAATAGTCTACTAATAGTTGCATACTTAGTGACCAGGTATTCCCTAGAGGATTCGACACCAAACCCAGTTGGGTTCTATATTTGACAACGACCGCTTATACTCTTACGAGAGCTGGAGTTTAAGCGTTATCAAATTTTGGCGCCGTTGCCGGGGAATACGGTTGTCAACTAAGTTTGTGATAATTACTAGACCCATTGGTCAAAGATTCTTGCACTTTACTTTTAGTTGTTGTTTTTGTTTTCTGTAGGTTTTTGTTCAGTGCATGCCAAATAATCGAAGTTCGGGACAACCATTATTACACATAAACCCCGAACCGCAACTTATTGGAAGGATGGATGCACAACGTGACATTGAGAGAAAGGCTACTCAACAAGAGCAGACTAGACTAGCTGCGTTGGCTACTGCCCAAGTACATCAACAAAATATTGATAACCCTGGGCGGGTAACAAATCCTGAAGATGATAACCTAGGTGATGACGAGCTACTAAACTCTAGGCGTGATGCTGAGGTGGCGACACCTACAAACAGAAGAGATCGTCAAGCCAGATTTAGGACTGAACACCGCGCTATGTAAATGACTTTCGATGATGATGATGATGACCTCGATAGAGCTGGTGCCATAGGAGTTATTATTTCTCCGCCCTTGGCTCCCGGAGCCAAGTTCAATATCACTAGCACTATGATTCAGCTATTGCAACTCAAAGGGTTATTTGGTGGACTAGCAGGCGACGATCCAAATATTCATCTGATTAACTTTATCTCTATATGCAAGTCATTCGACAATCCAGGCGTTGGACAGAATGCTATTCGGTTGCGCTTATTCCTATTGTCTCTATCTGGGGAGGATACTCTATGGTTGAATGGGCTGACTCCTAATTCTATTACAAATTTGAGGCAATTGAAAGGCGCTTTCCTATAAAGATTCTTTCCGTCATCCAAGAGAGCACAGTTGAGAGATGAGATCAACAATTTTTGACAGCTTCCAACGGAAGCTCTCCACAAAACATAGGAGAGGTTCAAGAAGAAGCTTATGAGGTGCCCAAATCATCATATGACCAATGTCCACTTGATGGAGATATTATACAGGTCATTGAATTCGGTGACTAAACCGGTGGTTGATATTGCTGCAGGAGGGTCATTCATGGACCTTACTTTTGTTCAGGCAAGTGATAGCTAGACCGTATGATAAAGCAGAGTAGAGCATGGCATACTAGGGATTCTGAGGTAGCAAGCTCTACTATATCTATTGGCATGACTGCAAAACAAAGACAAAGAGAGGAGGAACGTGATCAAGATATGGCGTACATGAAAACCCAGATGGATCTTCTTACCAAGCATTTATTATCAGGGAAGAACAAAAAAGTCAAAGCGGTTGTATCAAAAGGAAGAGATGAATCTGATTCTGAGGAAGAAGCTAACTACTTGAATAATCAGGGGGTTTTCCGAGGCAATGCCCAAGGAAACCAAGGTTAGAACTATTATGATAATTCAGGATACAAGGACCGTGATCAAAGTAGTTTGAAGAATAAGACTGACAGGAGTGGTTTGTATGTTCCTCTTGGAAACTGTGAGGCCGTGGCGTCTGGCTCTGGGATGTTGTCTATGGAAGATATGTTGGCTAAGCTGGTGAAAGGAGTGGAGGCAACCAACATGGGAGTAACTGAGGTAATAAATGATTTGTCCTCAATGAAGCAATTGGTTGACTCACATTCCACTTCAATAAAGTAGCTCGAACAACAATTGAGTCAGCTTTCAGCAGCATTTAACCAAAGAAAAGCTGGCACTTTACCTAGAGACACCGTGCAAAATCCAAGGAATGATGGATCATGTATGGCTATTACTACCAGGAGTGGTAAAGTGTTAGACAATCCGTCTAAAGGCAAGCAAGATGAATCTGAATGAGAACGTTCATGAGAAAACTATTCCCCTTCCACCACCACCTTTTCCTCAGAAACTGAAGAAGAAGGCTGATGACACTCTAGAAAAGATTGATAATCGGAAGCAAGATGAAAAGAAAGTGGTGGAGAAAACTATTCCCCTTCTACCACTACCTTTTCCTCAGAGATGGAAGAAGAAAGCTGATGACACTAGGTTCAGTAAATTCATGACTATGTTGAAGCAGCTGACTATTAATGTTCCTTTGGTGGAGGCATTGGAACAGATGCCTGGATATTCTAAATTCATGAAGAACCTTTTGACAAAGAAGTGGCCAGTAAGCTATTAGCTGGCAGATAATGTTCATCATTGTAGTGAAATTTCCACGAGGTCTTTAGTACAGAAGAAGGCAGATCCTGGTGCTTTCACTATTCCTTGCACGATTGGATCTATGAATTTTGCTAAAGAATTATGCGATTTGGGAGCTAACATCAATTTGATGCCATTATCTATCTACAGGAATTTGGGGTTGGGTGATCCCACACCAACCAATATGAGGCTCGTAATGGCAGATAGGTCAGTCAAACGACCTATAGGTATCTTATATGATGTGTTGGTAAAGGTTTCTTCCTTCATCTTTCCTGCAGACTTTGTTATTTTGGATTATGAGGTGGACTCTGAAGTTCCCATAATCTTGGGGCATCCTGTCCTCGCAACAGGAAGTGTGCTTATAGATTTACGCGCTAATGAGCTTCTATTCCCGATGAATAACGTAGTGGTCCGTTTCTATGTATGAAAATCAATAAAGCAGCCTAAAGATGTGAATGTGTTCTCTGTAGCTAATGTCTATTATGAGGATGACAAAGAATTATCTGTAGAGAAGCAGCTTACTGTTGAGCCATTATCTGCTGTGCTGTTGAATTTTGAGCATGAGGAGGTTGAAGAACATGAAGAAACCGTTTGTGCTCTAACAAGAATAAGGTCTTATTCTCATGCTCCTAAGAAACTGGACCTTGATCTTAAGAATCGACCTTCACTAATAGTTAAGACTTCCATTGTAGAGCCACCAGTTCTAGAATCGGAAGAGCTCCCCAGTCATCTAAGGTATGCGTTCTTGGGAAGTGGTGATACACATCCAGTTGCGGCTGATTCAGGTGAACAGCATGTAGAGACTCTCATCTCTGCTCTGAAGAGGTATAAGAGAGCCATTAGTTGGACTATTGATGATATAATTAGTATCCCTCCTGGGATATGTATGCACAAGAGTCATCTCGAAGAAGATTGCATGTCGAAAAGTAAGCATCAGCATCGTCTGAATCCATTCAGAAAATGATGCATCATATATCTCGATGAAGTCTAAGTAATCGAGATAACTATGTCGTGCCGCGACAATAAATCAAGCGCTAGATGGGAGGCAACCCATCGTCTTTAATTGTTTTGTTTTACTAGGAGTTTGTTTTTGTAGTCGATCCACGACAAAAACTAAGGCGCTTGATGGGAGGTAACCCATCGTTCTAATCATTTTTGTTGTTTTTGAGTAAGTATAGGTGCAAGACGTATAAAGGAGGAGATTGGTCTTAAATTTTGATTTAGAAGTGGTTCATGTTGAAGGTGGTAAGTTAGGAATGAAGAAGCAAAGGCTATAGGTTAGGCATTGCCTATGAAAATCTAGGCAATGAACAAGGCAAGGCCTATGTAAATCTAGGCAACGAACAAGTCAAGGCTTATGCTATGGCCTAAGCTCTCTGAATCTAGAATGCCATAGCATAGGCGCCACCTATGCCTAACAATGCCATAGCATAGGTGCTGCCTATGCAAAAGCCTTTTGTCTTTGAATCTAGAATGCCATGGCATAGGCTCCGTCTATGCCTAACAATGCTATAGCATCGGCGCCGCCTATGCTCAACTGGGCTTTGCAAAAGGCGTCGCCTATGCCAAGCATAGGCAAATCATTAGGCGCCGTCTATGATCACTTTTTGGTGTCCTAATCCGATTCCAAACGGGTCAAAACCCGACCCAAGCTTGTCCTATAACTAGAACCTTAGTCTTAGAACAAAAATGCATTGCAAACTCAACCTAAGCACCGCCTACCTCTCCAAAATCTCTCAAAAATTTTCCTTTTGCTCTTTTAACTTTGCAAGAACATCTTCGAAGGCCATCAACCAAGTAAGTACTTCTTTGCTCTTCTTTTATATTCCGTAAGTACTACACTACTACGCCTATAATAAATTGTTAAATCTTGAAGTAGTGTTGGTGATTTGAATGTGGTTGATTTGTCATGATACAACTAAGTGAGTGAAAAAATACGTAAGGATGCTCTTGACTTGTTTCCAACTTGTATTTGATTTTGATACACTTTCATACTTTTGCAGAATTGACATGGTCAAGAAAATTGCATAATCTTGTAACTTGAAAGCTTTCATGTTCGAATGACATGTTCATTGAGATGAAAAATCATGGTTAACTACAAACCTAAGATGTTGTGATTATTTCTATGCCATAACTTGATACAATCTCTATGTAGTAGTCTTGTTCAAAAGGGTACATCAATCAAAACATGAAAGTATTATCAAGATTACATGAAATAGAATCAAAAAGGATAGTTAAGATGACAATAAAAGTATGACTGCACTGATTATATTGTTGGAACATAACACCTAAACGTATATCGATGAAGTCTGAGTAATCGACATCGTTCACTTAATTAGTTTGTGCCAACAAATTAAGTGTGGGGTGGTGCCACTACTGTTTGTTTGTCGATTGAATCCTATTGAGATGAATCTAACATGACCTTATTTTAATCTCAGGTACAATGGCACCAAAAAGTCGACCAGGAAAGAAAAAAGCATCCACCTCACAGAAAGGCCAAATAAGGGGACAAAAAGAGCAAGCTGAATCCTCCGCACTGCAAATACCTCGCCGTATGTTTGGAATAAAATTGGTCCTAGAGAAGAAAGGAAAAGAGTGGTACAAGAACAATAAAGTGAAAAAATATGTTCACGTGGAGTTGATACAAAAGGAGAGCCTAGCCAAGAAAGAACCTCGCATCTTGGCCAAAATCATGGTGCTATATCTTGACTTCATTTTCCGAGATATAGGAGAATTTAATCTTGATCTAACGCGTGAGTTCTATGCCAATTGGTCCCCAATGACTACAGGGAGTGAAGTAAAGATTTGGGGACAAGTTTTGCAACTAAACGCGGAGTTCTTCAACTCTTTTCTAGGCTTGCCACCTGTTGATCAATCACCACTCAAAGAGCTTTATAACAGACCTTCGTACAGGGCGATCAGACACACACTATGCGGAACAAGATCAATGGCATGTTGGAGTCATCACAAGGATACCGATCGGCACAACACCTTCTCGTATGCTTCCTTGAACAGTGAAGCTCGGATATGGTTGTGAATAGTCAACTCTTGCCTGATTCCAGGGACACAGTACACAAAGATAACACGAGATAGAGTGTTCTTGGTGTACGTATTGATGACGAATGTCCCCATCAACATTGGGGCGATTATTCGATCTTTAATGCGTAAGGCTAGGCTGCACAAGAGGTCACACTTCAGCTTTGGCAATCTGTTGACTACAATATTGAGGAAGGAGGACATCGAAGAGGAACGTGCAGATCATAAGCTTCCACACAACCCAAAGAGGGTTGACCTTACAAAGGTTAAAGATGCTGAATCTATGCATGGAGTCAACCTTACCACTGCAGAAAGATATGCTCGTGACGAAAGCTTCTTCCGCCATTTATATGGCATGACGAGGTTTACCATAATGATCGGGGGTTGTGTTCCGACTGCTGCAGAGCTCCAACAGTTGGATTATGACTACCTAATAAATGTGCATGCGAGGGCTATGTGTGGAGTAGGTGTATATTTTAAGGAACCTCTTGATGACGATGTGCCAACCGATGATGACCGCCAAATGCCAGACTCCGATGTGGAGGAGAACTCTGATGACAAGGACTCTGATGATGATTCTGATTTAGGGGGTATGACCCCAGACATAGAGGAGGAGTCCGACTAACCAGGTTCTTCTTATTTATTTTCCACTGAGGACAGTGTGTCCCGTCTAAGTATGGGGTGCTGGTATTTGTATGCTATACTTCTTTATCTGCATTTGCATTTATTTATGTTTGTTTGTTTTTTTAGTTAGTAGTTAAATTTTTTAAAAAAATTTAAACTTTGCATGAAGTTGTTCTGATGGGCAGCATGGTATTATATCAAGAGTTTGTGCTAAAATCATTACTATTGAGACGTTTAGGCTCCAAATGTGACTCGTTATGTGATAATTGTGTGGTTTAATTCCTTCATCTGTTGGGTCAAGAGTCTATACTACACCCAGTAAAGTCGACCATATGCCATGTGTGTGAGGATATAGTATGTTCTGTGTTTGTGGCTGATGCTAGAACTTCCCTCGTGTGTGTGTAAAGAAAAATAAAGAATGCAAGTTTAGGAGATGATTTAGGCCTTTCTTTGGAAACGTGTAGTTGTTGACCTTCTTTTTACCGACCCGTGTACATTATCCTAGTCAACCCCTTTGAGCCTTTAGCCATTTTCTTTGACAGTCTCATATGTAGCCTAATCCATTTTTTTTCAAGACCATAATTTGATCCAAATTCCTAAGCGCTTTAAATTGTAAAGTCATCTGACAAAATAAGATAAAATTAGGTGAGAGTGATGCCTTCGAATGTATTGGTGCTTGAATTAGTTATGAAAAAGAGTGGCTATCATAGAGGTGTGTTATAAAAAAATGAAAAGAAAACTAAAAAGTTAGTTCTGTTTAAAATCGAATAACAAAAGCGGTGAGAAGGGGTGGTAGATTAATAGAAAGTAGAAAGGTTGTTTGAAAGAAAGTGTAAATGGCATAATGTGATGTATTAAAGCGCTTAGGAACATAGTCACTATTTCTGGCCAAAATAGTCCTACCCGTCCCTTGCCTACATTACAACCTGTAAAAGACCTATTTGGTCTTAAGCTTAGCATTCTGATATTTAGTGAAGAATTACACAAAGGGCAAGCCTATGGTCATCAGTTGCAACATATGAATTCTTTGTGAGAGTGAGAGCAAGGAGAATAGTGTACCGATGCTTCGAAAAAATGCAAAATTTGTGAGTGATTATGGGTGATATCTTGTGTGAGACACACATGGTTGATGATTTTTGGGTAGTTTTGTATGATTCTTTGTGCCTTAACTTATGGATACGAATTAGCCATCATCACGAGTCTATGTTAGAGGTTGAATTGTTTCTAGTAGTGATCAAGAAAACTACTCTTTATTAATGATTACCGTGCATGTCTTGTTGAACAATTTGTGCTGTTACTGTGAAATCCTAAAGTAGATGTTTATATGGACATGATATTTTGTTCAAGGACGAACAAAGCTTTAAGTGTGGAGTGTTGATGATAGGCGTATTTACACGCCTAAAGCACCTTAATTCACCCATATTTTAGCTAAGTTTTAAGGACAAAATATATAATTCCTACACTTTTAGTCCCTTTTCCTATAAGTGAGCTAACCAACGTGATTATCAAGTTTTCAGGTATAAATGATGAAGATTTCAGAATTTTATGGACTGTTTGACACCAAGGGAAGCTTCACGTAAAAAGGAAGGCATCTTTTGGAAGCCTATGGACTGAAAGTGATGCATGGAAAACTTGTCCCGGGCAAAAATAGTATTTCCAAAGACTTGGGGATACGCAGTAACTTAGTAGGATTAGGATAAGGAAGCAGTAACCTAGTAGGATTAGGACAAGTATGCAGTAGCTTAGTAGGAATAGGATATAGATGTTATAAAAACTCTATTTTGCTGAAATTTTCAGCATTCATTCTCGTTCAATTCATTATTATTCTCTTCTATTCTTAAATTCGTTGTTGACATTATTATTCATCTATTTGACTTTTAATTTTTACGATAAGAGAAATGCTACTAGCAAGGAATTCACGCCACAAGTGAAGCCAATACTTACTTATCATGATCTTGTTATTTCTTTGGTATGATGATGATATCCTCGTGGTTTTCCTTCATAATTATGAGTAGCTAAACTTCTCTGTTAGGGTTATGGAAGCCTTATGAGATACTATCTATTGCTATGAGTTTGTGAATTCTTGATACGTATGCTGCTTATATCATTACTCTCTTCATATTAATTGAATTCTTGTGGTTGCAAACATATAGAATACGCCAGTATAGCATTAACTTGTTCGAAAGAAAAGTTACATGTCTGGAAAAGAGAGAGTGACAAGGAAATAGGGCTACCAAACCCTGTATAAAAGTTAGTGACGTAACTGGATTAACCTCTTGGAGAATTGGTACCATTATTTATACGCTTTAAGCTCGAAAGAGTTAAAGTGAGATAATCCTTGATGGTCGAAAGACACTAGGATTTACCATAGAATACGAAACTCTATAAGCGCATGCATGTCTGAATTTCGCATAACACATAGCCAATAGATACGTAGAACTCATAAGGTGGACATAACCCTAACTTATAATTCTCATTGATTAAAATATACTAAACAAAGCTTTTCGTTTTTACTTTCTTTACATTAATTCACGTCATAATTCAAAACCCCCCTTTCCATAGAATTTTCGACCAACAGTCTACTAATAGTTGCATACTTAGTGATCGAGTATTCCCCGTGGGATTTGACACCCAACCTAGTTGGGTGCTATATTTGACAACGACCGCTTACACTCTTACGAGAGCTGTAAGGCAATAAGGTTCAATTGAATACAATAATGTGGGTGAAAATACCCAAAACAACTCAATCTGAACGTAAATTTGAACATAAATCTGAAAGCCTCTAAAATATCTGAATAAAGAGTTGAAGGAACATGTCTCCAACTAACTCAGTAAAACTAAACTAAAGAAATAAATAAATGAATCACATCATATTGTCCTCGAATCAATGAGGACTCACTGTGTCTCTGCGACTGGAATGCTACCGCTACTGCTGGGATGGATCTCGTGTCTTGGAACCTATGGTGTAACATGAAAAGAAAGCACTATAGCGCAAATGCGTCAGTACAACTAGAGTACTGAGTATAAGAGAAAGGTAGGCAGAACATAAAGGGTTTTATGCATAAACAACACTGACTGACTAATATGAACGTGGGAGTGCAAACACACATATATAAAAACTGGGACCGTGAATACGTGATAGCATGACCTGTAAGCTAATACATAGTTTACTGATAACTATCATGACTGATACTGAAATTGATAACATGGGCGACTGTATCTGATAGTCCTGTATATACTAAAATCTAAAGAACGCCCCGAGTTCTTTTATTGAGACTGATACTGAAACTGTGGGAAGTAGTGTTTAACCAACATACCCCATATATGTCGTTATGGTTAAGCTGGGTTCCAATCTCTGCCCTGACTGGAGGGGTGTCAATACCATGCCTCAGGTAAGGATAGCCTATGAGTGACCCTTATCTGGCGAGTTCTCAATGAGAATAGTGGGAACCCTAAACTAATGGGTTAAGCCACCTAATCAACCCTAATCTGATCGGTTTAGATGTCTCAACTTACGCTGGCTACTTAGTTATGGAACACAAGGATGACTACTCAGAATTATACCCTAAACTAACTGTGCATGACTTAATCTTGCTGAATTCCATTGACTGGCGGAATGTTACTGATATCGTACAACTGACTAAGATCATGAGGTTTTCCTGAGTCATATGACTGATTGAAGTCTATGGAATCATAGCTTGAGTTTGGATATCATGAAACGTGACATGGATCTAGGCACACAGCTATAGTTTTTTGGTACAAGTACCCCCATGACTCAGTGGAAGAAAACTGACACACATGACTGACTCATAAGAGTAGGGTCCATAATTTATAATACCATAAGTAGGGATCTCATACTAAGCATGGTTATCAACCATGTAGTTCATGGAAAGGATTTCATATCACATATAAGTACTTGCACAATCTTAATATCATGTTTATTGCATAATCATTGGCAACACATACCAATATTATGAAAGTTTATGTGGATTGCATGGTTATCATACATCTTGTTCATAAGTAGGATTTACAAGTAAACATAGCATAATCTCATAAGAATAGTTCATGAGTATTCTAAAAACATTAACAAGGCACATTATCAACATAGAAGTCATTGGAACATAAGGGCATATCATGAATCCTTCACTTAGTCACAATTTAGCTATATTGCATGATTTCTAGTTTGTTAGGCATTTTATCAAACACCTTACATGCACATATTAAGAATAGGTGAAATCATCAAATTATACATCATGAACAACCAAATTTACATGTTTCCAACTCATACGATATCATGAAATTCAAAAAACCATATAAAGATTCCATCTTAGGAATCACCCAATATCAACAACATGATCATCAACATCCAACAATATAGAAATCATACTTTATAATTAAAAAGAGGGTTTTTGAGCTTTATGAATGGCAGGGATCCATAAATCAACTCACGCATACCTTAGAAGGAAGATTCTTGATGATTGACGTAGAAATTTCCTTGAAATCGGATCTTCAAGCTTAGTTACGCAACCCTAGTTATTTTTTTGTTTTAGTGCTCTTGGATGATGAGCTTTGAGATGATAATAGGGTTGTAATATGTTTAAAAGCTATATATTTCATAGGGTTAATTTTAGGGACATGTAAGGAGTGTTAAAAGACTTAATTACCCTTAAAGTAACTCAAAACAGAGTGTTTTTGGCACCTGGAACTGACTTAGGCGGTGCCCAAGTGATTGCCTAAGCTAGGTAAGGTGGCGCATAATCAATCGCCTATGCTTGGGTTGGGCGGCGCCTAACCAATCGCCTATCCTTACTATCTCTCATGAAAATGAGCATAACTTTTCACTCGCGTATTGGATTAACGCAAAATTGGTATCGTTGGAAAGATAATTCGATTCTCTATAATTTGGTGGGTCTAAATCAGCTAAAATACCATATGAACATCGATTTATACTCATTCAAATATGACCCTTGCAAAAATGAACACTAAAACTTGATGGATTCAAAAACTCTTAGCTTGTATTACCATAATTAACTCATATGAACATGCTTAATGCATCATAAGCTATCCTATCACTAGGATATTCATTGTAAGTCATGTACTCAAGTATGAGTCACAAGATAGAAGATTTCATAAGTAGGAATACTTATTCACTTCCTAGCTAAGAAACATACGGGGTATTACAATATCTCCCCCCTTGGGAACATTCGTCCTCGAATGAGAATTTACTGAGAAGGGATACAAGACAATAAAACCTGAACTGAACATAAAGAACTGAAACATGATCTCATGAATAACATGCTAAACATACTGAACTCGTGCATATCTGATGCATGGGCAACTGACACATGAATTCATGACTGAGTATGAATTTGTTAATAGGTACCAAGTTTATACTGGAAACATGAACGTGAAACTAAATAAGATTAAGGAGAACTATAACCTTGAGCTTGATCTGAATTGGCGGGAAAGAGGTGAGGATACTTAGTAAGCATATCTGCTTCTCTCATGCGACTGATTTTTCCAAAGAACTTTGACTAGAGGGACTTCTTTGTTCCTCAATCTACGAGTTTGATAATCTAAGATTTCAAGTGGAATCTCTTTATAGGAGAGCCTGTTCTGAATGTCGACGCTCTGAATTGGAACAACAACTGCTGCATCACCTATGCACTTCATTAGTAAAGAGAAATAGAAGATTGGATGGACTGAGCATAGATCTGGAGGCAACTCAAGCTCATAGGCTACATTGATGAAGCGACAAAGAATTTTGAAGGGACCGACATACCTGGGATTGAGTTTCCCTTTCTCGCCCAACCTCTTCACTTCCTTCATGGGAGAGATCTTAAGATAGACATAGTCATTGACCTCGAACTCGAGATCCATTCTACGAACATCTCCATAGCAATTTTGTCAGCTCTGAGTAGCCTAGAGTCTCTCTCTTATCAACTGAACTTTCTGTAAGGCGTCGAATACGAAGTCAGGACCTATGATTCAGGCATCACTAACTTCGAACCAACCAATCGTAGATCTACATCTCCTACCATAGAGAGCTTTGAATGGAGTCATCTGAATACTAGAATAATAGCTATTATTGTATGCAAACTCAATCAAAGGCAAGTGGTCATCCCAAATTCCCTTGAATCAATTACACACGCCCTTAGCATATCTTCAAGAGTCTAAATAGTCCTTTCTGCTTGACCATCTGTCTGAGGATGAAATGCTGTGATGAGATGGACTTAGGTACCAAGAACCTTTTGGAATGCTTTCCAAAAGTGAGAAGTGAACTGGGTACCTCTGTCTGAGATGATAGATAATGTAACACCGTGTAACCTGACTAACTCCCTGAAATAGAGTTTGGCATAATCCTCAGCAGAATAAGAAGTACGAACAGGAAGGAAATGAGCTAACTTGGACATTCTATCTATAATGACCAAGAATGAATCATATTGATAATGAGTTCTAGGAAAACCCATAACGAAGTCCATGTTAACTTCTTCCCACTTCAAAGTAGGAATGGTGAACTCTTGCATGGAACCACTAGATTTCTGATGCTCTATCTTAACCTACTGACATGTAGAGCACTTAGCCACAAACTCTGCAATATCTCTCTTCATCCCACTCCGCCAATAGATCTCCTGCATGTCGCGGTTAATCTTAGTGGCCCCTAGATGAATAGAGTATCGTGCACCATGCGCTTCGGCAAGTATTTGCTACCTTAATTCATCTATACCTGGAACACATAGACGACCATAACAATGAAGAACACCATCTCCCCCTTGGGAGAAAACCTCGAATTTTTGATTCTTAACTGAATCTTTTGGCTTGACAAGGCTAGGATCCCTGTCTTGTTTCTCTTTCACCTCAGAAACTAAAGCTGACTCTGAACTACTATGAACATATACACCACCTCTGAAGAATCGACTAAGCAAATGCCTAGTCTGGAAACCTGATGGATCTCCTGAGCCATCTTTTTCTTATGATCCTCAATTTCCAGCGTCAGAATAGCATTCCTTCAACTCTTAAAAGCTATTCTTGCATGAATCTGACCACTGACACTTAATCTTCTTCTGAGTCAATCTGGACATGAGAGATGCAATAGAAGAAAATCCCTCGATAAACCATCTTTAATAGGCAGCCAAACCCAAGAAACTCCTAATATCTGATGGAGATACGGGTCTGGGCCAGTTTGTTACTGCGTTGGTTTTCTGAGGAACTACTCTAATTCCATCACTGGAAATAATATAGCCAAGGAATGCTACTGATCTTAGCCAAAATTCGTACTTGCTGAACTTAGCGAATAACTGGTGATCCCTGAGAGTCTGAAGAACAATCCTGAGATGGTCTGCATGATCACACTCCGTGCGAAAATAAAACAGAATATCATCCATAAAGACTATGACAAACATTTCCAAGTACTTCTTGAACACACGGTTCATCAAATCCATAAAAGCTGCAGGGGC
Organism: Capsicum baccatum var. pendulum; assembly: GCA_030864225.1. Taxonomy (NCBI): domain Eukaryota; kingdom Viridiplantae; phylum Streptophyta; class Magnoliopsida; order Solanales; family Solanaceae; genus Capsicum; species Capsicum baccatum. The sequence continues at coordinate 98,741,879 of CM061560.1, read as the reverse complement.
ATTGGTAAGACTAAATGACATGACTAAAAATTCAAAGTAACCATACCGAGTACGGAAAGCTATCTTCGAAATGTCATATTCTCTAACTCTGAGCTGATGATAGCCTGATCTGAGGTTTATCTTGGACAAGTAACTGGCACCCTGAAGTTGGTCGAATAGATCATCAATCATGGGAAGAGGATATCTATTATTGACTGTAACCTTGTTGAGTTGAAGGTAATCAATACACATCCTGGGAGAACTATCTTTCTTGCACACGAATAATATTGGCACACCCCATAGGGAAGCACTGGGTCTGATAAATCCCTTATCTAAGAGATCCTTCAACTGATCTTTTAGTTCCTTGAGTTTTGCTGGTGCCATTCTGCATGGCGGAATAGAAATAGGTTGAGTATCTTGAAGAAGGTCTATGCCGAAATCTATTTCCCTTTTGGGAGGAATACCTGGAAGATCTTTGAGAAACATATCTGAGTATTCATTAACAACAGGGACTATTTTAAGGCTGGGATATTTAGAACTGGAATCTTTAACATGCACGAGATGATACACAAACCCCTTAGAAATGATTTTCCTTGCCCGAAGGTAGGAAACAAGTTGACCCCTCAACGCTAAAATGCTACCCTTCCACTCTAGGATGGGCTCATTTGGGAACTAAAACTGAACTATCCTATTTTTGCAGTCGACTGTGGCATAGCACGAATGAGGCAAATCTATGCCGAGAATGACATCAAAATTAGTCATCTTTAACTCCACTAAATTTGCTGATGTGGATTTCTGAGATATCATAACCGGGCAGTTCCTGTATACCTACTGGGATATGATGGTTTTTACTCACTGGGGTAGAGATTGAGAAGGGCTCGGCTAGGACTTCGGGACTGATTCCGAAATCGCCTACTATGTATAGAGTAATAAAAGACAAAGATGCACATGGGTCTAGCAAAGCATAAACATGAACATGAAAAATCTGTAACGTACATGTGACGATATCAGGAGAATTTTCCTAATCCTGCCGGAACTAAAGAGCATAGAGTCTGTTTGGGCGTTGTCCACTGGTAGCACTGGAAATGGTACCCTGCTGGTTTAGGCGACTGGACTGAGCTGTAGAATGATTTTGCTGACCCTGAAGACTTAACTGCAGACACTCCCTAATCCTGTGTCCTGGCTTGCTAGAACCAAAATAGACATCACTATCGGCTCTGCAAATGCCCTTGTGGTTCTTACCATAAGTCTGACAAAAGGGATTCGTTCGGGCACTACTAATATTGCCCTGAGATTTAGAGCCTGGTGCTTTGTCTCTATTGCCATCTCTGAACTTCGGTACTGGAGCGCTGGCAGAGAAAGGAGTTGGAATGGCTAACTTGGAGCGAAACTGTGAATGGTTTCCTTCATTTGACTTGAGGTGAGCAAAGTTGAAATTACCTAACCTTCCTCTCTTGTTCTGCCTCTCCCTAGTCTTAAACTTCTACTCTTCTACTTGCTGGGCATGGGTAATAAGTCTGGCCAAGGTCATATCACCGATCACCATCGTAGACCTACACTTATTTACCACGCTATCGTTGACCCCTGGCACGAACTTGCTCATCTTAGCTTTATTGTCTGCAACCACATGAGGAGCATACCTGGATAGCAAGTAAATCTAAGAGAATACTCCCTAACCATCATATTACCCTGCCTGAGGTTGATGAACTCAAGAACATTTGCTTCCCTCAGCTCTTGGGGAAAGAATCTGTCTAAGAAGGTTGTGACAAATTCCTTCCACTTGATAGGGCCTGTATCATCTAACCTCTCAGACTTCTACTGTTTGTATCAATCATGAGCAATATCCTGTAACTGGTAGGCAGCTATGTCATCACTCTCATCAGAAGTAACACCCATGATGTCAATGACCTTCTAGACTTGGTCAATGAACTCCTGAGGGTCCTCATTAGACTTAGACCCATGGAAAGATGGAGGGTTCATCCGGGTGAAGTCCCGAACCCTAGATGCTTTGGCATTGGCCACTAGATTGGCTGGAATAACTGGTGGCCGTTCATTTTGTGCAGCCATGGACTGAGAAAGTGTGGTAAATGCGGCTCTAAACTCCACATAGGAAACATGTTCGTCCAAAGGATCTTCGGGCTGAGAAGCTGTCTAGTTTCTTCTCTTTGGGGCCATGGTCTGGAATAATAGAAGAATGGATTAGACTGAGATTTTAACTTGTGATTTTAATCACTAGCATGACATGAATAATGAAGAAAGAGGACTGTTCCTAAAACATCTTATAGCCTCGCGCAGATAAATGTGGCGCGCAACACATCCATGTACAAGAATCTACTAGATGCGACTTTTACACTTCCTAGGACTTTATTGAACCTTAGGCTTTGATACCAAGTTTGTAACACCCCAATTCGCTAAACCGAAATGCTACACGGTGCTCATGACCCCAAGGGACCACAAGATAACCCATGACTGATATCTATACCTGTATACTACAAATCATGATATAATAATACGGAATATATAGAACTGTAAGGCCATAAGGTTCAACTGAATACAATCATGTGGGTAAAAATACCTAAAACAACTTAATCCGAACGTAAATCTGAACATAAATATAAAAGCCTCTAAACTATCTGAACAAGGATTTGAAGGAACACGTCTCCAACTAACTCCGTAAAATAGAACTGAAGAAATAAATAAATAAATCAAATCATAGTGTCCTCGAATCAATGAGGTCTCGCTGTGTATCTGCGACTGGAATGCTACCACTACTGCTGGGATGGAGCTCATCTCTTGGAACCTGTGGTGTAACATGAAAAGAAAGCACCATAGCGTAAATGCATCAGTACAACTAGAGTACTGAGTATACGAGGAAGGTAGGCTGAATATAAAGGAATAATTGGGTAAATAACCTCCCAAGTAGGTTAGAAGTAGTGGGACCCTATTAGGATAAGCGGGGAAATACCCAAAATACCCTCACTTAAGTTGCACCAAAATCCCATCACGGGGATACGACTGACCCTCACGAGCCATACCCTCCCAATACAATGGGTATCTACTACTCGTATCCTGAACATCCATCCTTGGACCAAAAACTATCCAGTATACGACTTATCCAACCAAGTGGCCGGTAACCACATCATACGATCCATATCCACGAATCATATCTCTAGTAGAATAAAATTCCAAGAGAATTGAACACTGCTTACCATATGAGTCACTGGTAAAATTCATACCCTGACTTACGAGTCTTAGTTAATGACTTGTACTTAGATACAACCTAAGTAAAATAGTCTAAAATAAAGTTAAGGTACCAAATGATCCGTACTAACTAATATAACTTGTATCCCAAAGTCGTATCCATTGCAGTAACCAAAATCCATCCCACCAACCAACTCTATTTAGTTTACGACTGTACCATACAATCCGTACCCTAACATTTGAGTTATACCCATGAGTCATATTGGGTCCAAAGATATAAATTCTAGGAAATTTTCTATGGTCCATAAAGTAAGGTATTTCATTTTGATTGTGCTATGAAAGTGAAGATAGGTTGGCATTCCATGGTTTTCTTAATTTTCTAGTTTTGTTATCCTTGTTTTATTTCCATTTCCTAAGTTTAAGATTCTAGGACTTGCCTTCTGGTTTGCTAGGATTTTTAGCTTCGGTTATCCTTCCCTTTATAGCCTATTTTGATATTGACCATTTTGGGATTTGTTCATCTAATTGATTACTTTATTTCTTTGTAGTCGATTTGATAATGATTTTGAGAAGTATTTAACTTACCTTACACAATTATTGGGTTTGTCACTTAATGGTAGTTTTGATCATGCTATTTGTATCGAGTTGGATATTTCAATCTTGTCGTGATGTGGTTCTTGCTCTAGTGGATTTAAGGAAGGTAGAAATAGTTAATCTTATCCTATGATCACTTCTAAATTTGGATAATTTGGTGTTTTTTTAAGTTGATCTTATCCTATGACCACTTCTAAAGGTGGATAATTTGGTATTCGTTCTAGTTGATCTTATCCTATGAACACTTCTAAAGTTGGCTAATTTGGTACTCATTATTGAGATGGAGTATTGAATAGATTAATTTTGGCTAAGGTTGTATTTTTCTGAGTTGCTAGAGTTTTGGCTATTACTAGTACGATTTGCAGCCTTGGTGAGTTCTTGAGTATGATTTGTATATTCATGTCCACCAATAGATAGGATTTAATTTCTTGGGCTTTTAGCCTATTACATACCATCATTAGCCTTATCATACCCAAAAGTATGCTAGATTTATCAAACAAACTCATGTGGTAGTGTTATAAAAGGTTCTGGGGTGATAAAATTATTGTAAAGTAATTTTAGTTTCTGCAGACACTACCCTCAGGTATGGCAATCGCGGCGGCACAATCATGGTCGTTGAGACTACAATCGCGATACTTGAGACCGCGATCGTAATACTTGAGACCGCGATCACGATACTTGATACCATAGTCAACAGTCTGCATATCACTCAAAACATATAATTTTAACCCAAAATTTCTGTTCCAACTAGGTAAATCAATATAATAATTAGAGAACTTACGCCTAGGATGCATGATAGTAGCCCCAAACTCGAAGAAATTCACATTAAACTCATTGTGGTGTTGAATCAAACACATGGTGTACACATCAAGGTATACAATATTAGGCCTAATTCTTTGTACTCATGACTTCCCCATTGGTGTGTACACTAACTACAATAGCTAATCACCATAATACTTATAATAAAACATGCCTTTTGTATTAAAACTGATACTTAAGGTCTTTCCCTAAACTCTAAGCATGAAATTTCATATAAAATTAGGGAATTAAGAGAACATGAAAAGTTTGATGATGCAAGTGGATTGAAATAACACTTGGATACTCTACACAATGCTAATTTTTTTTAGAGAATTTATAAAAGGCATTGGGAAATGGCAGTCGGATGGTCATTTAAGCTGATTTGATCATGATCGCAGTCCTAGTTCCACAATAATAGGCACACAAACACCCTGATTGCATAGGCACAGAACACAATTGTGGTAATTGAGACCAAAATATAGGTCCTCTGCACTCCCTTGTTCAGCCCAAATATGTTAATTTCACACATTCCTTTTTTTAGTTTCAATTAACATTCATCATATCACTATCTTTATATGGATTATGAATAAGCAAATGCAAAAATAAAATCTACTCTATCATTCATAAATAAAAAGGATATATACCACTTCTTGTGGCATAATGGGGTGGCTCCCATCGAGCACTAAGTTTAACATCTTTGCACAACGCCTTCTCCATTTCATTTTATGTTTCCACTCTGAAGATTTTAATATCTATCCTAACTTTTGTTCAGAATGAAATAAGATAAAGTGACATAATATTTAGATCTTCCAAGATAAAACTTGGAAGATGTGAAGAAATGATGAAAAAGTTTCAATCTCGCCATTTTTACGACTTGAAACTTTTACCCATTTCACATTGAATTTTTGGTTTGCCTCAGTGGGAAAAAGTGAGGATATCAATAAGCCACTAGTTGCACATCAAAAGTTGAAATCCTTGGCTATTGGTCTTCCATGTGCTCTATTGGAGTGTAAAATTCCAAGATGTAGGGATGTTCCTCCTTCTCTTCATAAACAACCATTTGACTAGGTGGATGGATTGTCATCGAATCCTCTAAGCACAATGTGAAAAAGTTGTTTGAATTGCACAAAATCCTAATTCTAAAATTTCCTCCGTAGCATAAAAGCCTACATTGATGCCGAATTACAAGTACTCAATTCACCAACAAATCATCAACCTTTTCTCCATGATACAATAATGTTGGTATGCTATCAAAATAGTATCCTACATGATATTAGGAGTAAAATGACACCCATATTTCAATTTAAAGGGGTTAGTTCAAAATTTGTGTCAAGAATGAACTTGTGGGGCCCACATATGAAATTAAAATTTGAAAGTATCATGGGGTCTTGGAAATGAAAAGGAATGTGTGCTCTAAAGTTGAGTACAAATGGTGCATCAATTTGTGGCCCAAATCAGCTACAGTAGTTTATGAATTTAATGATCTAATTTCTACTAATTTACCATGAAATAACATGAAATTTAATGGGAAAATTAACAGTAAATGACCAAGGAGTGTTATTCTATCTTACCATATCTTCAATGGATGATTCCCTACCTTTTGTTCTCTTCAAGATCTCAAAATGGAGCAAAGATTTTGAAGGGAATAATGGAAAATCGGGTGTAGAAAGGGGACTTAACATCCCCTATGTCTCACAAAGTTTCTATTTGTTCTCTTAAGCAACTACTTCTTAAGAGGTACAATACCACTAAATGCATCCAACATAGGGGTGTGGGCACTGGTATCAGGGTATTCTGGCCATAAAAGTGGTTCCTCCTCAAGTGATCCCCTTATCGCCAAAGCGGTCCATAGCCAAATATCAAAGCATGGTAATGCAACTCAAGCGTGCTAAAATGCTTGCTTCCAAAGAGGTTCCATGACTTTGAAAGCATTCATAATAGATATAAGGGACCAAAGTTTTACTATGTACAAAAATGAACTTTGAACGAGTGCTTGAGATTCATTCAAAATCATGTGCGAGAAAATGTTCTATGATACCTAACCGAATTTGAATATCCTGAGTCAATGGAACCATCAAAAATTTCATTGAGGTCATTTATACTAAATATGGGGCTCACACCTACAGTTTTATTTTTCATATAATCCACCCAATATCCCAAAACTTGCGCCAAAAACCTCAGGCCCTAAGTAAAGGTTCTTTCTAGACTTAAATCAACATTTCAAAGCTGATGATGCCATCAAAATTCTCATTCAAAGTCACTTATTAGAAGTTTTGGTCCGACACCAATTCTACAACAATGAAAGCTCAAGAATATGGCAATGATCCTCAAATACAAATGAATAATCCTATAAACAAATTGATAATTTCTACAGGTTACAAATAACCTTTAGCCACTGCGAGAAAGCTCAAAATATTTAAAATTAATAAGAATTGTAGAAGTAACTGATAACGCTCAATCTACAGCTCTCGTAGGAGTGTGAAGCGGTCGTTAGCAAATATAGAAACCAACTTGGTTGGGTATCGATCCCACAGAGAATAGCTTGGTCAACAAGTAAGTAACGGTTACTAGACTTTTAGTGCAAGTCTTGTAAAAGGGGGGAGTTTTGTAGTGCAAGTAAAGTAACCAAAATATTGAAGCAAAAGATGAAAATAGCAAAGTAAAAAGAGAAAGATTGTTACGTAAGTTGTAAACAATGAGAATTGAAGCGTTGGGGTTATGTCCACCTTCTGATTTATACGTCTCTATTGGCTATGAGTATGTAGAATTCTGACATGCAACTGCTTATAGAGAATTGTATTCGATGGTAAATCCAGGCGTCTGTCGACCTATTCGAGGATTATTTCACTTTAACTCTTTCGAGCTTAAATCGTGTCTAACGGTACGAATTCTCCAAGAGGTTAGTCCATTTACGGAACTAGCTTTTTAATAGGAAAGGGTGTCCTACTACCTTGACACTATCTCTTTTCCAGACAAATAACATTTCTTTCGAACAAGTTAAGTGTTATACTGGCGTATTTTTGCGTTTGCAACCACAAACAATGTAGATTAAGATGAAGAGAATAATGATATAAGCAGTATACGTGTTGTGAACTCACAAACTCACAGCAATAGTTAGTAACTCATTCAGCTTCCATAACCCCAACAGAGAGGTTTAGTTACCCATGAATGCGAAGGAGATCAAGATTGACATTGTTATTATATCACAATATTGGTTAATTGCGTGTAGCTCAAGTGATAGGCGTGAGGCGTGATTCCTTAGCAAAGTAACATTTCTCTTGTTGCGGAAATTAAGAATAGATGAATAGAAGAAGAAAAATAGAATTAATGGGAAGATTAGAAGAGTTGTAGAATTGTTGTGGTGGAAGAAGAGAGGGATGGAAGAAGATTAATTGTTGAATAGAAGATGAATAAAAATCTCTAGCATGATAGGGTATTTATAATACCCATATCCTAATCCTACTAGGTAAATAAATATCTAACCAAATCCTACTAGACTAATGAAATACCTAACCCAAATGTACTAGGTTAATGTAACATTATCATAATCCAAATAAACTAATGAAATACATAACCCAATTGTACTAGGTTAATGTATCATTGTCCAAATCCAACTAAGTTACTGCAAGTCCCCAAAGTCTTCAGAAATGCTATTTTAGCCCAGGACAGATTTTCCATGCATCACTTTTGGTCCTTTAGGCGTCCAAGCTCCCTTTCCTTCCTTCGTGAGCTTTCTTTGGCGTCAAGTTATCCACAAAATGCTGAATTCTGCATCATTTATACCTGAAACTTTGCTAAGTATGTTCGTTAGCTCACTTATAGGAAAAAGGACTAAAAGTGCATGAAATATATAATTTGTTCTCAAAACATGGCATAAATATGGGCAAAATATATTGATATAGGCGCGTAAATTCGCCTATCATCAACACCCCACACTTGAAGCTTTGTTCGTCCTCGAACAAAATATCATGTCCCTTTAAACATCAACTTAGGATTTCACAGCAACAACACAAAATATTCGTCAAGACAAGCACAACAATTATCCACAAAGAGTAGTTTTCCGATCATTAGTAGAAACCATTTAACCTCTAGCATAGACTCGTGATGGTGGTCAACTCATATTCAAAAGTTAAGGCACAAAGAATCATGTACAACTATCCAAAACTCATCAACCATGTGTGTCTCACAATATAGTACCCGTAATCACTCACAAGTATAGCATATTTTTCAAACATGGGTATCAAAATATCCTTGCTCTCACTCCCACAAAGAGTTCATATGTAGCAACTGATGACCATAGGCTTGCCCTTAGTGTAATACTCCACTAAATGTCAGAATGTTAAGATTAGGATCAAATAGGTCTTTTGATGGTTGTAATGTAGGCTAAGGGATGGGTAGGATCAACTATTTTGGCCAGAATAGTGACTATATTCCTAAGCACTTTAATACATCACATTGTATTATTGACATTTTTTCTTTCAACCTTTCTTCTTTCTTTTATTCTACCACCCTTGTTCTCCTCTTTTGTTTTTCAATTTTAAGCATAACTCACTTTTCAGCTTTCTTTTCCTTTTTCTTTTCACAACATACCTCTTATGATAGCACTTTTCTTTTTCATAACACACTCAAGCACCATTACAATTTAAAGCATCATACTCACCCAATTTCCTCTTTTGTTGTCACATGACTTTTTCACTTTAAAGTACTTAGGAATTTGGATCAAATTATGGTCTTGAAAAAATGGATTAGGCTTACATATGAGGTTCGTCACAAAAAATAGGCTAAAAGCTCAAAAGGGTTTAACTAGGATGATGTACATGGGTAGGTAAGACAAAGGTAAACATGTATAGGTTGCCAAATAAATGCCTAAATCATCTCCTAAACTTACACTCATTATTTTCGCTTTGCATACATACCAGGCAAGTTCTAGCATCAGCCACAAACATAGAATATACTATTAATCTCTCACACACAAGGCACATGGTCGACTTGATTGGAAGTAATATAGACTCTCGACCCAACAAGTGAAGAAATTGAACCACAAAATATCACATAATGAGTCACAACTAGAGCCTAAACGTCTCAATAGTCATGATGTTGGCACAAACTCTTGTTATAATCTCATGCTGCCTATTAGAATAATTTCGTGCGAAGCTAAGTAAAAAAATTTACGTAAAAAAAACTTAACTTAACTAAAAAATCAAAAACACACAAAAAAAAGTAAACAAACATAGATGCAAATAGAGAAGTATAGCATGCGATACTGCCACCCCACACTTAAACGGGACACTGCCCTCAGTGGAAAGTAAATACGAAGAACCTGGTCAGTAGGACTCTTCCTAAATGTCGGGGGTCATACCCCCTTCATCGGAATCAGCATAAGAGTCGTTGTTAGAGTTCTCCTCCTCATCGAAGTTTGGCAAGCGTCGATCGTCATCGGTCGGCACGTCATCGTCTAGAGGTTCCTCAAAGTATACACCCACTCCACACATCTCCCGGGCATGCATGTTCATTGGATAATCATGGTCCAACTGTTGGAGCTCTTCAGCAGTTGGAATACGACCTCCACTCATCATTGTGAAGCGGGTCATACCATAAAGATGACGAAAGAAACTCTCATCACGAGCATGTCTTTCCGCAGTAGTAAGGTTGACACCATGAGTTGTTCCATCATCTTTGACCTTGGTGAGGTCAACCTTCTTCGGGTTATGTGGGAGTTTGTGATCAGCTGGTTCCTCTTCGATATCCTCCTTCCGCAAGAGTGCTGTCAACAGATTACCAAAAGTGAAGTGGGACCTTTTGTGGAGTCTGGCTTTCCTCATGGTAGAGCGAATGATTGCCCCAAAGTTGATAGGGACATGTGTCATCAAAGCATAGACCAAACACACTCTATCTCTTGATATCTTGGTGTATTGAGTCCCAGGAATCAGGCATGAGTTGACAATACGCATCCAGATTCTTGCTTCCCTATTCAGTGGAGCATAGGGGAAGGTGTTGTGTTGGCCGGTGTCTCTATGTCTGCCCCACCTTGCCATCGATCTACTTCCACAAAGTGTGTGTCGTATTGCTCTATAAGGAGGCCTGCTGTACAGCTCTTTGAATGGTGTTGTGTCGACCGAAGGTAAGCCAAGAAAAGAGTTGATCCAGTCTGCATTGAGCTGTAACACTTGGCCCCAAATTTTTACTTCATTGCCCGTTGTGTTCGGCGATCAGTTGGCATAAAATTCTCTTGTTAAATCAAGGTTGCATTCTCCCATGTCGCGGAAGATGAAATCCAGCTTTAACGCCATTATTTTTGCCAACATCCGCGGCTCCTTCTTCGCTAAGGTGTCCTTGTTGATTAAGTCGACGTGAACATATTTTCTTTCTTTGTTGTTCCGGTACCATTCTTTGGCTTCCTCCTCAAGAACCCATTTTATTCCAAACATTCTGCGGGGTAGTTGTGTTGAGGATGATTCTCCTTGGTCCTTTCGACTTCTTTTCTTGCCCTTTTGTGAAGTGGTAGCCTTCTCCTTGCCTTGTCTCGTTTTAGGTGCCATTGTACCTGAGACTAGAAATAGTGTTTAATGGTGGCACAATCTTAATTGATACAATCTATCAACAAGCAGTCGGGGTACCACCCCACACTTAGTTTTGTTAACACAAATCAGTGAGGTTAAAGTGGTCGATTACTCAGATTTCGTCGCCATACGTTTTAGGATTATATTCCGGCAAGAAAATCAGCATTTCATCACTTACTTGCAGCCATTTCACTACTTTCATGTTAGATAAAACAACACTACTACATAGGGGGGGTGTCACAGTATGGACATTGTCAACAATTGCAACCTCCTAAGTAGGTGGGCAACTATAAGGCTTATCCAGATGAACGGGATGGTCTAACATGTAAGCATCCAAGTAACAAGATCATAACATGATAGTCGATGTTCATAACCCTAGCAATTCCGCAAATAGTATAACAACGCTATTAACACCAAATTCAAGTCGGAAACAAGTCAAGATGATTCTAACGTATATATTCCCTCATATGGTTTTGCATCAACAATCCAAACACATGAACATCACCAACAATCTTTCAAGATGTAGAAATTCATAATAGACATAGTACTTACGAGAAATAAATGAAGAATAAGAGAGTACTTACTTGCTTGAGGCTTTTGGAGATGGTTTTGTGAATTGGAAGAGCAAAAGAAGAACATTTTGAGAGGATTTGGATGTATATGCGGCGCCCTTAGGTCAATTTCTAGTGTGGTTATGTTTCAAGACTATGTTCCCTTTATATAGGAAGAGAATGGGTCGGGTTTTGACCCATTTACAATCGGTTTTGGAGTCAAAAATGCTACATATGCGGCGCATAATGCTTGGCATAGTCATGACATATGCGGCGCATAGTCTATTGCATTTAGGGACATATGCGCCGCATAGTCTATGGCATTTTGAGACATATGCGCCGCATAGTCTATGGCATATGAGATCCTGAGACCTAATGCCATAGCATAGGCGGCGCATAGTCAAAAGCACACTTAGGCATGGCCGGCGCATAGTGTATGGCACACTAGATTCCGAGACCTTAGGCTATAGGATAGGTTTGGCAATGTTCGTGGCCTATTTTTGCCTAGGCCTAGCCTTCCTCGATGCCTATTTTGTCATGAGAAATGCTTAATCCATAGCCTTATGCATTACCATTCCTAACTTACCAACTTTACCATGTAGCACATCCAAATTGTCAATTGAAATCAATTTCCTCGTTGAATACCTTTTGCACCTATATTTGCTCAAAACCAAATGAAAACGATTAGTACGATGGCTTGCGTCCCACCAAGCGCCTTAGTTTTGGTCGTGGCACGACTCTTATTTTTGGATTTTTCATTTATCAAAACAAAACAAGTACTAGAATGAAAGGAAAAACGATAAACGATAAAACGATAAAACGATGGGTTGCCTCCCATCTAGCGCCTTATTTATTGTCGTGGCTCGACGTAGTAATCTCGAGTACTTAGACTTCGTTGAGATAAGTGATGGCCATGTCATTTATCGAGTCAAAAGTACCGATATAAGGCTTAACACGTTGGCCATTCACTTTGAAGACCACACCATTATTGTCTTCCAATTCGACTACTCCAGACGAGTAGACTTGGACAACTTTAAATGGACCAGACCACTTAGAATTTAACTTACCTGGGAAGAGCTTCAATCTGGAGTTGAAGAGAAGTACCATATCACCCCTCTGGAAGTTTTGTCGAACAATCCACTGATCATGATACTTTTTCATCCGCTCCTTGTATAGGTCTGATCTTTCATATGCATGGAGACGAAACTTATCTAATTCGTTCAGCTGCTCCAACCTCAGATTCTTAGCATCATCCCAATTCAAATTCAATTGCTTCAACGCCCAAAACGCCTTATGTTCGAGCTCGATGGGTACCTGACAAGCCTTCCCATAGACTAGTTGATAAGGAGACATGCCAATGGGTGTTTTGAACGTATTCCTATACGCCCATAGTGCATCATCAAGCTTCCTAGACCAATCCTTCCTATTTGCATTAACCGTCTTTGCAAGGATTTGCTTGATCTCGCGATTGGAAACTTCTACTTGTCCACTAGTTTGGGGATGATAAGGCGTGGCTACCTTATGTTGCTTGACACCATACTTGGCCAAAACTGATTTGAATAGCTTGTTGCAAAAGTGAGATCCTCCATCACTTATGATAGTACGTGGTACTCCAAAGCGAGAGAAGATATTCCTCTTTAAAAATGCTACAACATGCTTCCCTTCGTTGTCGGCCAATACTACAGCTTCAACCCATTTCGACACGTAATCCACAGCAACCAAGATGTACTTCATTCCAAACGAATTCACGAATGGACCCATGAAATCTATACCCCATACGTCAAAGAGTTCTACCTCAAGAATTTTGGACATGGGAATCTCATGGTGTTTTGAAATAGTACCTTGACGCTAGCATTGGTCATACCTTCTAACATAGTCGTAGGCATCTCAAAATATCGAAGGCCAATAATAACCACTTCGCAAAACTTTTCTTGTCGTCCGATTGCCTGCATGATGTCCTCCAACATGGGATGTATGGCATGCTTCCAATATGGTGGGCACTTCTTCATGGGATATACATCGTCGAATGATACCATCAGCGCATCTTCGAAACAAATAAGGCTCATCCCAATAGTAGTGCTGGACATCATGCATAAACTTCCTCCTTTGATGGTAAGATAATTTGGCAGGTATCACATTGCTCACCACGAAATTTGCAAAGTCGGCATACTATGGTAGTTCCTCCATTGTTGTCGCTAATATCTCTTCGTTCGGGAATGCATCATGAATCTGAATTTCAGGTTGCGCCATATGTTCATTCTCAAGTCGAGATTGGTGATCAGCCACTTGGTTCTCACAACCTCCTCTATCTTTGACCTCAAAATTGAACTCTTGCAGCAGCAAAACCCATCGAATTAACCTTGGTTTTGCATCCTTCTTTGTCATGAGATACCTAAGAGTTGCATGGTCTGTATGAATGATCACCTTAGTACCTAATAGATAGGCATGAAACTTTTCAAACGCGTACACTACTGCTAGGAGCTCTTGTTCAGTAACAGTGTAGTTCCTTTGGGCTTCATTTAGGACCTTACTCGCATAGTAGATGGGATGAAATAATTTCCCCTTTCTTTTTCCAAGTACAGCTCCAATGGCTACACCGCTCGCATCACACATGACTTCGAACGGGAGAGTCCAATCTGGTGCTACCATGATAGGGGCTTCAATGAGTTTTCCTTTGAGGCATTCAAATGCCTTTAAGCAATCTTCATTGAAGTCAAACTTTGCATCTTTCTCCAATAGTTTGCACAATGGACTAGCAATTTTGGAGAAGTCTTTGATGAACCTACGATAGAAACCAGCATGGCCAAGAAAACTACGAACTCCCTTCACCGAAATTGGAGGCGGTAGCGTCTCAATAACCTCAATTTTTGCTCGATCAACCTCTATTCCTCTTTCGGAGATCTTGTGCCCAAGAACGATTCCTTCTTTTACCATGAAGTGGCATTTCTCCCAATTCAGCACAAGGTTGAACTCTACACATCTTTGTAGTGCCATGCTCAAGTTTGCCAAGCACGCTTCAAAAGACTCACCAACAACTGAAAAATCATCCATGAATACCTCCAAAGTGTATTCAACCATATCAGAGAAAATGGACATCATACAACGTTGAAAGGTGGCTGGTGCATTACATAACCCGAATGGCATACGTTTGAAAGCAAACGTACCATATGGGCATGTAAATGTTGTCTTCTCTTGGTCTTCGGGAGCAATACAAATCTGATTGCATCCTGAATAACCATCAAGGAAACAAAACCATCCTTTCCCCGCTAATCGATCTAGCATTTGGTCCATGAAGGGCATTGGGAAGTGATCTTTGAGTGTCCAAGAATTTAGCTTTTGGTAGTCCATGCATACTCTCCATCAAGTGATGGGTCTGAGTGGAATAAGCTCATTCTTTGCATTTGTGACCACTGTCATGGCTCCTTTCTTGGGAACACATTGTACCGGGCTTACCCATGTACTATCAGAGATAGGATACACAACCCCTGCGTCTAACCACTTGATAATTTCTTTCTTCACCACTTCTTGCATAGGTGGGTTTAGACGTCTTTGATGCTCAATGGTGGGCGTGTAATTTTCTTGAAGCTGAATTTTATGTGTGCAAATCCCAGGTGGAATACCAATAATATCCACAATGGTCCATCCAATGGCTCTAATATGGTTGCGTAGAGTAGCAATAAGAGCTGCAACTTGTTGCTCACCCAAATCGGCTGCTACAATGACTGGAAGAGTGTTTCCGCTTCCTAAGAATGCATACTTCAAATGACTTGGAAGCTCCTTCAATTCTAACGTGGGTGGCTCTTCAATAGATGGCTTAGCTGGTGGTGTGGGCCGATTTTTAAGATCAAGATCTAGCTTCTTGGGAGTATAGCGATATTTCCCTAATCCCGATAGAGCACAAATAGCTTCCTCAGAATATTCAGCATCCTCATTCTCTCCATTCATGAGAACAATTGCCAAAGGGTTATCAATAATCTGCTCTTCTTCAAGCACTTCTTTCTCGTCATCAAAGAAAACATCAGCCACAGAAAATACACATAGTTCTTTGGGTTGCTTCATTGACTTGCAAACATCAAAGCGCACTACTTCATCATTTATTCGGAATGAGAGTTCATTGGCTCTCAAGTCAATGAGCATACTTCCTGTAGCTAGGAAAGGGCGCCCCAAGATTATGGACACTTCTGAGTCTGCCTCACAATCCAAAATAACAAAGTCTGCCGGAAAGATGAATGAAGAAACCTTTACAAAGACATCACAAAGAATACCAACAGGTCGTTTTACCGACCTATCTGCCATGACGAGCTTCATATTGGTTGGAGTAGGATCACCCAACCCCAACTTCTTGTAGATCGATAATGGCATCAAATTGATGCTTGCTCCTAAGTCACATAATACTTTGGCAAAATTCAAAGATCCAACGGTGCAAGGAATCGTGAAAGCTCCGGGGTCGGCCTTCTTCTGAACTATTGATCGGGTAGCAATTGCACTACAATGATGCACATCATCCTTCAGCTCATAACTTGCTTCCCTCTTCTTTGTCAAAAGATCTTTCATAAACTTCGCATACCCAGGCATTTGGTCAAGTGCCTCCACCAATGGAACATTAATGGTCAGCTGCTTCAACATAGTCATAAATTTGCTGAACTTAGTGTCATCCTCCACCTTTTTCAATCTTTGGGGAAAAGGTGGTGGTGGGTATGGAAGTGTCCTCTTCGTGGCTTTCTTCTCCTCTTGCTTCCGTTTTTCCACTTTTTTAGGTTGTACGTCGTTGGGAGTGACGTCCTTGACGTCTGGAGTAGTTGCTGCGGCATCTTCTCCTTGTTCATTGTCGTCCATGTCCACAACTTCGTCAACCACTTGCTTGCCTTTTGCTAAAGTTTCTAGCACCTTACCACTTCTGGTAGTGATGGCCATGCATGACCCGTTATTCCTTGTGTTTGGCACAGTATCGCTAGGTAAAGTGCCGGCCGTTCTTTGATTGAGTGCTGCTGAAAGCTGGCTCAATTGCTGCTCTATTTGCTTGATAGAAGTGGAATGTGAATCAACTAATTGTTTCATGGAGGACAAATCATTGATTACCTCTGTCACTCCCGCGCTCGTTGCTTCCACTCCTTTCAATAATTTATCCAGCATGTCTTCCATACTTCCAGAATTAGATGTGGTGGTGTCACGTCTACCAGGGGGGACGTACAAACCACTCTTTTCATTGTTTTTCTTCCAACTACCTTGGTCTTTGTTTCCAGATTTATCATAATAGTTCCGACCTTGGTTTCCTTAGGCATTCCCACGGAAACCCCCCTAATTGTTCAAGTAGTTGGCCTCCTCTTCAGAATCAGATTCGTCTCTTCCTTTTGACGCAATTGCTTTCACTTTTTCGGTCTTCCCTGATAATAAGTGCTTTGTAAGAAGATCCACTTGTGTTTTCATGTGCGCTATGTCTTGATCACCTTCTTCTTCTCTTCTTCTCTGGTCTGCAGTCATGCCAATAGATAAAGTGGGGCTTGCTACCTCAGAATCCCTGGTATGCCAAGCTCTACTTTGTTTCGTCATACGATCTAGAATATTGCTTGCTTGACCAAAGCTGAGGTCCGTGAAAGATCCTCCAGCTGCGTTGTCCGCCACTGGTTTAGTTATTGAATTCAAGGCTCTATACAAGATCTCCATGAGGTGAACATTAGTCATATGATGGTTTGGGCACCTCGCTAGCTTTGTCTTGAACCTCTCCCATGCTTCATGAAGAGCTTCAATGGGAAGCTGACGAAAGTTGCTGATTTCATCTCTCAATTGCGCCCTCTTGGATGGCGGAATGAATCTTTCTAGGAAAGTGTCTCTCAATTGCCTCCAATTTGTAATAGAATCAGGAGTCAGCCCATTTAACCATAGTGTTGCCTCCCCAGACAGAGACAATGGAAATAGACGTAATCGAATTGCATTCTGGCCAACACCAGGATTGTCAAACGACTTGCATGTAGAAATAAAGTTGATGAGATGCATATTCGGATCATCGCCTGCTAGTCCACCAAATAATCCCTTGAGTTACAATAACTGAATCATGGTGCTAGTGATGTTGAACTTGGCTCCGGGCGCTAATGGCGGAGGAATTATAGCTACAGTGGCTCCGGCACCATCAAGATCATCATCATTATCGTCGAAAGCTGGCTGCATAGGTTGGCGATCATATCTATACCGAGCTTGTCAACCTCTTCAGTTGGCAGGTGTTGTAGTTTCAGCAACATGCCTTGGGTTTATCAACTCGTCATCACCTAAATCTTCATCGTCAGGATTAGTTTCTCGCCCAGGATTATCAATGTTTTGCTGGTGTACTTGGGCGGCAGCAAGAGCAGCTAATCTGGCCTGCTCGTGTTGAGTAGCCATCCTGTCAATTTCTGCTTGTGCTTCCATTCTTCTAATTCGTTGTGGTTCAGGATTGATTGGTAATAACGGTTGACCAGAACTTCTAGTATGGGGCATGCACTAAAAGAAAAACCTGCAATAAACAAAAAAAAAAACTAAACGTAAAAGTACGAGAATCTTTGACCAAAGGGTCTAGTAATTATCACGAACTTGATTGACACTTGTATTCCCCGGCAACGGCGCCAATTTTTGATAACGCTCAATCTACAGCTCTCGTAGGAGTGTAAAGAGGTTGTTAGCAAATATAGAACCCAACTGGGTTGGGTATCGATCCCACAGAGAATATCTTTGTCAACAAGTAAGTAACGGTTACTAGACTTTTAGTGCAAGTCTCGTAAAAGGGGGGAGTTTTGTAGTGCAAGTAAAGTAACCAAAATATTGAAGCAAAAGCTGAAAATAGCAAAGTAAAAAGAGAAAGATTGTTACGTAAGTTGTAAACAATGAGAATTGAAGCGTTGGGGTTATGTCCACCTTCTGAGTTATACGTCTCTATTGGCTATGAGTATGTAGAATTCTGACATGCAACTGCTTATATAGAATTGTATTCGATAGTAAATCCAGGCATCTTTCGACCTATTCGAGGATTATTTCACTTTAACTCTTTCGAGCTTAAAGCGTTTCTAACGGTACGAATTCTCCAAGAGGTTAGTCCAGTTACGGCACTAGCTTTTTAATAGGAAAGGGTGTCCTACTACCTTGACACTATCTCTTTTCCAGACAAATAACCTTTCTTTTGAACAAGTTAAATGTTATACTGGCGTATTCTTGTGTTTGCAACCACAAAGAATGTAGATTAAGATGAAGAGAATAATGATATAAGCAGTATACGTGTCGTGAACTCACAAACTCACAGCAATAGATAGTAACTCATTTGGCTTCCATAACCCCAACAGAGAGGTTTAGTTACCCATGAATGCGAAGGAGATCAAGATTGACATTGTTATTATATCACAATATTGGTTAACTGCGTGTAGCTCAAGTGATAGGCGTGAGGCTTGATTCCTTAGCAAAGTAACGTTTCTCTTGTTGCGGAAATTAAGAATAGATGAATGGAAGAAGAAAAATAGAATTAATGGGAAGATTAGAAGAGTTGTAGAATTGTTGTGGTGGAAGAAGAGAGGGATGGAAGAAGATTAATTGTTGAATAGAAGATGAATAAAAATCTCTAGCATGATAGGGTATTTATAATACCCATATCCTAATCCTACTAGGTAAATAAATATCTAACCAAATCCTACTAGACTAATGAAATACCTAACCCAAATGTACTAGGTTAATGTAACATTATCATAATCCAAATAAACTAATGAAATACATAACCCAACTGTACTAGGTTAATGTATCATTGTCCAAATCCAACTAAGTTACTGCAAGTCCCCAAAGTCTTCAGAAATGTTGTTTTAGCCCGGGATAGATTTTCCATGCATCACTTTTGGTCCTTTAGGCGTCCAAGCTCCTTTTCCTTCCTTCGTGAGCTTTCTTTGGCGTCAAGTTATCCACAAAATGCTGAATTCTGCATCATTTATACCTGAAACTTTGCTAATTATGTTCGTTAGCTCACTTATAGGAAAAAGGACTAAAAGTGCATGAAATATATAATTTGTTCTCAAAATATGGCACAAATATAGGCAAAATATATTGATATAGGCGCGTAAATTCTCCTATCATCAGTAACCTAGATGGTCATTACGTTGCTTAAGCAGCACATGTGGATTGTTAAATACCTTTTTTCACCTAAAAGTCCCATTTGTTTTTCACTATTTTTTTACTTTTGAGAGCCTAAAGAGAGGAAAGAGTGGATAATCATCCATTGAAGTTAAGGTAACTAGACTAACATTCCTTTGTTAGTTTCCATTATTTTCCTATCAATTTCCATCCTATTTTACGGTAAATTCTTTGATATCAAGTTTTTAAATCCATTGACCCTAGGTGTTGATTTGTCCTCAATTGATGCACCATTTGTGATCAACTTTTGGTCATACAATACTTGTATTATGAGGAAACTCATGATAGATTTAATTTTGAATCCCATTTTCGGGCCCTGCACGCCCATTCTTGACCCAAATATTGACCTATCCTTTATATTGATATATGGGTCTTGTTTTAATCATAAAGACGCATAGGTTACTATTTTGATAGTGTGGTAAAATTTTAGGATTATGAAGAAAAGATAGATGATTTGTGGATGATTCAAGTATACACAATTATCCATCGACGTTGGCTTCGGTCTACTCTTCTTCATAATATAGTTATGATAAATATTGCTTGATAGTAGGGATGCTAGGATATGAATATGGGTAGTATACCATTAATTTTTCTAAATTATGAGTTTGAGATAGAAGGATGAACCGACCCTTAAGATAAAATATAAAAGAATATCACCTTTGATTATAAGTATGTTAACCGTAGATAATGCTAAGTATCCTTTAGTATATGATTTATTGCTTGACCTTGTGGACTATCATTATTATTTGGATTATGGTATAATTGTTGTGCTAGTTATTTGCTATTTGGCTTGAGTCTGTGGTTGCAATACTAGTTGAACTCTAAGTGAGTATTTTATGTTTATAAAGGATATTGTTTAGTCAATGGACACTTGGATGCTTATGATTATATTGTCTGGATACTTGTGTTTTAATGCATAATTTATGGTACATTCATTTTCACTTAGTGGTATGATTCAAATCAAAGCTTTGTTTTACTACTATTATCCTAAAATGGGATTTATTCCCACTCATCACTTTTATAATGGATTATTTCATAGTAGGAAATAATACCACCTTAATGGATGATTTATGAGCTTTTGGAACTAAAAATGATATTTTTAAAATTTGACCGAGAGAGATTCTATTCCATGGTTTTATCACTACTATTTACTTTGGTCGTGAGATATTTTCACTCGTTCTACTATTATATAATGACATTATCTTGGAGTTGACCCAAAAAAATGGATTACTAAATTACACTTTTAGCCATGATTTGAGTCTACACTTACTCTCTAGTAAAGGATGGATAAGATTCATGATGATTAGTTGAAATTCTGGCTCGAGGCCAGGTTAGTGTATACGAATACTCTGAAAACCCTAGGGGACCCTTCATCCATAATCCATTGTGCCAAAGGAGAGAGTTCATAGTAGGTCCTTTTTTTTCAAGCCATCATACGAGAAGAGGTGTATAGACTAGGTACATTATTCCACTTAGAGTAGTCATGGTGTTATGTATTTACTTTGTATTTATTAATGCATGTGCATCGTCTATCTCTAGTATATATTTTAGTTCATATATTAATCATCCTTATGGATGTGTCATATATATAGTTTATAATTCTTATATGATGAGTATTGATTAAAAATTTTGGTTTTTGATGCCCGGTTAGGTATTTTTGGTCCAGATTAGTCGATTACTATATTATTATTTTTCCTGTTTGTTCGTGATAAGTTAATTATTGACTGGTACTAATATTTGTGATATTATTCTTATCTTTTTTCTTTTTATAATATTGTACATTATAGATTGTGTAATCATTGATAGATACTCAACTATAGGCTCGATCTTGTTAGTATTATCCTTTCTACTTGGTTTGGATTTCCAAAAGAGGTCACATTAACTACCTAAGGTTCTACCATTGAGTTAGTCTAGTTTACCTACATATCTATATATACATAAATAGCTATGGTATTACATTATATCTCTCTCTTACGTTGTTTATCACATTGTGTCTACAATTCTTTGCCTTGTATAATCCTATATATCCGTCTTCTACGAATTATTTTTATATTGGCCAGTGATATAGGGTATAATGATTTATTTTTATGTAAGGCTAGAATAAGTTAGTTTATCCTTATTGCTTCTTAAGGTTTATCGTGTTTACCTTCCTAAATAGTTGCATATAGTTTATATTCCTTATTTACGTGATAATTATAATTACATTATCTTTGGTGCTCAGTTGATAGTTTCCTACTGAGTATCATATATTTTGTACTGATATTACCCTACTTCAACCTAAAAATCATAGTAAGAGTTCTTGTCATTGTTGTGTACATTTTGCAAAGTAGCTATGGATCGGAGATTTTGGCTAAGCATCTGAAGTTTATAGCATTTTTACTCTCCTTCTTATTGATTACATAGGCCTCTATATTATATTTAGATAAGATTTAGTGTTTGACCTTTTCCTCTTATTGTAGTAGAATCTTTTATACTAATTCCACAAGGTTTTGGGACTACTAAATCTGAATAGGATTTTTTAATTTATTCAATATTTCCCCTCTATTTTATTTGATAGTTCCTTACGAACAACTCTGAACTATTGGTCAACTTACCTATATGTGGGTTATAGTAGGTGCTATCATGCCATATTAAATTAGGTCGTGGCAAATTATCAGAACTTAGGTTTATCGATGAGTTGTTACAAGAAATAAGTATCTAGTAGTGTCTTGTAAATTGATCCAAAGATGTGTATATCTTACCTTTTAGAGAGTATAGAGGATTCTTAGGAAATTATATTCTTTACTTCTTGTCGCGTGTTTGTATTTCTATAAGACTCTAATATATTATTTGACTGTATTTTGTTCTAGATGAATGATACGAGGTTACTAATAAATATGGATAGGGATTTGGCATGCTTTGAGAGCTTCAAATATCTTTGACTAAAGAGTCAATGGTTAATGTCGAAGAACTTCAATGTCTGCAAGAGGATTTGGACCCACCCATATTTAATCTCTCACAGCATCAGACATGTGACTCCAGATTCAATTTTGATTGGTGGACCTTTTATTTCTAGTCTTACCTCTTCATTTAAGTGCATAAGGGTTTTCATACCTATCTTTTCATATGTGACTTGGTAGGATTATATTTATTGTAATGTGACTAGGTTTAGAGTTCAAGATTATGTAAAAAACCCTGTAGATAGTATCTTTTAGTATTAGATAGAGTTTAAAAGTGTTGATATTTACTTAGGGGTATAGCATTTGAATTTGAGTCCCATTTATTGTGGCATATAGGTCTTCTTCTGAACCTAGATTTTTCCTTGTTATTAATTTTCATTTTTGGTACTACCTTGTAACACCCCGCATTTTGGGCAAGAACAAAAATCATGATTTCGATGCGTTGATAATCTCGAAGCCATAAATCCTATGCCAATTTGGCATGTTAATTATTTTCATAGTATGTAAATCCATTCAAGCTTGAATTTAGACCATAGAGGTCCTTCAACTCAAGGACGAGTTGAAACTATTTCGATCAATTAAGTTTTAGGGGATGTTGTAATTTCTGTCAGCTTCCATCAACCATAACCCTCTGTGTATGTCGAATTAGAGATCCTAATATGTGTCAAATGATAGGTCTTTGAGTTAGCTTTCCAAAGATACCAATTTTGCTAAAATTCGACACCCGAACAAGATGTTATGGACTTTCAAAGTAGTAGGCGGTGCCTATGTATGCATAGGCGATAGCTTAGGCGGCGCCTATGTAAACATAGGCGATAGCATAGGCACCACCTATATAAACATAGGCAATAGCATACGCACCGCCTATGTAAAGGTTTCAGGTGACTTAAACACTCAGTTTTTGGGGCAAAATGGTATTTTTTTTCCTCCCTTATTTAGCCATAACCACAAAATTCAGTTCCTAAAGACCCCAAAATACACCTTCATTCATCCAAATTGTTCAAGAACTCTCTATAGGGTTTCAAAAATAAAAAACCAAATATTTTAAGATTAAACCATGGGTTTCCAAAAGAAATTGAAGATTTGGAATCTCCACAATGTAGGCTTCAAGAAGTACCTATCATATTCGCATAAAGAGGTATACGGGGTTATATTAAAATCTCATAGGTGTAGTTTTTATGAACGTGCATGCTTTTAAAATGGGGGTTTTCAATCAAATGCTAATAACTTGCTTTCAGTATAAATTCTAAGTCATCTTTCTTTATGTCATGGGAATTGTTTGCCTATATACTTTAATGGTTGAAACCATGCATATGTGATTTGAGATTTTCCATGGAAGTTTGATAAATATGAATGATAAATTGCTTTCAAATTCCCATGATAATATGTTGATACCCTATATCATATTGTGATCAACAAAAAAGAGCATGAATTTGAAATTACTATTGTTCACCACTTGGAAATGATGAAGCACCTTGGTTTTTACATGGTTATGCATATGTGGAAGTGAGATTGAGGACTTGCAAGTCAGGTATGACGATACCCTATAGAATATGATATGTGATTGAATCAGATGAAATTTGAATGTATTGATTTTATATGAGAAAGGTGGATGTCGGAAGAAGGCGTTTGAGAGTAAGGGCTCATTGCTGGAAAGCGTGTTTCCCGACACGGAGATTTGGAACCAGGCTAAGTGATCTTGTGTACTTGACTTTATGTCATTCCCAAATTTGGACTATAGGTAGGAGCCTAGGCTAAGTGATCTTGGGCACTACCATTGGGTCGAGAAACCATTCTATGTGATCTTGTCTGTCTCTCCCTCACTTATACTCTAATATCGGCGGCAACCGAGGTTAGACAGTTGGTGTAAATTATGTAGGGTATTCCACCTAGCTCAGTTGCATTTCATTGTTGTTGAGAAACTATTGCATTACACCTATGTGTTTTCAAATGATTTGATATGGAATTGCTTTATAATGTCTCTCAAATATATTTTGTAAAAAAATATTATGTTTTGTTTTGATATCATTGTGTGCCAGTACTTATTTGCTGACCTCCTCCCCTCTCCAACCTCTCAGGCTTAGATGCCCGGACGAGGGGTCAAGAGAATGAGTAGATCATTCAGACAGAGTTGCAGAGACAAGTGGTGAGCCTTCTATGTTTCGGAAGGTCTTATGTCCTGATGTCCTTTTATCTTATATTTAGTTTTGGGGTCTCCTAGGGGCCTTGTCCCAGTTTTCAGATAGACATTGTTTCAGTCATGTAGTAGAGATTTCGGAGACGGTTTTAGAGATGTTTATTTAGATTGTGGGACACTATTCCCCATTTTCGTTTTCATATAATTCTTGACCATGTTTTTGTTATATTGTGTTTCTTTCGCATTACTTTGATCATATGAATTAGGTGCATGATTACAAGACAAAAAAGTGTGTTTCGCACCTCCATGGTTTGAAATGCTCGTCGCAGCCAGGCCCCTGGTTCGGGTCGTGACAGACCTACTCCTCAAACGGATATTTCTATTGGTATTCTTACTATTTTCATAGTTTGGTGTTCATAAATCCTTGTAGTTAGATGATTACACTGGCATTATCTAGTTTGTATTCCCTTACCAGCAATTCCTATTCGTTGTTCAATGTGGCTATCCTTTTTGTATGGTTTTTTTCTTTTAGAAAGGTAAAGTTGGACATTTTTCCTCTTCAGTTGGCGATGTATGAGCGGTTCATGTGACTTGACCCTCTCTAGGGACTTGTAGTAATGGAAGTCCTAATTCCAACCAGGACTGGAGACCACTCCCATTACCCAACACAAACTCCAGCCACCTACCCTGAATTGGATGAATTCCAAGAATGTAACAAAATAGTGTAATATCTCCCATAATGACTAAGTGAATAGATCACAACCGTCACCAACCCAATCGAGTCCGACAATCCCATGCGGTTAATCAAAACCTACCAAGCCATACAAACAAGGCCATAAACTAGGATATACGAAGGATGTTCCAACACATAATATAATTATTCCCAAAATGAAATATAATGGAACAACCAACAATATCATCCAATAATGTCAGCCTCCTGTCTTAGTTCAATGCCAAGGTGGACACCGATACTGATCCCGCCCAGTCCAATTTATAGATGTACCACAAAGACTTTAACCTAAAGAGTAATGAAATTCGGTTGGGAAATACCCCAAACCATAGCCAAAACCAATGTACAAAATAAAGTATAAATGTCTAGAAATATTCATAACATAAAAGGATGCCTTTTGAATGGATGGAAACTCACAAATTCAGTCCAAATGCTGATCCAGAGTCAATTATGAAGTGGAAAGAGTAAAACAAACGGTTCCAGCATAGTGTAGGTATACAACCACCAATAGATGGGGTTAGGGAGTGACCGCTAGCATGATCTCATAGTATGGATAAAATAATGCCATTTATAAAACCAAGTAAAACCATCCATATGCACACAACCATACATATATATATATATATAACCATACTGGGAAAAGAGACCCGATTTAGCATGCCTTTAAAACCTTTACCTGGGATGTGTAGCTTTGTTGTCCTAAACCACCCATGGGATATATGGGTTTAGCTCCCCCTACTAACACATCCCTAGTGCGTGTAGTTGCATGACAAGGGAAGTATCCCATGGGATGACTAGTACATCCCCAAAATAAAGTGTGACATCATTCACACGGTCACCTAGACCAACTTAGTTTCACCTCCCGCAATTATTTCTCAATTAAAACCAAATTCCAAATAACAAAACCATTATCATTTTTTAACGAAGTTCATTGATATATGTAATTTCATACCAACCCTGACTTGCAAGTATCATCCATAGCCAACCATTTAAAGGTTTGAGGGGACTTTTAAGTGCCCTTCAATTTACCATTTTAAACAACTTGGGAGACTTGCGTTTTCCCCATAAGCATAAACAATTATCCATTTACCATTCCAAACCATTTAATCCATGCATAATTCCTTTATTAAGTTTAAAACATTCAAGAGTTCCATTAAAAGTAGTCAATGCAATGAACATATCTTTATAAGTATTTTCTCAAACACATTGGGGGCATAATATGACCAAAACCAATTTCAATTACCATTAAACCATTCCTATGCCTATCAAATTATCCTAAACTTCCATTAATTCATGTACAAGCATAAGTAAAAGCATGGGAAAATATAACCAACCATTTAACATCAAAAACCCTAAATCATATTTGAAACCCAAAATCATACAGTTAATGAAATCTTGAAAACGTTTTAAAAAGCCATGCCTTTAGTTAGAATTAATAATGAGGGAAAAGAACATTCCTTAAATTAAGATGATTACAGAAATAAATCAGTAAGACAAACCCTAAATTGATCCTTTAGTTGAAACCCTAGCTCCCTTTTACCAAAAAGCTCTTAAGAGGATTATGGAGTATTTTAGAAGAGTTTCTAAGTATTAATGAATAAAAAATAGGGTAAATAACCTCCCAAGTAGGTTAGAATACATGGGAATGTATTACGATAAGTGGGAAAATGTCCAAAATACCCCCACATAAGTTTCACCAAAATCCCATCACAGGGATACAAATGACCTTCATGAGTCGTACACTTCAAATACGATAGGTATCCAACACTTATATCCTAAACCTCCACCCTTGAAACAAACACTTTCTAGTATACGACTCATCAAACCAAGTCATAACTACAACATATGATTTGTATCCATGACCCGTATTCCTGGCTGAATAAAATACTAAGAGGGTTGAAAACTGCCTACCATATGAGTCCTTCGTATGATTCGTACCCTGGTTTATGGCTCATGGTGAGCAACTCCTGCCTAGATCAAACATAAATAACCAATTCTATGATTAAGTTAATGAATCAAATGATTCGTAACCACCGATATGACTCGTACCGCTAAGATATATCCATTCTAGTGGCAAAAATCAATCCCACCAACCAACACAAGTCAGTATACGATCGGACCAAACCGTCCATACCCCAACATATAGCTCATACCCATGAGTAATATTGGGTATAGATATCCGAATTCTAATAAATTGTTTCTTTTTCAAAAACTTAGGTTTTTCAGTCTCCCCAACTAGGAATATTCGTCCCCAAATCATGGTCAAGGTAGGGAAAAGCACACCCACGAGTTATTTGCATTATCTTATCAAACACATTCCCCATCTTTAACAAATTTTGAAAATAGAGAGGCAAAGATATGAATCTTTCCTTCTATCAATCTCATTAAATAAAGATGTGTTGAGGACACATACCTTCCGCATGAATCCCAAGAGCAGATAACAAATGCAAAGAATTTGGACTTCATTTCCTCGTCTTTTTACCATATAGCTTTTTCAACCTTATGGTTCCACCAAAGAACCATAAACTAAGCCACATCATTTGTCCGCAATCGAGAAACCTACCTATCAAAAATTTCAACCGAAACCTCTTCTTAAGAAAAAGAATATGTCAGACCCAATCCTTCCAAAGAAACAATTTAAGAAGAATCACTAATGCACTTCTTCAACATGGAAATATGAAAGACCGAATGAAACAAGCTCAAGGTACTAGGAAACTCAAGGTAATAAGAAGCACTGCTAAGTCTTCAAAAAATATCATAAGGACCCACTTACAGTGAACTGAGCTTCACCTTCTCGCCAAACCACACTACTCCATTGATGGGAGTTACCTTGTGGAAAACCTTATCCCCAACCTCAAACTCCAATTCTCTACATATAACATCCATATAGGACTTTTGGAAACTTTGGGCAGCCTTAAGCCTCTCACGAATCACCTTTACCTTCTCCATAGCCTTGTAAGCAAAGTTGGGACATAACTTGTTTGACTCACCGAGCACAAACCAACTAATAGGAGATCTGCACCTCCTACCATACAACGCCTCAAAAGGGTCCATAAAAATACTAAAATTATAGCTAATGTTGTAAGCAAACTTAACCAAAGGTAGATGCTAAACCAATAGCCACCACAATTAATCACATAGGCCCAAAGCAAATCCTCCACTATCTAAATAGTTCTCTTTTTTTTCCTATCCTTCTGCGACTGAAAAGAAATGCTTAGTCTCACCTTGGTCCTCAACCCTCTATGAAAAGACAGCTAGAAGTAAAACGTAAATGGCGTGCCATAATAAGAAATAATTGAAATAGGCACCCCATGAAGCTTCATAATTTCTTAAAGATACAGCTTCGAATAATCCTCCGTCGAGAAGGTAGTCCACACTGGCAAAAAATGTGTAAACTTAGTCATCCTATACACAATGACCTAAATTGAATCATATTGATTCCAAGACCAAGAAAGATTGGTAACTAAATCCGTATTGATCACTTCTCACTTCTATTTAGGCAAATCAATTTCTTAATACAACCCAACTGGCCTCATGTACTAAATTTTAACCATATTGATTACTTCTCACTTCTGTTGGCACACCATGCACTTGGCCATAAAATCCGCCACATCACTCTTCATGCCATTCCACCATTAGATCTCCTTGAGATAATGATACATCTTAATCTAGCTAGGATGAACATCATAGCATGACTCATGCGCCTCAGCCAAAAACCTTTGTTGCAACCCATTGACATTAGGAACACAGAATCTCCCATGTACCATAAAGTACCCTAACCACTAATCTTAAACAACACTACCTTTTGCCCACTAATGTCACTATTAATTTTCATCAAGATAGGATCCGTCACTTTCTTCTCCTTAATCTCCGCACCATGAAACGATCAAATAACTTCTTGCACCACCACACTACTATCCTTGGAGTTAAAAAGGAAAACTCCAAGATTAGCAAAGCGGCAAATATCCTTCACCAATTCCAACTTTCCTTCTTCCACATGAACTAAACTCCACATGGATAACCTAGTAAGAGAACCAGCAACCACATTAGCCTTATCTGGGTAATAGTGAAGACTCATATCATAATTCTTGAAAACCTCAAGCCATCTCCACTGCCTGAGATTAAGCTCTTTCTGGGTGAAGAAATACTATAGACTCTTATAACCAAAAAAGATATCTATTTTAACACCATATAAATATTGCCACCATATTTTCAAATAAGACACAATTGCCAACATCTATAAATTGTTAGGATAATCCCTCTCATATACCTTCAACTCCCTGGAATTATAGGAAATCACCTTCTATGCTTCATCAAAACACAAGCAAGATCTACCTGAGATTTATTATAATAAACCACGAACCCGTTATTTCTTTCTGTAAATGTTAGAATTGGAGTCAAAGTTAACTTATCCTTTAACATCTCAAAACTCCCTTGACAAGCAGTTGACCAAGAAAACTTAACCTTCTTCTGAGTTAACTTAGCCAAAGGAGCAACTATCTATGAAAGGATTTCCATAGACAAACTATAATACCCAGCTAAAACCAAAAAGCTCTAAATGTCAGATGGAGCCGTAGGTCTAGGCCACTTTTTCACAACAATAGACTTTGACGGATCCACTATGATCCCTTCATAAGAAATAAAGTAACCCAAGAAAGTTACAGTGTTCAACCATAACTCACACTTAGAGAACTTGGCATAAAACTATTGTTCATTTAAGGTCAGCAATACCATGCGTAGTTGATTAGAATGATCCACCTCACTCTTAGAATAAACTAGAATATCATTAATAAACATAGTAATGAAGACATCTAAATACTAATGAAAAACTTTGTTTATCAGATCCATAAACATTGTTGGAGCATTAGTAAGCCCAAATGACATCACTAAGAGCTCAAAGTACCCATACCATGTATGAAAAGATGTCTTAGGGATACCCACCTACCAACTCATTAGTTAATGGTACCCATGCTGAAGATCAAACTTAGAAAAAAACTTGGTACCTTTCAACTGGTTAAACAGATCATGTAGCCTTGGAAGAGGATATTTGATCATGACCATCACCTTATTCAACTGCCTATAGTCAGTGCATATCCAAAGGGAACCATCCTTCTTGAGCACAAAAAACACCAATGCACCCTAAGGAGATACACTAGGATGAATAAACCCCTTATCTAAAAGATCCTTTAGTTGCTTCTTTAGTTGACTCAACTCAGCCGTAGCCATTCTATACAGAGGAATAAATATTGGATGAGGGTCTAGAATTAGATCAATACCAAACTTTATTTCCCTTTCCGAAGAAACACCAGGAATATCACCTGAAAAGACCTCTAAAAACTCATTACCCATAGGAACTAACTAAAAAGAAGGACCTTTTGAGTTAGAATCTTCAACCCGAACCATCTGATAAAGACAACCTTTAGAGATTAACCTTCGAGCTCTAAGATAAAAGATGAACCCCCTAGGAGGTAAGGAAATACCCTTCTATTCTATAACTGTCTCACCAAGGAAACTAAAGATAACCCAATGGGTTTGACTATCTAAGGATGAATCACAAGAGTGTAATTATCCATACACAAAATAAACTTCGAAATCCTCTATATCCAACTCAAATCGATCCACTAAGGTCTTCTTTCTACCAACATATACCACACGCCCTATAGACTCTCTTACAAATAACCTAGTCACATACCATGGAAGAAACAGAAAAAGAATCCAAAATAACTTTCGAATCAATACCAAAAACTATATCCACATAAGGAGTCACATAAGAGAGAGTCAACCCTGGATCAAGCAAACAATATACGTCATGAGAGAAATATTGTAATAAACCAATAATGATATCAGGTGATTCCTCAGTTTCCTATTAGGATGCTAAACCATACAAAGTGTTCTTATCAAACCTAGAACTAGAAGTAGTGATAAAAGTATATGACACCCTACATGGTGTAGGAATAGAAGATAAAGCCATGAGAATCTTATTCGCTTGCATAGCAACCTTATTAACTGGACAATCCCTGAGCTGATGGCTTGCCTGGCCACACTTGAAGCATCTTTCCCTTTGTTCATTAAAATAACCTTGATGAGAATGGCCACAAAACTGACTAGGAATGAATGAAGAAACTGACTGACCTTCACTTGCTTATAAATTGGCACCTTATGCTCAGAAATAGTCACTACCATGATGACGTTTGCTGCCCCACTAGTAAGGAAAACTGTAGTAGAGTAGGAACCAAAACTCCTAAACTTTTTTCTACCATTTTCCACCATCTTGAGCACCTTTGGACTTAGTATCTCCCTGGTCAGAAAATCAACGACTCTTACCCTGTCTATCCCCAAACTCTGCCTGCTTCCTTTTCTTATTCTCTGCCTTCTGTATATGAACAGTCAAACTAGAGACATCCATTTTTATTTAGCAAAGTAGTCATGTTCTCTAAAATGAAATCCCAATTTAACAAAGAAGCGAGCTTTCTCATTCTAGCTTGCATGCCCGCCACTAAATCAGGTGCATACCTTGACAATTGGTGAAACTTTAAAGCATATTCCTTAATAGACATTTTCCTTTACTGGAGGTTCACAAACTCCTCCATATTTTCTTCCCTCAACTGTTGGGGAATGAAACGATCCTAAAAAACACCAAAGAACGAATCCCATAAGGATGAATCCTCTATATCTTCTCTATTTCTATCCCATTCTTCATACCATTGATCTGCAACCTCTTTGAGGTAATAAGATAGAAAGATTACCCCTTCCATATTGGTAGCTTGCATCACCCAAAATATCTTTTCTGTCTCATCCAATAAGCCTTGTGGATCCTCCTTCACCTTTCTCCAAAAAACATAGCGGACTCATCTTTATAAATTGGCCAGCCCTTGTTGTCTCAACAGATAGAGCACCAAACATATCTTGATCGACCTGAGCAACAACCAATTTAGCAATAGCTTGCATACACTAACGGAATACTGCATTAGTCACCTCACCTTAAGAAGTACTAGTAGGAATTAGTGGAACTCCATTACTATCAGGGATAGAACCATGAGATTAAAGATGAACCACAGAAGTAGGAAGAAACCCTTCGGCATTACCCCAGATAGGATTGAAGAATTTTGTTGTGTTCCAGATCTATGAGGCATGATTTCATAGACGAACAAGCAAGGATTAGAGAAGATTCCAAGACTGAGACTCCAATATTAAAAATAGAATATCAAGAAAGTAAAACATTACAAAATGTCCTGTAGCCTCTATGTTATAAGAGGGGCTCACCACACATCCCTAAAAGAGACTCTACTCGACATGGCTTTGTGGACTCCTAGTTTACCATGAACCTAGGCTTTGATAACAACTTCACACAACCCAACCTCGTGTCTTATTGTAATAGGAATCCTAAATCCGACTAGTACTGAAGACCACCCTCGTTGCCCAACCCAAACTCCATCCGCATGCCCTGGATTTGCTGAATTCTGAGAATGTAAAAAATAGTGTAACAACTCATATAAAGTCTCCGGGAATAAATCCCAATCGTGAACAACCCAATCGACTCTAACCATCCCATACTAATAATCCAATCATACCAAACCATACAAAATAAGGACATAAACTAGGATAAGCCATCTTTAATACCCATCTAAAACTAAGAAGCACCAAATGTCGGATGGAGTCAGAGTTCTTGGCCACCTCTTCCCAAAAACAACCTTTAGTAGATCAACTATGATCTCTCGACTAATAATAAAGTGACCCAATAAAGCTACAACGTTCTACCAAAACTCATGCTTAGAGAACTTGGCATAAAGCTATTGTTCCTGTAAGGTCAACAACATTACACAGAGGAGATTAGAATGATTCACCTCACTCTTCGAATAAACTAGAATATCATTAATAAACACAATAATGAAGACATCCAAATATTGATGAAAAACTTTGTTCATCAGATCCATAAACATCGTTGGAGCATTAGTCAACCCAAATGACATCACCAAGAACTCAAAGTTCCCATACCATGTAAGAAAAGATGTCTTAGGGATACCCATATACCAACTCATTAGATAATGGTACCCATACTAAAGATCAATCTTAGAAACAAACTTGGCACCATACAATGGTTAAACAGATCATCTAGCCTTGGAAGAGGATATTTGTTCTTAACCATC
This sequence comes from Capsicum baccatum var. pendulum, assembly GCA_030864225.1. NCBI lineage: Eukaryota > Viridiplantae > Streptophyta > Magnoliopsida > Solanales > Solanaceae > Capsicum > Capsicum baccatum. The sequence goes on along the minus strand of CM061560.1, from coordinate 98,708,104 downwards.
ACCTTATTCAACTGCCTATAGTCAATGAACATCCAAATAGAACCATTTTTCTTGAGCACAAAAAACACCGATACACCCCAAGGAGATACACTAGGATGAATAAACCCTTATCTCAAAGATCTTTAGTTGCTTCTTTAGTTGTCTCAACTCAGTTGTAGCCATTTTATATAAAGGAATAAATACTAGACGAGGGTCCAAAATTAGATCAATACCAAACTCTATTTCCTTGTCCAAAGAAACACCAGGAAAATCATCCAAAAAGACCTCTAGAAACTCATTAGCCACAGGAACTTACTGAAAAAAAGGACCTTCTAAGTTAGAATCTCTAACCTAAGCCATGTGATAAAGACAACCTCTAGAGATTAGCCTTTGAGCTATAAGATAAAAAATAAACCTCGTAGAAGGTAAGGAAATACCCTCCCATTATATAACTGTCTCACCAAGAAAACTAAAGATAACCCTACGGGTTTGATCCAAGGATGCATAATAAGAGTGTAACCAATCCATACCCAGAATGACATTGAAATCTACTATATCCAACTCAAATAGATCCACTAAGGTCTTCTTTCCTCCAACAAATACCACATCCCCCTATAGACTCTTTAAGAAATAACCTAGTCACATACCATGGAAGAAACAGAAATAGAATCCAAAATAACTTTTTTATCAAAACTAAAAGATACAGCCACATAAGGAGTCACATAAAAGAGAGTTGACCTTAAATCAAACAAACAACATACGTTACAAGAGAAATGTTGTAATATACTAATATTATATCAGGTGATACCTCGGATTGCTATTAGGACGCCAAACAATACAAAGTGTTTCGACCAACACTAGAACCAGGATCACTAACAGAAGCAGATGCCATACCACCTTGTGTAGGAGTGGAAGATAAAGCCATAAAATCTTATTCGCCCCCTTAGAAACCCTATTAAATAGACAATCTTAAGTCGATGGATTAACTGGCCACACTTGAAGCATTTTTTTCTTTTCTTCATTGCAATAACCCTAATGAGGATGACCATAAAACGGACAAGGAGGGAATAAGAAAACTAACTAACCTTTACTTGGTTATAATTTTGCACCCTGTGCTCAGAAATGGTCACCACCATGATGACGCCTATCGCCCCACAAGTAAGGAAACTGTAGTAGAGTAGGAACCAGATATCCTATACTTCTTTTTCTACCATTTGGAACCATCTCAACCACCATGGGACTTAGCATCTCCCTGGTCAGAAAACTTGCTCCTCCTACCCAGTCTATTCCCAAACTCTTCTTGCTTTTTTTTCTCATCCTCTACCTATTACATATGAACAGTTAACCTAGTGGTGTTTATATTTTTAATCCACAAGGTAGTCATGTTCTCCAAAATCATATTACAATTTAACCTAGAAGAGAACTTTCTCATTCTAGCCTGCATGTCAAGCCCTAAATAAGGAGGATACCTTGATAATTGGTGAAACTTTAAAGCATATTCTTTTATAGACATTCTCTCTTGCTTGAGGTTAACAAACTCCTTCATATTTTCTTCTGTCAACTATTGGGGAAAGAAATGATCCAGAAAAAGCACCATAGAAGGCATTCTCTAAGGATGACTTCTCCACATATCCTCTATTCTTATCCCACTCTTCATAGCACTGATATGAAACCTCTTTGAGCTAATAATCTACAAAGATTACCCCTTCAACATTGGTAGCTAGATCATCCAAAATATATTTTCCATCTTATCCAATAAGCCTTGTAGTTCCTTCTTCACCTTTACTCCAAAAAAACTTAGAGTACTCATCTTTATAAATTGGTCGATGCTTTTTACCTTAATACACAGAGCACCAAACACATCCCATATGGCCTGAGCAATAACCAATTGAGAAATATCTTGAATAGGCTGATGGAATTTTGCATTAGTCATCTTATGTTGAGGAGCACTAGTAGTAATTGGTGGAACTCCAAAACTATCACAGATAGGACAATGAAATCAAAGATGAACCCCAGAAGTATGATAAAATCCTTCGGCATTACCCCCAAATGGGATTGAAAAATTTTGTTGTGTTCCTGATCTATGAGGCATGATCTAATAGACAAAAAAACAAGGATTGGAGAGATTCCAGGACTAAGGCTACAATCTTAAAAATAGAATACCAAGAAAGTAAAACATTCCTAAATATCTTTTAGCCTTTCTGTTATAAGTGTGGTCCACCACACACCCCTAAAAGAGACTCTACTCGACACGGCTTTGTGGACTCCCAATTAACCATGAAACTAGGCTCTGATACCAACTTCATACGACACGCCCTTAGGCTTCAATATAATGAGCATCCTAAGTCCGACCAGGATTGGAGACCACTCTCGTTACCCAACCCAACCTCCAACCGCCTGCCTTTAGTTGGGTCAATTCTGAGAATGTAAAAAATAGTGTAACAACTCGCATAAAGAATCATAAAATAAATCAAAACCGTGATCAACCCAACCGAGTCTGACCATCCCATACCAATAATCCAACCATACTAAATCATACAAAATAAGGTCATAAACTAGGACATAACCAAGAATGTTCAAGAACATAATATAATTAATCTCAAAATGAAATAGGATGGAACAAATAACGATACCATCTAATGATGTCAGCCTCTCAGCTTATTCTAATGTCAAGGCAGACACCTATACCGATCCCACCTATTCCAACCCATAGAAGTACCACAAATCCTCAAACCAAAAAACTAATGAAATTTGGTTTGTACAAGCCCCCAACCATATCCAAAACCACCTAGGGCTATATGACATTAGCTTTTCTTTCTAAAAGGCCCTAGTGTGTGTAGACAAAGGGAAGTATCCAATGGGAAGAATAGTTGTAATACCCCATACGTTTTCATAGCTTGAAATTGTCACAAAATTTTAGGAGCCTTCTTTGAATGATGAATCCAATTATGTATACGTGGTATTTTTAAGATTTTCAAATATCAATTGTCCTTTTCTAGTGTCTCAAAGCGATTTTCTCTGCATCGCACAAAAGTTACAGGTTGCAAATAAGGGGCAAAGCAATGGCTCCACGTCGCACCATACATCAGTTTCCCAATTATCAAATTCCAGTGACATAGAGTGATTGCATCGCGTTGCGCCAGGGGTACGATTTAGGAAATTTTTATTGAAATTACAAGACACGTCCAAGGTTAAAAGGGTCAATTTACCACTTCTATTTAAGACCTTTATCACATGATTCAACCACTTTTTACCAAAAATACACTCTTTTCTATAAAACACCTCTCAAGAACAACCTAGGGCTTTTCATAGAAGATTTAGAATCAGAATTTCCTCCGTCAATCTTGATGTATTTACGAACCAAGGTATGCATAGTGTTCATTCATGGACTCTTTTAATCCATAAAGCCAAAGAATCCCTCTTCTAAATTCAAGTTTATGGATTTTCTCATAAATTTCATGATTGGGCTACTTCTGCTCATGTGGAAAATGAGAAATTGAATTCTACTCCATGTTGGGAGATAAATTATATGCGGGTTAAATTATTATAGATATAGATTCATGAAGAACTATGACTAAACCCTTGAATGATGAAATTAGAATTGAACATGATGTTTAATTATTGTACAATGATGTTTACATGTACCATGCCTACAATATGTTTCATTAAATGCCTAGATGAAGAAAGGTGCCTAACTAGCATGATACCATGAAATCCCCATGTATGTACAAGTTATGCCTATCACATGTTTTGTTGAAATACTTCAATAAATATATTTTGTATTATGATGTTAGTTATATGTTCAAGTAAGTTATGCTTGGTCAGTTTCCTTCCATCGAGTCCTGAGGGTACTCATACCCAAAATATTAGTTGTATGCCTAGAGCCATGTCATGTTTTCACGGTACTCTCAGTAAAGCAATGAATTCTTAGAATTCAGATAGTCTTATAAACTTAGTCAGTTGTCAGATATCAGTAGTATTCCATTAGTCAACAAAATTCAATAACTCAGCCCATGTTCAGTTCAGTAAGTCATGTTCATAGTCTATTCAGAAGGGTGTAAGAATTAGCATCGAGTGAACCCAGGGATGGGAACACACACTATCAGATGAGGGTGTGATTCTTAGAAGTCATCCTTGCAATCCAGAACTATGTATCCAGCATAGGCTGAGACAACAACACTATCCAATGAGGGTTAATGAGGTGGATAAGCACTGTCAAATAAGGGCCCCACCATTCTTTTTTGGGGATACTATCAGATGAGGGTCACCCATAGCTTGTCCTTATCAGTGGCACTATATTGACTCTCTTCCAATTAGGATTACAGATTAGACCCCAACTCAGCCATAATTGCATATTAGGGACATGTCAGTTAGATAACTACTTCCCATAGTTTTATGTTACAGAATTAGGACTGTCAAACACAATCAATCAGTATCAGTAATAGAACTCAGATAGTTCTTCAGATTCTAGAATTGTCAGATATATTCAACTCGAATATAATATAGGACTTAGCTAATTCCATTAGATTTAGGATATCAGATATAGTCACTTATGTTATCAATTATATCAGTTATCAATATGTCATGTTATTAGTATTTTGATTTAGTAATTATGTTATCACTGTATCAGTGTCAGTTATTATATCTTATGCATATATTCTTATGCTCATGATAGTCAGTCTGCTATTGTTATATTTTATGCATATAAACCCCATGTATTCATCCTACCTCACATGCATACCAGTACATTTAAAGTATTGATGCATTTATGCTATGGTGTTTTATACCATAGATTTAGAGAAACAAGCTCTAGAGCATCAGTAGATACCAGTCTCAGCTGGCAAAGTTAGTAGTGAGTCCTCATCTTTCGAGGACATGATCATCATTTTATTATCTCAGCAATTAATTTATTAGTTGGAGTTAGTTGGGGACATGTCCTATCAACTTCTTATCCAGACAGTCACATTTTAGAGGGTTTCCAGACTACAGTATGTTCAAATAGCTTATTTTAGTTGTTTTGGGTATTTTATACCACTCCTAGATGTTACATTTTTTTCAAATACCATGTCTCGGTTTTGAACCTTATGGCCATTCAGTTCATGTTTCCAAATTATAAAGTATTTCATGTAGTATACAGGTACAAATTTTATTCATGGGTTTTCTTGTGGTCTTTCGGGGTCATGAGCACCATGTAGCATTCTAGGTACCTGATCCGGGGCATTACAAACTTGGTATCCAATCCTAAGGTTCAATAGGGTCCTAGGAAGTCTGAAATTCACTTCTAAAAGAGTCTTGTACATGGGTGTATTGTATGCCACATTTATGTACATGAGTCTATAAGATATTTTAGGAATAGTTTCTAGTCATTTTGTATTCATGTTGTGCCAGTGAGCATAATTTCAAATTAATCTCTCATTCTAATCTGGTTCTCCCTTTCTTCTTAAGAACGTGCCTCCTAAAAGAAGAAATAGGAATTAGTCAGCCTCTCAGTCCGAAGAACCTTTGGGAGAACATGTTTCTCATATAGAGTTTAGAGCTACATTCACTACTCTTGCTCAGTCCGTTGCTGCTCAGAATGAACTACCAGCTGTCATTTTGACCAACCCAGTAGCCAATTCAGATGCAGCCAGGATTCAAGACTTCACCCAAATGAATCCTCCTGTAACACCCCGTAAATTTTTTCGTACACTTATCGCGATTATATGGAGTCATAAAGGCTTGCGTATGGGTTAAATTAAGTTTATGGTGTTCGGAAGTATCCCGTCAATAGTTGTATGTGTAGGTATTGGAATAAGCTTTCCAACGATATAAAGTTTTCCCAAAATAGCGGAGTATTTCATATAAGCGAGCACATTCGAAATTTCAAAACGGTGGCCGGGAAGCCTGTGAACAGTAAATCTGCAGGAAAATTACTGCAGCTAGGCAATTATTTTATTTGCATCAACTTTAGATGATCATAAATCCTTGTACAAAAAGAACTGTGTGAGATGATATATATCAACGAAAAGATCCGAGAGTCTTCTTTCTGATGAAATTGGTTTCATCCAAATCCAATGTCTGAGTAAGGAGCTATACCCGTTTTACTACAGCCCATCAAAAACAAAACAGAATTGTGGGACAGATTTTTGGGTCAACTTTAAACGACCATAAATCCTTGTACAGGAATAACTGGGTGGTATACTTTATATGAACATGAAATCCCTTTGAATTATATTTCCAATGCAATTGGTTTCACACAAATCCGATACCGTAGCAAAGAGTTATGATTGATTTACTTCAGCCTGCCAAAACTGTCCACTGGGGACAGATTCGGATTTATTTAAATTTTTAGGGCAAAATGGTCATTTTCTATTACCTCTTGGACGAAAATGGGTCTTTATAAACCTAAACATAGCCTCATATATATCATATATCATCCAATTATTATGAGAAGGTGAAACCCTAGCCTAATTTTAACTTCAAATATTTTGTGATTCAACCGTGGAAAATTCGAATTGGTTCCGTAGTTGTGTTCACCATCTCGAAAGCTTCGAGAAGCACCCCAGGGTTATGTAAGGAGGATTCTAAATGCAAGATTTCATTGTTAAGGTATGAATATTATTTATTCTTGATTCTTATCCATGAATAAGTATTGGTAAAGGATTATGAGTATTGTCTTGATGTAGGAAGATAACCAGAAACATAGTTATGAATTGTTTTGTATAAATTGTTAGTAGTAAATTATGGAAGTTGTTGTATTGGATTATGGAGGATGAATTGTGGTGATATATCATTATATTAGTGGTTATGTATGCCTAGTGATCATGTTGGTATTGGATGGTGATTAAGAAGGTAAATAAAGGCTAAGAGTGATGTTAAGGGATATTTCATGAAAATGCATGATATGTGAATGTAATAAGAGTATAAGAGGATGTATGTAGCACTCTTATTGATGAGTTAAAGGATTACTTCCTATACATTATTTGGTGAAGTTAATACCTAAATGGTAAGGTTTGGTTGTTAATACTAGTTTGCCACAAATGACTTATTGTAGATAAGTGTTCGAAGAGTACGGGAAGTCAAGTTGGACTTGTATTGAAGTGGTTATATCAAGGTATGTAAGACATACTTTATCTAATATTTGGCATGAATAATGACCCATGGCACTCTCAATTAAGCTTCGAACATTGTCCTACGACACATGACACATAATAACATCATATGATCTTCGACACTACCAATTGAACTTGTTTTCACTTTTAAGATGTCCGGCTAGTCAAAAAAAATGTTCATATACTATTGTTGACTCCGAAATGGTTTAATAAGGTATCCAGGATTCTCTACTTCATTTTCATGATATTGATTACATATTTACATGTTTTTCCTATTGAGGTATCGTGGTTTCAAGTTCCATAAGGTGTGACCACAAAGTAACCAATCTCAAAGATTAATTGAATTAAGAAATGGAATGTCTGTATTTTAAATTGATGATATGATGTATTGTATTAGTAACACTGATCAGCTGGCCATTGTATTATAAAGTTTATGTATATATGCTATTCCAGGGGTGGTCCCTGATGTATTGTATTAGTACCACTGATCAGTTGGCCATTGTATGACATATGTTATGTATTGATAAGGATTACGGGAAGTAATGATATGAAAGTAATGTGCAGGTATCCCATCAGCTCTTTTAAGTGTGGTCTACTCATACTGTTTATTCACTGGTATCTGGGTTCTGTTGATCTTTTGTATCTCATCTTGATACTCACTTCCTTACATACTCAGTATATATTTCCGTACTGACGTCCCTCACAGGGGACCCGTATTCATGCCTGCAGGAACAGGTACTTCAGGTCGTGCACCTCCGCAGTAAGAGCCAGGACATTCTGTTGTTAGTGGTGAGCTCTAGTTGTTTCGGGGTATCCCAAGTCGTGTCTATATGTATTTTTGCTATTTGTATAAAAGTCTTTTGTGGGCGGGAGTTTGTCCCAACCTTAACTCAGTTGTGTATCTATGTAGAGGCTTTTGTAGACATATTGTACAACCATAAGAGTGTTTGGTTGATAGACGTGATGGCTCTGACGGCCAATTACTATTTATATATATATTTATGTGTGTTTGCTGGGCTGATACAGGTACTATTTTCTTCTATTTACAATGAAGTGCTGCCCAAATTTCTAATTTTCATAAGTAATGTAAATGTGAAAGTATAGGTTATGAACGGGTTCTCCTGGGCCTCCTCGTCTACGGGTGCCAGTCCGCTCCAATGGGATTTGGGGTATGACACCTCCATCCTTTCTCGGGTTTAATTTAGATAAAGACCCTCAGGAATTCATCTATTAGGTTCAAAAGGTTATAAACATCATGGGGGTTACTGCTAGTGAGAGTTCTGAGCTAGTTGTATACCAGTTGTAGGATATTGCTCACACTTGGTACATGTAGTGGAAGTCAGAAAGGCCAGATGATACAAGGCCTATAGAGTGGGAGAAGTTTGTCACCGCATTCTTAGAGAGGTTCTTTCCCTTATAACTTAGAGAAGATAAGGTGTTAGAATTTATCAACTCAGGCAGGGAAACATGGTGGTGAAAGAGTATTCTCTTAAGTTTACAAAATTAGCTAGATATGCCCCTCATGTGGTTGCATACAGTACGGCCAAGATGAGTAAGTTTATTTCTGGGGTGAATGATAGTGTGTTCAACGAGTGTACGTCTATGATGTTGAATAGTGACATTACTTTAGCCAAGATTATGACTAATTCTCAGTAGATAGAAGATGAAAAGATTTAAAAGAGGGAGAAGTAGAACAAGAGAGCAAAGATAGGTAGTTTCAACTTTGCTTAGCCCAAATCAAAAGGAGTAAACTGTTCTCAGTTTTTTCCTAAGTCACAAGTTCCAGCTCCTTTTTCAGCTAGCGCTCTAGCTCCTAAGTTTAGGGATGGAAATAGAGATAGGTCGCCAGGCTTTAAGTCTTAAGGTAGTGTTAGCAATGCCCGAACAAATCCCCGTTGTCAGACTTATGGTAAGAACCTCAATGGTACTTGCAGAGCTGGTAGCAATATCTATTTCAGATGTGGAAATCTAGGCCATAAATTTAGAGACTTCCCCTAGTCAGGTTATCAAAGTAATCTCTGCTCCTTAGCTCAGTTTGGTCGCCTAAATTAGCAAGGTGCCACTTCAAGTACTACTATTGGGCAATACCCAAATAGACACTATGCTCTCTAGTCCCGGCATGATCATGAAAATTCTCTTGATATAGTTATTGGCACATTAACTATCTTTCATGTACATGTTTACGCTTTGCTAAATCGAGGAGCTTATTTTTCTTTTGTTACTCCCTATATAGAAGTTGATTTCAAAGTCATTCCCGAAATTCAAGCAGAGCCATTTTGAGTCTCTTCCCCAGTGAGTAAAACAATCATAGCCCGACGGATGTACAGGAACTTCCCGATTATGATATTTCAGAAAGTCACTTTAGTAGATCTAGTCGAATTAAAGATGACTAATTTTGATGTCCTTCTCGGCATAGATTGGCTTTATTGTTGCTATGCCAAAGTAAACTGCAGAAATAAGATAGTCTAGTTTCAACTCCCAAATGAACCCATCCTTGAGTGGAAGGGTAGTGTATTTGATTTCAGGGGTCATCTTGTTTCCTACCCTCTGGCAAGGAAAATGATATGTAAGGGATGTGTCTATCATCTTTTTCATCCAGTTCTGAAACTCTCAGTCTTGAATCCATTCAATTTATGAATGAATATTCAGATGTCTTTCCCAAAGATCTTTAAGAAATTCCTCCCGAAAGGGAAATAGACTTCGACATTGATCTTCTTCTAGATACTCAGCCTATCATTATTCCACTATATAAAATGGCACCAGCAGAACTTAGAGAATTGAAAGAATGGTTGAATGATCTCCTAGATAAGGGATTCATCAGGCCCACTATTTCCTCGTGAGGCGCACCAGTATTATTCGTGCACAAAAAAGGCAATTCTCTCAGAATGTGCATAGACTAGAGTTAACTTAATAAGGCCACATTCAAGAACAAGTATCTTCTTCCCATTATTGATGACTTGTTTGACCAACTTCAGGGTGCTAGTTATTTCTCTAAGATAGACCTCATATATGGCTATCATCATCTTAGAGTTAGAGAATATGACATTTCAAAAATAGCTTTCCATACTCAGTATGGTCACTTCAAATTCCTAGTCATGTCATTTGTTCTTACCAATGTCCCAGCAGCTTTCTGGGACTTGATTAACCATGTGTTCAAATAGTACTTGGACATATTCATCATAATCTTCATAGATGATATTCTGGTCATTTCTCATAGTGTGCAAGATTATGTAGACTATCTCAGAATAGTACTTCAGACTATCAGAGATCATCAGCTATTTACCAAATTTAGTAAGTGCAAATTTTTGCTAAGGTAAGTAGCATTTCTTGGTCATCTCATTTTGGGTTATGGCATTAGAGTTTATCCTCAAAAGATCAAAGCGGTAAGAAACTGGCCCAGACCTGTCTCTCTATCAGATATCAAGAGTTTGTTAGGTTTGGCAGGCTATTACATATTGTTTGTTGATAGATTTTATTCTATTACATCCCCTATGTCTAGATTGACTTAGGAGAGAATCAAGTTTCAGTGGTTAGATCCTTGCGAGAAGAGTTTTCAAAAGTTGAACCCTCGACTCACCTTAGCTCTAGTTTTAGCTCTTACAGATACTCCAGATGGGTTCGTAGTGTATTTTGATGCATCCAGAGTGGGTTTAGATTTTTTCCTCATGCAGCATGGTAAGATCATAGCCAACACCTTAAGACAGCTTAAACCCCATGAGAAGAATCATTGTATTCATGATCTTGAGTTATCAGTCGTAGTCGTTGCCTTGAAGATTTGGAGGTATTATCTCTACATAGTTCATTTCGATGTCTTCACAGATCATAAGATTCTTTAGTATGTCTTTTCTCAGAACTATCACAATCCTCATCAGAGAAGGTGTTAGAGCTCTTGAAAGATTATGACATGAGTGTCCTTTATTATTTGGGCAAGGCCAATGTAGTGGTTGATGCTCTCAGTAGACTGTCTATGGGTAGTGTTACTCATGTGGATTACAGTAAGAAGAAGTTAGCTCAGGAAGTACATCAGCTTGCCAGATTAGGCATTCCTTTAGTCGTACAGAGAAGGGTGATATATGGGCTCAGAGTAATTCAAAATCAACTCTAGTTTTCTAGGTAAAAGAAAAACAAGATAGAGATTCCAGCCTTGTCAAGTTGAAAAAGTTAGTTCAGAATCAAAAAGTAGAGGTTTTCTCCTAAGAGGGAGATGGTGTTTTTCATTGTCAGGGTTGTCTCTGTATCACTAGCTTGAAATTATCTAAAAAATATTAGGAGCTTTCTTTGAAAGATGAATACACTTTTGTACACGTTTCACTTTTTGTCATGTAGGAAATTTAATAAAATTTCCATCGATATAAAATTTTCCTAAATTCGATAACCAGGTAAGAAGTTATGACTATTTCAAGTTTCCATCGTAAAACAGCGCTATATTGGTCAGTGGCGCGCCGCGCCACAAGCTAAAATGACAATTGTCCTTTTATAGTGTCTCAGCACAATTTTGTCTGCGGCGCTCCAAAGTTCCAGGTCGGAAAAGAAGGGGAACATTGATGTCTCTGCATCGCGCCATACCTCAGTTTCCCAATTGTAAAATTCTAGTGACATGGTGCGATAGTGCCACATCGCTCCAGGGGTCCTATTCGGGAAATTTTTACTAAAATTACATGATATGTACAGGGTTTAAAAGGTCAATTTCCCACCCCTATTTAATCCCTTTAACACGTGATTCAACCATTTTTCTCATAAAATACACTCTCTTTTCTCAAAAACCACTCAAGAACATTTTAGGGCTTTTCATAGAAGATTCAGAATCAAGAATTTCCTCCATCAATCTTTGTGTATTTACAAACCAAGGTATGCATAGTGTTAATTCATGGACTCTTTTAATCCATAAAGCCAAAGAATCCCTCTTCTAAATTCAAGTTTATGGATTTTCATATGAATTTCATGATTGGGCTGTTCTTGTTCATGTGGATAATGAGAAATTGAATTCTATTCCATATTGGGTGATAAATTCTATGTGGGTTAAATTATTATAGATATAGATTCATGCAAACCTGTGACTAAACCCTTGAATGATTAAATTAGAATTGAACCATGATGTTTAATTATTGTACGATGATGTTTACATGTACCATGCCTACAATATCTTTGATTAAATGCCTAGATGAAGGAAAGGTACCTAACTAGCATGATACCATTAAATCCTCATGTATGTACAAGTTATGCTTATCACATGTTTTGATGAAATGCCTCTATAAATATATTATGGATTATGATGTTTGTTATATGTTTAAGTAAGCTATGCTTGGTTAGTTTCCTTCCGTCGAGTCCTGGGGGTACTCGTACCCAATATATTAGTTGTGTGCCTAGATCCATGTCATTTTTTCATGATACTCTCAGTCAAGATATGAATCCTTAGACTGTAGATAGTCTTATGAATTAGAAAGGTTCCATGATCTCATAAACTCAGTCAGTTGTCAGATATCAGTAGTATTCCGTTAGTCAACAGAATTCAGTAACTCAGGACATGTTCAGTTTAGTAAATCATGTTCAGAGTCTATTCATATGGGAGTAGGAATCAGCATCGAGTGAACCCAAGGATGGGAACACACACTATCAGATGAGGGTGTGATTCTTATAAGTCATCCTTACGTTTCAGAACTATGTAGCCAGCATAGGTTAAGACATGAACACTGTCCGATAAGGGTTGATGAGGTGGATAAGCACTATCAGATCAGAGCCCCACCGTTCTCTTTTATGGACACCCACAGCTTGTCCTTATCAGTGGCGTGGTATTGACACCCTTCCAATTGGGGTTACAGATTGGACCCCAACTTAGCAATAATGGCATATTAAGGGCATATCAGTTAGGTAACTACTTCCCATAGTTTTATGTTATAGAATAAGGACTGTTAGATATAGTCCATAAGTCTCAGTAATAGAACTTAGATAGTTCTTTAGATTCCAGGACTGTCAGATATAGTCAACTCAGATACAGTACGGGACTCAGCTAGTTCTATTAGATTTAGGACTGCCAGATACATTCATTCATGTTTTCTGTTATATTAGTTATTAGTATGTCATATTATCTGTACTCTGATTCAGTAATCATGTTATCATTGTGTTAGTATCAGTTATTATGTCTCATGAATGTATTCTCACACTCATGATAGTCAATCTACTATTGTTATTATTCATTCATTTGGACCCTATGCATTTATCCTACCTCACATGCATACCAGTTCATTCAAAGTACTGATGTATTTGCGCTATGGCTTCTTATACCTTAGGTTCAGAGACACGAGCTCGAAAGCATAAGTAGATTCCAGTCTTAGTTGTCAGAGTTAGTAATGAGTCCTCATCTTTCGAGGAATGATCATTATATTATTATCTCAGTAATTATTTTATTAGTTAGAGTTATTTGGGGACATATTTCATCAAATCTTTATTTAGATAGTCACGTTTTAGAGGCTTTCCATACTATAGTATTTTCAGATAGCTTATTTTAGTTGTTTTGGGTATTTCATACCCCTCGCAGATGTTACATTTTTATCAAATACTATGTCTCAATTTTGAACCTTATGGCCTTTCAGTTCATGTTTTTGTATTATAAAGTATTTCATTCAGTATACAGGTACAAATATCAGTTATGGGTTAGCCTGTGGTTCTTTAGGGTCCTTAGGACCGTGTAGCATTCCTGGTACCAGATCCGGGGTGTTGCACTAGTAAATATCTAAAATAAAGTGTGACATCATACACACGGTCACCAAGACCAACCTCATATCGGTAAATATGAGTTTCTACTTTTAGTCCTCCCGGGTGCTCCACCTTTCACGACTTAGCTACATCTCCTGCCATTATTTTCTAATTAAAACTAATTTACAAATAATCAAATGATTATATATTTATTAACCAACTCCATTGATATTGGTATCGTCTTACCAACTCTTACTTGCATGTATCATCCATAGCCAAAAATTTATAGGTTCATGGTGACTTTCAAGTGCCCTTCCATTACAATATTAAACCACTTGGGAGACTTTAGTGTTCCCCACAAGCATTACAAATTATACATTTACCATTCCAAACAATATAAACTATGCATAATTTCTTTACCAAGTTCAAAACATGTAAGAGTTTCATTAAAAGTACTTAATGCAATGAACATATCTTTATAAATATTTTGTTAAATACATTGATGGAAAAATATGACAAAAACTAATTCCAATTACCATTAAACCTTTCCCATGCAATCTAATTGTCCAAAACCACCATTAATGCATGTACAAGCATTATTAAAACCATGGGAAACCATAACCAACCATTTGACATCAAAACCCCCAAATCATACTTGAAATCCAAAATCATATAATTAATGAAATCATGAAAACATTCATAAATATTTTTGACCTTAGCTCCATGGAAGAAAATACTATGTATGGTAGCTCGCAAGGCTCATAACCTTGAGGTCATGGGTTCATATCCTATCTCCACACTTGTTTTTCCAAACTATTTTAGGGTTGAATCTGGTAACTAGTAATTAATTCCCAACTTTCACTTTTTAGGGGTGGAAGGTAAAAGAAAACGTAGGGGAGGGATAGAATCACTACACTATCATAACCAACTATACCAAATTTTTAATTTAAGGATATATCTAATGTTATTTATGAACCATGCCTTTATTTTGATTAACAATGAGTAAAGATAACATGCCTTAAACCAAGATGACGATTGAAAGAAATCACCCGGACAAGTCCTAAATTGTTCCTTTTGTTTAAACGTTAGTTCCCCTTGCCCAAAAGCTCTCGTGAGAATTATGGAGTATTTTTGATGAGTTTTAAAATATTAATAAATGAAATAATAGGGTGAATAACCTCTCAAGAAGGTTATAATTCATGGGACCCTATTAGAATAAGTTCGTAAATGTCCAAAATAGCCCCATATAAGTTGCACCAAAATCCTATCACAGGGATATGACTTAAGAGTCATACCCTCCCAATATAATGGGTATCCACCACTTGTATCCTGAACCTACACCCTTGGACCAAACACTGTCCAGTATATGACTTATCTAACCAAGTTGTATCTATAGCATATGATTTGTATCTATGACCCATATCCCTGGCAGAATAAAATACTAGGAGAATTGAACACTGCCCACCATACAAGTCCCTCGTACTAATTTTACCCTCTGTTATGGCTCATTGTGAGATACTCATAATCAAATCCAACCTATGTAACCAAGTAAAAGATTAAGTTAAGCAACCAAATAATTCGTAACAACTAATACAACTTGCACCCCTAAGTCGTATCCATTCCAATAAAAAAAATCCATCCCACCAACCAATACCATTCAGCATACAATCGGACCATACCATCTATACCCCAACATATGACTCATACCAATGAGTCATATTTGGTCCAGAAATATGAATTCCAGGAAATTTTCTATAGTCTAGAAACTAAGGTGTTTCATCATTAGTGGGCTATAAAAGTGAAGATAGGTTGGCATTTCATGGTTTTCTTATTTTTTAGGGTTGGTATCCTTGTTTTATTGCCATTTCCTAAGTTTGAGATTCTAGGACTTTCCTTATGGTTATTGGGATTTTTAGCATTGATTATCCTTCTTTATATAGCCCATTTTGATATTGACCATTTTGGGATTCGTTCATCTAATTAGTTAGTTCATTTTTTGGTGGTAGACTTGATATTGATATCGAGAGGTCTTAGACCTGCCTTTAAGTTTTGTTGGGTTTGTCACCTAGTGATAGTTCTGATCATGCAATTTGTATAGAGTCGGATATTCCAATATTGTCGTAATGTGGTTCTTTCTCTAGTGGATTTAATGGAGGTAAAAATAGTTGATCTCATTTCTATGAACACTTTTAATTTTTTTAATTGGGTATTAATTGTTGAGATTGAGTATTAGATTGATTATTTTTTAGCTAAGGTTGCATTTTTCTGAATTGCTAGAGTTTTTGCTATTAATAGCACGGTTGGTAGCCTTGGTGAGTTCTTGGGGATGATTTGCATATTTATGCTCTCCAATAGATCGGGAGTTAATTTCTTGTTCTTTTATACTGTGTTTTATCCTTTATTGTGATTTAGTTTTTCAACTATTATTTGATTCTAGCTCTGGTTGGAACCAGTGAAGGTGTGTTTAATCTTGGATAGTAAGGGTGATTTGGGTCTTTACCCTTGATTTTGATTTGTTTTTTTCATATTTTGAATCTGACTCTTTAGAATAGTGGTTTGAAGTTTATGATTGACTTTGAGTATGAATGTTTACTCCTCTAGATAATGCAGATTGAGTGTTTCATCCTTGGTGTTGAGATTATAGTTGGGAGTCATAGAGCTTCGGAGCAGCATTTATTTCCATACTCATGTCAATTGAGCATTTGTCATTTGACTAGATAATCCTACTCCTTACCGGCTTATTCGATCTCCTTTATCTTAGATGGACCATGGATGACAAATGTTCTGATGCTAGTAGATTGGCACATAGTGATTGTTTCTTCTGCGCTGGAGCTTGATTTTAGTTTTCATAGTAATTAAAGATTATCTTCATTGAAAGAGTGGCATGCTTCTATTGGATTCAGAATTATTTTATCCACAGTTGATGGGATATTCCAGAGTAGATTGTTTCGTTTTAAGATTGTGTACTTTTGACTTCTAACTATTAGTTTTAAAGGACATTCTAACCAGTTGTAGCCTTTGTGGTAGATTGCAAAAATTAGTAACCATCAATTGTTTATCCGGGTAGCACCTTTGGGCACATTATTATGTTTTCCACTATATGTTTGGGTGGATCAACTTTAGTTCATCAAGATTAGTGTGATAGGGTCACGAGAAGGACCTGAATGATTTTCTTCTTGGTCTAGAATAGATAGTATGTTGGGAAAGGCCAAAATGAGGTTATATTTTTGTGTTGGAGTTGGTTGTATGATTCATTCCTTGATTTGCCTTTGTCTTTGATGTGTTATTGCTTGTTGGTGTTGGGACTAATGTGTTATAAATATTTTGTGTCTTGGGATTGCATACATTAGCCATTATTGATCCACTTAGAGGTTAGTTAGTTGTTAAGGTTGAATTTTTGGTTCTTGGAAAGCAAAGAACAAAAGTGGATAGAAAAAGGATTTCTATGGTGAGATAAATTGGAAGTGTTTTCTCTTTGTAGAGGTTATCTTAGGAGTCATATGGAACATGTAGGACCA
This sequence comes from Capsicum baccatum var. pendulum, assembly GCA_030864225.1. Lineage (NCBI taxonomy): Eukaryota > Viridiplantae > Streptophyta > Magnoliopsida > Solanales > Solanaceae > Capsicum > Capsicum baccatum. Next base: position 98,690,823 of record CM061560.1, on the reverse strand, counting down.
ATATCTCATCTTAATAAGACCCAGAGCTCCCCTTTAGTCATAACACGGCGCTTAACGCCACAAGTGACCCCGAGATAACCCATGATCTAATACCTACTGTGACTACTGGATAAAATAGTAAAGGGATAACATGTGCGAAAGATAATCTAATAAATGTTGGTACGATGTAATATCAAAATATAATTCAAAATGTCTGAAACAACTGAATAGACTAATAACTGACTAACTATCTATTTTTCTGAAACCCTCTAAAAAATTAAAAGGAGTTGATAGGACCAACCCCCAACTAACTACGATCGACTGAACATAAAGAGTTGCTGAAATAATGGTAAGAACATGCCATATCCTCGATGCATGAGGACTCATCACTACTGCTTCTGGGTAATGCTGAACTATAAAAGGATGGTCGGGAAACTGAGCATCCAAACCTATTTTATAAGATAACATGTCATAAGGGAAAAGTATGCGGTCAGTACTTCGAATGTACTTAAATGTGAGATAAGGACTAACTGAGATACATATAGAAATTGGACATAGATTCATTAACATGTAAAACTGAAAATGTAAGAATATGTAAAAATGAGAATGCAAGAACAAGTAAAACATGAACTAAATTTATTCTATACAACTGACTAACTTAATAACTAAAAGCCTAATTACTTGGTCCAGCATACCTGAATTGGTATATACTGAGTATTGACTAAAACTTTGGGAGCTATCATTTATCCGACAATCCCTAATCTGAGCTAAATTCGGGTCCAACCTATAACCCCAGTTTTAAGGGTGTCAGTACCTTGCCATGGGTACTAGCATTGGTTGTGTGGATCTACTAAACTAGAGTCATGAAGGAATAGGGAGTCACCCTCTTCTTGCAAGTGCCCCTAAGAGAATGTCAACCCTCAATTGGAAGGAAGACCATTTAAAATCTATGCTGGCTACGTGGATCGAGATCTCAGATAATGGTACTAAAGTTTCACCCTCTACTAGAGGTGAGCCCTCGACCATAGGCTCACTCGGTTCTAAGTCCTACTCCCAACTAAACTAACACTATTTCTGACTAATGTTAACTGATCATCTCAACTAATAGTGCTCGACATAATAATAACCAACTGAGTATGATAACAAAATCATGAATAAAGTAACTCATTACATGAAAAGTCTTAAATGTAAGTAAATACATAAGTCTCATGTGTTCATAACCTGCCAACACCGAATGATTACAAAATACAATAACACTTGAAATAGTGACATAAAGTCCTAATTGAAAGACCAAAACATAATATGTGTCACCAAAGTTATAAAGTCTATGAATTTGAATATATAAATGTATTAAACTTGGGAGGATAACAATTTCCCATGGCTTAATTCATAATTTTATAATTCGACATAGGAGCAATTGAATATGACATTATTTAATCAAATATTAAAGCATGAAGTAATCTAATTTTTTTATGGATAAAATGTGTTGACATGGTTTGAATTTAACTGTATAAGATGACATGAATTCAATTCATAATTTACATGGATAATTTCATATAAGAAGATTAAAAACCATACTTAAACAAGAATGGGATTTTTGGGACACAATGGGTGGAAGAAACCCATTGATGAATACCCCACATACCTGGAATTGCTTGACTTTTGAAGAGAGCTTGAATTTTGAGACTTCAAAGATGAATTGGTGAGAGAAACCCTAATTTTGGGTGAATTTATGCATTCTAGCATTGCTATTCTAGCCTTTTTATCCTTGTTTTAAGGATTATTCGTATGATATATGCGTTGATAATGATATAAATATGCATATAACTATCCAAGTATGTACTTACAACGTTTAATGGTGTTTTCATGGGAGTTTTGATTCAAATTGATCATTTACAGTTCAACCGAGGAAACTAGTATTAATAGCTTGAGCTAGGTGAGTGCCTAGTCTATCTCATTGTCTTATAACATGTTTAAGGGGTTCTAAAGGTTTTTATTATGTATTTATATGTGAAACAACTTGTTGATAATGTTCAAGGGTCTATTGGATCAAGCCAAGGGTCAAAACAATAAGTTAAAAATCAAAGTTAATGAATCCTACTCTTAGCTCATGTTTCTAGTTCACCATTATGGTTGTTGTATTGTTTTGAGCGCTAAATTTTTGTGTTTAAGCCTATAGGATTCTTGGTGAATAGATTATGATTATATATGAACGATATACAAGTTTCAAATCAAGTTGAAACAACTCAAAAAGGCTTGGAATGGATCAACAAAAGCACAATATACAAACTTGACACAATTTGGATACCTGGAATGTTTAGGGAGAGTGGAGCATGGATTGTCTAATGCGCGCATGCGATACACCAAATCATTCACAAGGGGCCCTAAATAGTAACCCACCACTGCGTCTCTATCCTAATAGCGGTGAAGGAGGTACTACATCACAGTAAAAAGCTAATTGGCAATTGTTCCATCCAAAATCTAAATGCAATAGCACCACTTCGGGGGCTAATGGAAATGGGTAACTTACCACAATGCAGTGATCATAAAAATAAGGTTAATTATGTTTTTCTTAACAAGGACAAAATTATAAAATTAATCCCATTTGGTCTAAACTTGTCCAATATAAATTTAATATGTTAAATTCTATTTGGAGAATCTTGGACAATCTTGGCACATCCTAGATCAACTTGGATAACCTTGGAGGCTTCCACAATATTTTTTTAGGTTTTATCATTCTTTAATTTAGTTTTATTATGGTTTATATCACCAATCCAAGAAATTAGATGATGTATATTTCCACTGAGGGCTAAACTCCCTTTTCGAGGTTATGGCAAAGATCATGAATACTTTCATTTTGAATGAAGTTTGTTTGAGTTATTTATCAATATGGTTGCTTTTTTATCCTTGTTTAATATATTTTAAGGATCCGCTACCCTTAGAATATATTCATTGTCAGCCTTGTGATCTCTGGAGAGGGAATAGGGAGTTAGAACATGGGGATGAACAGAGTATGGTTTGTATTCTTTTATAAAATAACCAATCCAAATTAGCATTTAGGACAGAGATGTACTTTGAAGCTTTACTTGATTCCATTGGTTTTCCAAAGTCATTACTTTTCCGTATTAGCTTAGTTTACTTTTAGTTATAATTCTAAAACTTCATTGGTTACCTTTTTCAATTTGTTAAACTAGTGTTGGGTAGTTGTTAAACATATGTTCATGTGGGATCGATATTTAGTTTTATTGAAGGCCGCTATATTACTTTATAGACCACGTACACTTGCGTGTGTACTTGGGCACAGTCAAGTTTTTGGCACCGTTGTCGTGGACTTGTTCATTGGCAGCTTACCTATTTTTAGTTCATCTATATTGAGTTGTAAATAGTTTAGTTTTTTTATTTTCTTTGCAATTTGCTTTTATTTATCTTTTTATCACACTTCTTGATATGTTAGCCTAGGATAGATGGTTTTTAAGTAATAAGAATTCTTGTTGTTTTTGTGAGGGACCACATCATTAGGCTTACTGTCCATATTTTGATGGAAGTGCATAAACAGGACCTTTACAATATGATGTGGATACTGTTCTGTCTATGGAGAAGACTGTAACTTGGTGTTTGGTTAGTGCTCAAAGTGGTCATACTACAGCTCTGTGTGCTATCAATCCTGATTTAGAGTTATTTGTGGGCTATGCTGAAAGGCCAAATTATATAAATAGCTACAATCAAATGGTGTAGAATCAACCTTAAATTCAGGCATGGAACAACCACCACCAACAATTTCAGTAGTAATAACTAAACATGCAGGCCACAACTCAAATTAGCAATTTGCAAAAGATGCTGAAACAACTCTTAGCATCTTTGCTACAGTTATGGAAAGACATAAAGAACCAGCAAGGGGATGCAAAGAAAGTGTATAATCAGCTGCTGGTATATACAGAGTTGACTCCCAAACGGATTACAGACAAAGTTAGAGATAATTCTAGGTAGTCTGAGTACTCAAAAAATAAAGCTGTTGAACGGGTTATGGAGATACCACTACCACCATGTACACAGATGCTAAGTAAAGAAAAATATGAGGAGGATATGAGCCAATATGGGGAACAAACATATGAATTATAGCCACTCGACTATCATCTTTCTTTTGAGACATAAATTTAGAAGGTGAATATAAGTAAAGGTGTTATGGATTGTGCAAATTTTGAAGTAGGATTGTTTAGGCCTCATTCATAGAACTTCTTTACATTATGTTTAAATGATGTCTTTTCTGTGGAGTTATCTGAAGTAGTGGGAGATTGTGAAGATGAGAAACAACAATCCTATATACTTAATTTTGCGCAAGAAAAGCAATATAAAAACACACCTCACTTTAAGTCTGAGTGGGTTGCCATTCACATTCTATTACTCATTATCCTAATATTTGTACCACACCCTATGAGTAAAGCAAAAATAATGATGCGATATTGGGGGTAAAATTCAAATCCTCTAGGTGGGGGAAAAAGTTGATTGGGTCGTGCCGCGACACTAAATCAGGCGCTGCTTGGGAGGAAACCCAAGTTAAGTAGGTATGTTTTATTTTTCTATTTTTAGTTTTTACTTCATGTAGTTTTTGTCTTCCTTGAGTCACAGGTTGATGGAAAGTTTAAGAATTGGAATCCTGAGCTAAGGAACATGGCAAAAATTTAGTGTGGGGTCCTGTGGATCCCATAAATACAAAAGATGCTACTATCTAGGCCTAGATGTCTAAGGGAATATTTCTAACTCTTTCGTTTAAGTTCACTTCTGGGACAAAGTATATTCTTAAGTGTTGGGTAGGAAAGGTCCTAATTTTGGGCTCAATTTAAAATTTTTTGCATATGATATTCTAGTTAGTGCTATTTTTGATTGCATGGTGCAAGTGTTTTAGTTGTATAAAAATGTTGATTTTGCAAATTACTACTGTTAAGAATCCTAGAGTCATGTTTTTGACTCTTGTAGTTGTAGCTTAAATTTTGAATTCATGCAATTGTTGGTTGAGCATCTATGATGATCCTATGGGAGTCAAGCATATACCATATGTGATGAGAGTTTTTGTATATTCCTTGATGTATGTAATGTCTAGAACTTTCTTGGTATGTGTGAAGAGTGAAATAAAGAATGTGAGTTTCGAAGATGAGTTAGATGTTTCTTTAATATCATTGTTTTATACCTTCTTTTGACCTACCCTTTATGCATAATCTTAGTCAGCCCCGTTGAGCCTTTAGATTTTTCTTTGATTGTCTCATATGTAGCCTAACCCCTTTTTTTATAGTTTTAAATTTGATCCAAAAAGCTCCTAAGTACTTTAATGTAAAATTTGTTAAGTAAGGAGATTGAAAAATAAGAGGATAAGAGGTGAAACTGAAGCCCTAAAAGTATAGTTATTGGTGTGTGCAATTGTGTGGTTGAGAGTTAACAAAATTGTGTGAGAAAGTTCCAAATTTTAGCCCAGATGAGTTACAATAAACCTTTTTTAGCCCTGGTAATTTGTTGATATTGTGCACCTCAACAAAGGCAAATCTCTTAAATTGAGGGTGGCTATCATAGGGGTGCTTAGCGTACAATGGGTGCAAATAAGGGAAAAATTGAAAAAGTTGCATACTCCCACCATAGTGTATTAATTGAGATTAATGATATGGGGTGTAAACAAAAGATATGGGTAGATAAAAGTAATGTGAATTGGTTGTTGGAGAGTGTTTTTAATTGATAATGTGCTGCATTAAAGCGCTTAGGGAGAATAGTCACTCTTTCAAAATAGTTCCTACCCGTCCCTTAGCCTTCATTAAAACCCAAAAAAACCTATTTTATCCTATACTTGACATTATTATATTATTGGAGTACTTCACTAAGGCCAAGTCTATAGTTCATTATGTGTAAAATTTCAATTCCTTGTAAGTGTGAGTGAAACTTGATTCTTGTACCAATTTGGTTTACATTGCATTCTTGTGAGTAATTTGGGTAACTCTCTTGTTGTGAAAGGCACATGTTTTGGTAAATACGGGTGACTCATGTGATGTCTTTTATTGATAAATATGCGTGACTTTGCTACTTTTGGAGGGAATTCTTGAGGCTAGGATGTTTTGAAGTTGGAGTCTCGAACTTTTAGTTGTGTACATATCATGCTAAGTGTAGAAAATTGCATTCTGTGTAGTCATTATAGTATTATCTTAAGTGTATTTCTTGTAGTAGAAGTGTGGAATTTCTTTAGATCACTGTGTTTAGAATGAAGAATTGTTAGAGGATGAACAAGACTTTAAGTGTGGGGTGGTGATGTTCGGTGAATTTATGCATTCAAGCATTACTATTCTAGCCTTTTTAGCCTTGTTTTGACGATGATTTATATACTATATTTGTCGATAATGATATAAATGTTCATATAAGTGTCCAAGTATGTATTTACAATGTTTAATGGTGTTTTCACATAAGTTTTGAATCAAATTGATCTTTTAAAGTTCAATCGAGGAAACTAGTGTTACTAGCTTGAGCTCAGTGCGTTTCTAGTCTATCTCGTTGGGTTATATCATATTTAATGAGTTTCTAAGGTTATTATTGTGTATTTATATGTAAAAAAAACTTGTTGATAATGTTCAAGGGTCAATTGGATCAAGCCAAGGGTCAAAACAATAAGTTATAAATCAAAGTGAATGAAGTCAAGTGTTAGCTCGTGTTTCTAGTTCACCATTGTGAATGTTGTGTTGTTTTGAGCTCAAAATTGTTGTGTTTAATTATACAGGATGCTTTCTGAATGGATTATTATGACATATAAAGGTTATAAAAGTTTCAAATCCAGTGTAAACAACTCAAAAAGGCTTGGAATGGATCAACTAATGCACACCATATAAACTTGACGCAATTTGGATACAAAGAATGTTTAGGGCAATTAGAGGTGCGTGGATTGTCCAATGGGTGTGTGTGACACACCAAATATTTAAGAAGGGGCCTAAAATAGTGACCAACCACCGCTCTGCGGTCCAAATAGCATTGAATGAGGAATCGAGTCATGGTAAAGAACCAATTATCAATTGTCCCATCCAGAATCTCAACGTGATTGCTCCGTTTAGCGTGCTAATGGCAGTGGGTCACTTATCACGATGCGGTGAGCATCAAAATCAGGAATATTGTGTATTGCTTAATAAGGACAATGTGGAAACTTAATCCCATTTGATTTAGGACTTGTCCACTATAAATATAACATGGTAAATTCCATTTGGAGAATCTTGGAACACCCTAGATCAACTTTGACAACATTAGAGGCTTCAACAATTTCTTTTTAGGTTTTATCATTCTTTAATTTATTTTCTTTATGATTTGTATCATCAATCTAAGAAATTGGATGATGAATATTTCCATTGAGGGCTAAACTCTATTTCCAGAGTTAAGGTAGAGATTATGAATACTTTTATTTTTAATTAAGTTTGTTTGAGTTGCTTATCACTATGGTTTCTTGTTTATCCTTTTTTAACTATTTTAATGAGTAGCTACCCTTAGAATATATTCATTGTCAACTTTGTGATCTCAGGAGAGGGAATAGGGAGATTGAACATGGGCATGAACAGGGTATGACTTGTATTATTTTATAAAATAAGGAGTCAAAATTAACATCTAGGATAGGGATGTACTTAGAAGACATACTTAATTCACACGTAGGATGATAGCTTTAAATCACTTAGTACATCCCCGCTCAATGATGTAGCTGTAATGTCCAAATTAGGTAAATGGTTAGAGGTCGGGAGACCATGATCATGATATTAACCTTACAAATCAACAACAAAGATAATCAATCTAACGAATGAAGTTCAATGGCATAGTATGATTTTTCGTAAGCCTTAATCCTGGGTCCCTATCCATTGATTGTCCAAAGTCATTACTTTTTAGCATTAGCTTAGTTTACTTTTAGTTATAATTCTAAAACTCCATTGGTTACCTTTCTAAAATTTTTAAACTATTATTGAGTAGGTGTTTAACAAAAGTCCCTATGGGATAAATATTCGGCTTAATTGAAGGACACTATATTACTTGGTAGACCACCTACACTTGCGTGTGCGCTTAGGTGCTGTCAAACCCTAATGTTGATGAAATTTAATATGGGAGTAGGAAAGTATTGTTAATTGACTTAAAGTGGAGGAAAATAACACTCGTTTTGAGGTTATAAGTTATGGGTTGGGAGTTAATACAGAGGAAAAGACCAAAAGGCCCTTTTACAAAACATTGACAAAATTGGTCCACAGTAAATATGAGTTTACCATACTACTTGTATGATGGAGGTACGACTAGGTGTAATAACTCTTCATGTCTTTGTTTCTTTTCTTGCTTATTTTACTAATAGAGTTTCTACATAGCCGCTCCAAGTCATTAATGACTTTTTGGAACCGATAGGTCGGTTACTTGGTGGTCCATTTGTGTTTTAGAACCACTTTTTCAATTTGAGATCTTCATTGGTCCTAATTGACCACCAAGAATAAAATCTAGTAAAAAGGACATAAAAGTGAAATCCGTCTTTGTAAACGTATTCAAAACGTCAAAATCTACGTGGTTACATATATTATTTGGTCAAAGCAGACTCCAAATACATCTTGAGGCATTGGCCAAAGCTCGGAACCAAGTTCCTAGCTTTAGCCATGCCCAGAGTAGCAAGAGATACCGTGACCGTAGATGCCTAAGTGCAAATGCGGTGCCACGATCGTTGCTAGGAAGATTGTGTGCCGTGCTACCCGAGACCTGGATGGAAACTATTTAAGTGTTGTCTTGCCCAAAATTTAGGCCATTTTGTGTATCCCTCTTGATCTCTAACCTTAATAGAGTGCAAAATCTTTAAAGTGAGTCTTGTGGGTTTATTAGGAGCTTGAATAACTTGCATAATCCATTTTCTACAAATCTAAGGTAAGATTCCTTCTAGTTTGGTGCTAATTTCTTTATTTTTAATCCCAAAACCCCTAAGTCTTTGAGGCACAATTTTAGGCACAAATGTTATTGGTTTGCTCAAATTTCTTGAGGGTTATAACTCCTAAATGATAGTTGAACAATGGGTTGGTCTCGGAAACTCATTTCTTGAAGGTGGAACCCACTGGCTATTTGGTGTCATTTTTGAACCTATGGCACAATAGTGCCATAATGGGCATTTTTTTTTGTTATAATGCTTATATTGTATTGTTGATAGCATGGCTTGTGGAAGAAGCTCTAAGAAAAGGAAAGGCAAGGCTTGTTGGATCGTGAGTTGCTTGGACTCAAGGTAGGTTAGGCTTACTTATAATTAGATTGAGCTTGATTATAGTTTAATTATTTATGTCTTATCAGATTGGGTTGGTTTTAGATGATAAATAGTTAAATGTTGATATGTGGGATTAGTTCATTCTTTAGGTTATTGCATTGCAAAAGGTTGATGCTTGACACTTAACCTAAAAACTTGGATAGTCTACTAGTAGTCTCATGAATAGTAGGAGAACAATTTATTTTCTCTAATAGATGAGAATAATGTTGCTCCCTAACCTTAAGGTTATGTTGACCTAGGTATTTCTTAGTTAGGAAATTACCTTAGTGTTGGGTTGACATAGAAAGAATGCTTGAAAAAGATTTCCCCTATAGGCTTAGCAAGGAATGATAAGCCCTCATGGTGTGATTTAGATAACTAAGCCTAATTATGGGCAAAAGTTAGTCTTGTGATAGCGAACTTTGGCATTATTAGTATTTAGGTATGGAACTTGACCTAACTTAAGCTTGAATGATAAAATTCCCTAGTGACCTAGATATTTATCAAACATCTAAATCACGTTATTGATATTATTATTGTTAAACCCGATTATTGACTTTTGTATGTGGTCGATGGCTGGATAATATGTATACTAGATTCATTATCTTGTTGTCATGATATCGATAGCCTTGGAAATTCTTGTGAATTGAACTTATGGTTATTCAATCGCTTGAATTATCGATTAGTTCACCTAGTGAACCTCAAATTATGTTACTGCTCTTTTTATGAACCAAGTCTAATGATTAAGATAATGCATATGTAAATGATTTCCCTTTTTGGGTTGGCATTGTGAAATATGGGAACATAAGAGGCAACTATAAAGCATGCACTTGACTTATAATTTACTTGCTAATAAACATGATATCCTTGGGAAAATGGTGATTTCGTGTATTATTTAGATATTCATGCTCATGCATCTACTTATATTATATAGTGATGACTAATTGTAAAGTACGATGATATGTGTTACCTTTTATCACTTATACTCTATTATTGTTGCTTGAACATATTTATCGATTTGACTACATATGTTTGTGAATGTTGGTAGACTTAGGAGATGTGCATATGATATCAAGACGCTAAGTGAATTCGGCAGATATATTGATATTATGATGAGGCCAAGTTAATTTGGAATAGGTAATGATGATGTGATAATGTCTAATGAATATGGAGTCATAATAATGTTATGATGATGCCCGATTAATCCGGAGGATATAATGATGTTCTGATGATGCCCGGTGAATACGGAGGATATAATTATGTTATGATGATGCCCGGTGAATCCGGAGAATATAATGATATTATGATGGTGGCCGGTCAATTCGGGAGATATAATGATGTTAAGATGAGGCTTGGTGAATCTTGAGGATATAATGATGTTATGATGATGCCCACTTAATTCGTAGAATATAATGATGTTATGATGGTGCCCGGTGAATCTGGAAGAGGTAATGATGTTTTGATGATTGTAACGACCCGATTTTCTGGAATCGAAATGTCATACAGTGCTCATGATCCTGAAGGAGCACAAGCTAACCCTTTGTTGATATCTCTACCTGAACACTGCATAATATAGAAAATAAATGCGAAAACTAGCCATAAGGTTCAAAACATCTCAAAATGCTCAAAATTTAATACCGAATACTAATACATTTGTCCGAAAAGCCTTTAAACTGTCTGAACTATAGAGTTGATGGGACATGTCTCCAACTAACTCCGCATACTAAAAATAAACTATGTTAGATATGATAATAATAAAAATAATGATCATCCTTAACTGAAGAGGACTCACTGCTATGTCTACTGCTGCTAATTGGGACTGAGCTACTAAGGGTACTTTGGATCTCATGCCTCTAAACCTATGGTGTAAAATAAAACACCATAGCGCAAATGTGTTGGTATGGGAATGTACCGAGTATGCAGAAGCGGTAAGGATAAATACAAGGGCTTATGCATGAACAATTACTTAACTGAATAATTATGAGAGTACTGAATGTGAAAACATGCATGAATGCACAAACAATAACTACAACCATCACGACTCTGAAAAATAAAACTCAGATACTACATTACTGTCATCTGAACTCACTAATAATACTAAGATACTGAATAATTGAATCATCTAATACCGATAACTAAGTACTAGAGTTGAGATCAGTCTAATCTACCGAGTGATCTCTGATGTTATGGATACTGAAGCTGATTGACTAAATATACTCACGTCTTTGACCGAATTTTTAAGCTTTTTACTATCGACTGACTGCATCGGAGATCAAACCTCTCTAACAGATGATTCCAAAATCTCCTATCAATGATAAAAAAAGATCATGTCCCAATCTGATAATAAAAATTCTCAACTAAATCCGTGACTGAGATCAAGCCTATTTGACGGGTGATCTCTAGATCTGATAACAAGAATATTCAACTGAATTTGAGACTGAGATCAAGATGATCGAACGATTGATCTCTAGATCTGATAATAAGAATACTCAAGTAAATCTAAGACTGAGATCAATCCTATCTGACCGGTGATCTCTAGATTTGATAACAAGAATACTCAACTAAATCTGAGATTGAGATTAAGTCCATCTTATGGGTGATCTCTAGATCTGATAACAAGAATACTCAACTGAATCTGAGACTGAGATCAAGCCTATATAACAGGTGATCTCTAGATCTGATAACAAGAATACTCAACTGAATCTGAGACTGAGATTAAGCCCATCTGAGGGATGATCTCTAAATTTGATAACATGAATACTCAACTAAATCTAAGACTGAGATCAAGCCTATCTGATGGGTGATATCTAGATCTGGTACTAAAACTGCAACTGTGGGAAGTAGTCACTTAACTGACATTCCCTGGATCTCAACTGGTGGGGTCCAACCTATAACCCCAGCTAGAACGGTGTCAATACCGTGGCATAGATAAATACCTCTCTGGTCAAGCCTATCTGATGGGTGACCCTTGTAGGAAGTCAAGACTAAGGTAATATAATAGTCAATCCTATCTGACGGGTGACCAGCCTTTCCTGATGGGTGATTCCTGCATCCTACATTGGCTACGCAGTTCTGGAGTTTAGGGATTACTCCTAACAACTCTACCTCTCTGATGGGGATCTGCCATCCTTGCCCTCGCTCGGTGCTATCTCATACTCCCTACTGAAAGACTTTGAACTTATTCTTAACTGAACATAAACTAAGCTGAATTTGATACTGATCATGTTTCTCGAATGATCTGACTGAGTTAAGCTAAATTCACTTGGTTCCGTATCTGACAGAATACTACTGAATGTAGTTATCTGACTGAATGACACTGAGCTTTGAATAGATTACTCAATTACTAAAGAGGTCAAAACTAAACACTTGAATACAACTAGATCTGAGCTGAGTACAAAACTGAGGATAGATTACTAGCGATACTAAGACTACGAAGATTACTGAGATTACTTAAGTTCTGTATCTATCTAAGAGTACATAGTTCTATAACTCATTGAGTTTTAAGAATCATGGCTTGACTAGAATTATCGTGAAAAGTGATACGGGCTTTAGACAACAACTAAATTATTGGGTATAAATATCCCTAGGACAAATAAGTAAAACATAACTATTCTTGATTAATCAAGACCATGGACAATCATTCACCATCACAATCACTAAGGCATCACTTAAAGCATTTAGGAATCCTAAACATGTAACAACATAGGGGGACAAGCTATTGGATCATACTTCATTCAACAAGGTGTTGCATCAAACACTTGGTATGTATTAAAGTCTTAGCATGTATCAAAGAGTACATAATTGGGGAATTTCATGCTATCATGCCACAATTCATTCACTAAGCCTTTTCAAAAAACACTTTACATACATGGGCTTGCACACAATTGGGGATTTCTAGTCAATATGTTCTAATGGCTCTAATTCCTTCACATAAGCATTTTATCAAACATATGGGGAGCATGCTTTGCTTGTTCAATAATTTTCTTCACTTCATTGAAATGAACACATGACTAAACCAGCAACTTGAAGAGGGTTTATCATGAATATCACATACTAGGGTCAAATCTTGAAATCCTTGCGAACAAACATGAATCAAAACTCAATAATAACATTAACATCAAATTCAACTCACATAATTTATGAGAACCCACAAACATAAGATCTTTGAATTTTATAAAAGGGTACTTGAGCTTCATGGATGAAAGGGACCCAAGAATGAACATCTACATACCTTTGAGAAACTCTTTTTGAAACGCTCTTGGAGAGATTCTTGATTTCTTGATTTCTCTTGATTTTTCTTAAAGAAGAAGAAAGGGCTTTAATTTTGTAGAAACCCTATTTTTTTTATGTTAAAGATGAAGAATGAAATTATGAGCCTTGACTGGATATAAATAGGGGCCGAAAAGTGTGGGAAAAATACAAAAAATCCATTTTAAAAATGTCTTACAAATGTTGAATTGAGGTCTGTGACGGTCGAAGCAATAGTCCTTTACTAGGTCTAATGGTCCGTCGGATCATTTGTTAGGACATCAGTCAGCAAAATAATACACTACCTTAATGTGATGGTCTTAGTAACAGTCCGTGACAAACCCGAAGGTCTATCGGATCGTCCGTCGTATGTTGGCCAGTTTAAGGTCTCACTTTCTCAGTGCGACGGTCCATCGTAGCCTCAAAGGTCCGTCTTCCTGGACGTCGCACTTGGGCTAGAAAAGGGAGTCACTGCCTTGATTGCAACGGGATGGGTGACGGTTCGTGGCAAGCTTGACGGTTCGTCAATGTGACTTTAGTACCTGGGCAGTTCCGACTGCTTTCAGGAAAATGGCCATAACTTTCTCATCTGATGTCAGATTTTGACGAAATTGGTATCAATGGAAATCTTATTCAATGATCTACTTGAAAAAAATTTGATATTAGGGAAATTATACGCGATTCAAAATATTTATCACTTGAGAAGATGCTTCTCAACCTTCTAAGATTGGATTTACGCTTTACTTGACATGTTGTAAAGCTCAGACCACGAGAGAATTTCGCAAGGTATTAAAATGATGTTATGTGTTGTGAGTGTATATAAATACATAGTTGTATGTGAGGTTATGCCGTGTGTGGCTAACCCATTTGTGTAGTTGGGACATAAGGTATTTCTTGGTAAATTATTAACCTTTCTTTGTCACTAATCACTAGTTAAGAGGTGTAACCTGTATTAATTCTATTTAATAACTAAAAGAGGATTATGATGAGTGTTGGGTTAAGGATAATTTATATGTATAGTAACTAAATTGTGATATTGATAATGATTGTAGACCTCGGTAAGAGGTCAAGGTGGAAATAGAAACCCATGGCTTTGAGTAAGTTGTTGTGTGAGGTTTTTCCTTGATATATTGATGGATTAATCGTTTGGTATACTCTCTAGTGGAATGGGACGTCGTGTAGATTTTTTGTATATCATTCCTTGGGTATACTCTCCTATTGTATGGGATGCCATGATGAGTTCATTGTTGTGCAATTTTTGTGTACTTTCCGACGGTATGAGAAATCGTGGTAAATTTTTGTTCTTTATATTCTAATGATTGTTGGTATTGAATATGGTAAATACATGGTTGTTATTGTATATATGTGGTATTATGCTTCCGAAGCGATTACTCATTTGTATGATGATTATGGTACATATTTTTTTTGTCTTTTGTATTCGAGATGAATGTATGAAACTATTTAAGACCATTAGACATTGAGTTGTAATTTTTATTGTCGAATGTAGAGATGCTCTTGTACAAATACTATCAGGTCATAGGATTGATTTTTCAATATTAGTTGTCTTAGGTTATGGGATGTTATTGTTTATATTGTGTTCTTATATATGGTCTATGTAGGACATTTCTACCAAGGTAACCTATTACATTAGCTTTAGGTTATGGTATTGGCTTGCCTACTAGTGGGATGTGGTAGGTGCCATCATGACTCAGAAATCGAGTCATGAAAACTTAGTATCAGAGCCTAGATATCATCTATATTATTAGTACAAGAGCAAGTGTCTAATAGAGTCATACATATCAGAATATTGATGTTGGTTTCCTATCTTCAGGAGGCTATGTGACATTCTTAGGAGTTCTTCATTTCTTTTATTCATGTCGTGCTAAGAGTCTGAGTTAATTTGTAGAACAGTTCCTTGCCTTTACTCTTCCACAGATACCGAGGAGACGTGCTACCTCTATTCAAGATGAGTGTTCCGAGATCAAGCATAGGGATTCTACTCCTGTTATTGAACGTGGATGACCTACAGATTGTGGACAGCCAAGAGGCGTGTCCCTGGTTAGATGCAAGTATAGGTCACCCTCTCTAGGATCCTATTTCTACACTCAAGCTAAATACTTCTCCACCTAAGCCAGTGGTAGGCTAGGGACCAGCCCAAGCTTCACTGGGAATCAACCCTTTTTAATTAATTAGTGATGCTTTAGTTCATCAGTTGGGTATTTGTCGCAGACTATTAGAGCAGGAGTGAAGCGTGTAATTTTAACTCCTGGAGTTAAGGTTCCTCCTATTCTGATAGTTGTTCAGCCGACACTCGTACAACCAGTGGTGACCCAGCATGCTATGTCTGTGGAGGTGTAGATGATGCTGGGTAGGTTCTTAAGGTTGGCTCCACCTAGATTTTCTAATTCTCTTGGAGAGGATGCATTCGAGTTTCTAACTACTTATGAGGATAAGCTTCGTGGATTAGGCCTTGTTGAGACTCGTGTTGTGGACTACAGAAAATTTAAGTTGGACTTGTCTACTATACACTGGTGGAAGGGATTTGTAAGTTCTAGACCAATTGGATCTTCCCCCCTCTCTTGGGCTAAGTTAGATATTCTTTTTTCTACTTGTTTAGGTTTTCTTGTGGAGGTTATATTGACTACCTTAGGTTATACCATTGAATTAGTCTTGTATGCCTGCATATATATACATTTATGTATATATCTATCTATGTTATTATTTATATCCCTCTTTTCCCTTATTTATTCTCATAATATATGCATTCTTTGGACTTCTATGCTCCTATATATCCTTTATCTACTCATTATTTTTATATTGACCAGTGATATATGGTGTACAACTTTAGTTCCCGAGTAGAGCTAGACTAATATAGTTTATCCATATTGCCTCTTTCGCCTTGTTGTGTTTAGCTTTCTAAACAGTTTTATATAGTGTATATTTCTTCTCTGCACGTTATTTATATTTACATTATCATTGGATCTCAGTCAATAGTGGACTACTGAGTTCTATGTGTTTGGCGCTCATATTACACTTCTACAGCCTGCAAATCATACTATCGGTTCTTGTTGTTATTGTGTTCCTCATGTGGAGCAACTATGGATCAGAAATTTGGGTTGAGGTCCTGAAGTTAAAATTATTTCTACTCTACTTCTTATGGTTTAGACTGATCTCTATATTGTATTCAGAGATGATTTAGTATTTGACTTTATTCTCTTATTGTATTTGAAGCTCTTGTACTGATTCCAATAGGTTTTGGGATTTCCTTATATTTGTTAGCCTTTTATCATATTTATACTTTATTTTCTCTCTATTTTTTGGATAGTCCATTAATAATGATTCAAGACTATGGTCATCTTACCTACTTGTGAATTAAGTGCCAATGACCTTAGAAATTAGATTGTGACAAATTTGTATAAGAGCTTTGATTAACTGAGGTGTTAGTACAAAACAAAACTATCTAGTAGAGTCTTTTGGAATTGTCTAGAGATATCTGCATCCTGTCATTGAGAGGCTGTAGAGCATTCTTACGAAATTTTGTTGTTGTCTCCTTGTCTTGTGTCTCTGTTTCAAAGAGACTCTAGTATATTCTTTAACTCTAATCTTTTCTGGATGGATGATACTAGGTTATCGATAGATGTTGATGTAACTTTAGCATGTTTTTCTAGAGCATTAGTGCGGCGTCGACTATAGAATCAGAGATTAATGTCATCTTCAATATCAGCAAGATAATATGTGGCCAGCCCAAGCTTCAGTAAAGTTCTTAACTACTTCAGCCTTTTAAGATTTACACTAGGGTCTTGAGCCTTTTAATAGATAACTCATAGACAAAGATGATGTCTGGTTCATAAAGAAGTTGTCGTGCCAGTGTTGGGTTTGTTTTTGTTCATCGAGATTCCTTATTGGTTCTATAGTATAAATTTGGGCTTTTTAGTAGGCCAAAAAAAATCCTATGCTATATATTTCTGAGCATGAGATGGTGCATAGATTTGATAGTGGTTTGTCCTTTCCAATCTATTTGGCATAGCATTATTTAATAGTAGCTAGGTATTTATTCTCTTGGGTTGTTAATCATTCAAGGGCCATAGAGAGAGCATGTATTGAGACTCAAGGGGGTAGTTGTAAGAGACGATGTCATCAATAAGTTCTATTGATACTCCATCTAGGAGTAACAATCCTCTAAGTGCAGATCAACATCACTTGTCGCCTATCAGTTCTACAAAGTTGATGTCTCAGACTATAGGTGGCTCTTAATTTAGTCATGGTGGTCACAACGGGCTAATTTCTCATCCGACTTTATGGAGTGTTCGTCATAGATCTTTGAGTAGTGTCGACTATTCTAGATTACTGGGCTTAGTACCTTAGAGTATTCCAGGAGCTTTCCATTGTAGTTATGATGTTGGTCATTGGTCTAGATAGTGTTGCAGTCATGAGTTGGTTGTTCAGCAGAGTTAGTATATCGTCCTCACCAGCTTATAGTTCCGGATATAAGTAATGAATTTAGGGAGGATGGTCATTTTAGTAGGGAGTGTACCCAACACCAATCGGTCACCTAGTTGTGTCAGCTCGTAGTTCTCACCAGGTTAGAGCTTTAAGGGTTTGTTACGACTATAGAGAGACCAATAACTATTCTAAAGTGTCTGCATCATAGGATTATTAACCATTCAACTCATCTAAATTAGTGTTATAATGTTATCACACCATCAGTTAGAGGTAGTACACCTTGTACCTTTGTTGATGATTCATATGCTTAGTTCAAATTTCTACCCTACTAGATATATTCTACCTCAAGAACATCAGGCATGTGACTTTGGATTCAACTGTGATAGGTGGTCCTTTTATTTCTTGCCATAATTTGTCATTTGAGTGCATTAGGTTTTTCATACCCATCGATGATTATGTGCCTTGGTAGGCGTATGTTGATTGTAATGTGATTTAGTGTAGAGTTCATGATTATATGACTACCCTAGTAGATAATAACTTTTTGCTATAGATTGAGTGAATAAATATAGATATATCCTTTGGGATGTATCATTTGGGTTAGAGTCCCATTTATCATGGCATATTAGTCTTCTTATAGCCCTAGAGTAGTACTTGTTAATAATTTTAATTTATGCCACAACCTACTCCTTATACTTATGTTTCTATTACTATTCATACTATTTTCATATTTTGATATTTATCAATCCTTGTTGATAGATTATTAGACAATAATTATCAATTTAGCATTCCCTTCTTTGTGATTCTTATTCATTGGCCAAGGTGTCTATATCGATTGGATAGGGTTCTCTCCTTTAGCTAGGTAAAGTTGGCCTTTTTTCCTTTTCTATTTTCTATATAAGATTGGATGATGAGTTGGCTATGAAATGGAAGGTATTTTGGCCTTCCATTCTTTCATTATGGTTGTCGAGTTGGTAGCTTGGTTTTGTTGCCCATTTCGGAGTTTAAGATTTTAGGACTTGCTTTTTGATTTCTTGGATTTTTAGCGTCAATTATCCTTCTTTATACAACCCATTTTGAGGTTGTCAAGTTTGGGATTCGTTCATTAGATTCATTTAGTTCATTAGTCGGTAGTGGTCTTTATATTGTTGTCGAGAGGTCTTGTACTTATCATTCAGGATTGTTGGGTTCGTCTTCTAGTGATAGCTTTAATCTTGGTATTTATATAAATTTGGATATTTCATCCTTATCATGTTGTGGTTCTTGTTCCAGTTGAGTTAAGGGTGGTATAATTAAGCGATTTTTCTTGTGACCACTTTTTCCCCCAAGCTCACGTGCAAGCACACTTGGTCTCACCAAGTTATACAATGGCCTTAGATAAAGCCGAATATTGAACCCACAGGGACTTGTGTGAACAATTATGTACTTCTAGTTTAACTATTGAGATAATGTAACCAATAGAGATTTATGATTATAATTGAAAGTAAAATAAGCAATGCGGAAAAGTAATGACTTTTGATGGTAAATGGATAGACACCCAGGGTCAAGGCTTACGAACAATCATACTATGCTAATGAACTTTATTAGTTAGATTACTTATCTTGGTTATTGGTTTGTAGGTTTATCGTATGATCATGGTCTCCCCAACTCTAATTGTCAACCTAACATGGATATTACAACTATATCGTTGAGCGGTGAATTAATAATCCAATTAAGTGAATGAAGCTATCATCCTACTTGTGAACCAAACAAGGCTTCTAGGTATATCCCTATCCAAGAAGCTAATTCAAATTTATTATTTTATAAAAGAATAAGAACCTTGTTCTATGTACCCCCACGTTCTATCTTCCTATTCCTACCTATTGAGATCAAAAGTTAGACAATGAATGTATTCTAAGTTTCAGGAATCCTTAAAAAGGGTAAATAAACTACCAAATACAAAAAGAAATCAAAATAAACTCAATTCAAAGCAATAGTAAACATGTTCTTGGCCTTAGCCCCAAAAAGGGGGCGTTTAGCCACTAATGAACATAACCATAATCAAAATAGTTGAATACATGATTATATATATTAAAAATCTAAATAAAAGAGATATAAACCCTAAAATAATTATTGAGAATCCCCTCTCCAAAGCCAAAGACGTCCAAAAGTCGGTTACAATTTGTAAATGTCGTATATTTATAGTAGAAGAGGTTTAGGCTATGTAGGAATTGGTGAGATTTCCTGGGCCTTGGAATACCAAGATAGATAGGGAGACACGGGCCTTATTCCCTTAGACTATAAGGTGTGACGTGGGCCTTCGTCCCTCGGATTAAAAGGGGTGCCATGGGCTAATCGCCTGGCCTTACTGGAATTTGCCAACTTGACGTCTCACTTGACATTATGGATTTTCCTTCCCTCCATAATATTGTGGTGCTGTTTCCAATTCATGTAAAGATTTTATATCCTTTGTATATTGTTAAAACAAACTCACTGAGCATCCTCCAACATTAAAAACCATGAATTAGTGCTAAAAACGACATACAATACATAACGACGAGCTAAGACTTGGCTTGCACATATTGGACTTTAACTTATTCTTTTAACTCTTGGCTTGATCCAATTGCAATTTTAACATTATAAACCAGTTTTTCCACTCATAAATACAGATTGAAACAGTTAAATACTTATTAGACACGTTTGGGTCCACGACGATAAACTAGATCAACAGACAGCTCAGACTAGTAAGACTAGTTTTCTCATCTAGACTATAAATGATCAATTTAAACATAAACTTGTTTGAAAAAACCTTAAAACATTGTAATAACTAACTTAATGTAAAACCCGTGCTTTTTTGTAGCTTAAAAATCATCTCAAGGATGTTAGAACTTGCTTTGAAATAAGAATTCATTCTTATATAAGGGGTATTTCCATAATTTTTGCTTCCTATCACTTGGTAATTGAATAAGCTTTCCATAGATATATATTTCTCCAAAATTCGACACTTGGAAGAAGAGTATGTCCTTTTTAGTGAGATAGTGTTTGACCTGAGCCTTCAGCGCGTCGCAAAGGTAGCTCAAATTACAGTGTTGTTCCACGATACTGGCATGTTGCGACAAACTTATAGGTCATATACAAGGTGGAAACACGATACCTCCATGTCGCACCACCATGAAATTTCCCAATTGTCAATTTCCAGTGGCATGGTGAGATAACTCCACGTCGCGCCAAGGGCCCAATTCGGGAAATTTTACTGAAAATTTAATTACTTATCTTGGGTTAAAAGGGTCAATTCCCCCCCCTATATAATATTCCAAAGATGGTATTTATCCCTTATTCATCCAAATATTGATGTTTTTCTCAAATACACTCAAGAACTCAAGATAAGGTTTTCATAAAAGTTCAAATTTCAAGAAGTTTTCACCATTAACCTTCACAAAATCACGAACTAAGGTATGCATAGTGTTCATTCATGGGCTCCTTTCATCCATGAAGTCCAAGAATCCCTTTTCTAAACTAAAGTTATGGATTTTCTATTTGTTTTCATGTTTCGGCTGCTCATGTTAATGTTTGATAGATGTGAAATTGGATTTTACTCCCTAATTATTGATAGTTTTTATGTGGGTTTAATTACTATAGCTATAGATTCATGCAATCCTAAGATTTAAACCCTTGAATGATGAAATTAGAATTGAATAATGATGTTTGCATGCACCATGCCTGTCATATGGTTGATTAAATGCCTAGATGAAGGAATATTGTCTAAATAGCATGACATCATGAAATCCCCATGTATGTTCAAGTTCATACCTATTACATGTTTGATGAAACGCTCCTATGAATGTAGTATGTATTATGATATTAGTAAAGTCTTCAAGTAAATCATGCTATCTCAGTTTCCTATTATCGAGTCTGGGGTACTTGTACCCAAAATAATAGTTGTGTGCCTATATCCATGTCATATTTTTATGATACTCTCAGTCAAGCTATGAACTCTTAGACTTTAGATAGTCTTATGACTCAGGAAAAATCTCCATTATCTCATGACTCAGTCAGTTGTAAGATATTAGTAGTATTCCATCAGCCATGAAAATTCAATAACTCATTCCATGCTCAGTTCAGTTCAGTAAATCATGTTCAGTGTTGATTCATAGAAGCAATCCTTGCATTCTAAAACTATGTAACCAGCATAGGTTGAGACATCGTAGCCTGCTCTATGAGGGTAGATGAGGTGTCTTAACTTGTTATGTGAGGATTCCCACCATTCTTGGTAGAGTTAACTTTTATATGATGGTTACTCACATATTATCCTTACCAGTGGTGCGATATTGACACTCTTCCAATCAGGGCATAGATTGGACCCCAGCTTAGCTATTATAGCACCTTTGGGGCATGTCGGTTAGATACTACTTCCCATAGTTTCATGTTATAGAATCAGGACTCTCAGATACAATCAATCAGTCTCAGTAATAGAACTCAGATAGTTCTTCATATTTCAGGACTGCCAAATACAGTTAGCTCAGATTCAGTACGAGGCTTAGATAGTTCAATTAGATTCAGGACTGTCAGCTATAGTCACCCACATTATCAGTTATACTTAGATACAGTCATTCATGTTATCGGTCATGTCATGTTATCAGTATTCAGATTTACTAATCATGATATCACATTGTCAGTTATAGTTACATAATTATGTATCCATTCTCACATTCATGTTAGACAGTTAGTTAGCATTAGCATGCATGTGAACCCTTGTATTTAGCCTACATCACAAGTATACTCAGTACATATGTACTGACGCATTCGCGCTATGATGCTTTCTTTTTATGTTACCAAATAGTTTTAGAGACATGAATTCCAGATCAGCAGTAGATTCCAATTTCAGTAGTCAAAGTAGAAGTGAGTCCTCATCCTTTTAGGACATAATGATTTTCTATTATGTCATTGATTAGCTTTTTAGTTGGAGTTAGTTGGGGATATGTCTCATCAAATCCTTATTCAGATTCTTCAGATAGTATAGGCTTTCAGACTAGATGCAGACTAGATATAGACTATCATGTTTAGACTTCAGTATTTTTAGTTTTGTTTTGGGTATTCTATTACCCCACACAGATGTTACGTTATTCAGTTATGTTCATGATAAAAACTTATGGCATTTTTGTGCATGTTTCATATTATTATGTTATCATATACAGTATACAGGTGTAGATATCAGTCATGGGTTCGCTTGTGGCCCTTCGGGGTCATGAGCACCATGTAGCATTCCATTTTAGCAAATCGGGTCATTACAAACTTGGTATCAGAGCCTAAGATTCAATAGAGTCCTAGGAAGTCTGAAAGTCGCATCTAGTAGAGTCTTGTACATGGGTGTGTTGAAAGACACATTTATGTGCAAGAGGCTATGAGATGTTTAAGAAAAGTTTCCCTTCTTTCAGTATTCATGTCGTTCCAGTAAGCATAATCACAAGTCAGTCTCTTAGTCTAATCCACTTATTCTCTTTAATTCAAAACATGCCTCTTAAGAGAAGAAGTCAGTCAGCCCCTCAGCACGAAAAACCTTTTTGCGATCATGTTTCTCATGTGGAGTTCAGGACCGTATTTACCACTCTTCCTCAATCAGTCACTGCTCATAATTAATGGCTAACAATTATTTTGGCCAACCCAGTGGCCAACTTAACCGTAGCTAGAATTCGGGACTTCACACAAATGAATCCTCCAACCTTCCTCAGGTCTAAGGCAGATGAAAACCCTAAGGAATTCTTAGATCAAGTTCAGAAAGTGACAGACGCCATGGGGGTGACTACTATTAGAAGTGTTGAGCTTGCTGCATACAATTTGCAGGATGTGGCTCATTCTTGGTTCAAATAGTGAAAGTCCGAAAGATCAGATGATGCAGGTCCTATAGAGTGGAGGAGTTTGTCACTGCATTCTTAGAAAAATTCTTTCCCTAAGATCTTAGAGAATCCAAGGTGCTAGAGTTTATCAACCTCAGGCAGGGGAATATGACAGTGAAAGAGTATTCTTTTAAGTTTACTCAATTAGCCAGGTATGCCCCTCATGTGGTTGCAGATAGTAGATCTAAGATGAGTAAGTTCGCTTCATGGGTGAACGACAACGTGGTTAATGAGTGCTGATCTGCCATGCTGAATAGTGACATGACCTTAGCTAGACTTACTACCCATGCTCAGCAGATAGAGGAGCAGAAGATTGAGAAGAGAGAAACAAAATAAGGGAGCGAAAACAGGTAGTTTCAACTTCGCTCAGCCTAATTCAGAAGGAGAAAACCATTCCCAGTGTCGTCCTAAGTCATCAGTTCCAACCCCCTCTATAGCCAGTGCTCTAGTTCCTAAGTTCATAAAGGGTAACAAAGATAGAGCGCCAATCTGTATGACCCAGGGTAGTGTTAGCAATGCCTGATACAGTTACTGGTACATTACAGATCTTTCATGTGCATGTTTATGCTTTGCTAGATCCAGGCGCTTCCTTGTCTTTTGTTACACCTTATATAGATGTTGATTTTGGAATCAGTCCCAAAATTCTAGTAGAGCCCTTCTCAATCTCTACCCCAGTGGTTAAAACCATCATAGACCGGTAGGTATACAGGATCTGCCCAATTATGATATTTCAGAAAGTCACTTCAGCAAACTTAGTCTAATTAGAGATGACTGATTTTGATGTCATTCTCGATATAGATTAGCTTCATTCCTGCTATGCCATAGTCGACTATATAAATAGAATAGTTCAGCTTCAGTTCGTCCTTGAGTGGAGGGGTAGTTGTCACGCCTCAAATCCTGCGGAATGGCACCCGTAACCAAAGAGGCCCGGGAGAACCAGCTCATAACCTTATACTTCCATGCATAACTCTATGACAACCCAAAATTCGAACAACATCATGTTGCATATAAAAGGAAATAATCACCTGTATAAGGTCGAGCACAAACATATATATATACACAATACTTGGTCGTTGAAGCCATCACGTCTATTAACAAAATACCACCTTGATTATACATTAGGTCTACAAAGCCTCTAGACAATACACTGAGTTTAACTAAGGTCGGGACACACCCCACCATATAAATAACTTCAATACAACACCAAAAGTGACTGGATATGACCCGAAAATCCCAAAAGCAAACTGAAGCTTACCAAAAGCAGTTGGATATCCTGGCTCCTACTTATGCGGTGTATGAGCTGAGGTACCTGTGCCTGCAGCATGAAATGTAGGTCCCCCGTGGGGGACATCATTATGAAATATGTACTGAGTATGTAAAGCTATAGATAATCACATATGATAGAAGAGCTCATTAGAAATTAGAAACAAGTGAATAAATCGTAATAGGAGTGGACCACACTTACAAGAACATGTGACAACCTGTAGATTGTATTTATTCAATCACTTTAACTTCGTTCTTATAATCTTTGTAATCATTCCTGTACTGTATTGTGACCATTAGGCTACCTCCAGTACATATCAACAGGGATCGACCCATGATAGGCTTATGCCCCTAGGATACCACCCATAAACACAAATAGGGATTGACCCATGATAGGATTATACCCCTGGGCTACCACCCGATAAGAGAGAACTGTCATCACTAAGTTCAATTAATCTTTTAGATAGTTATTTTAGTCGCCACTACATTTTTGAAACTTTGAAATAATGATACATCAATAAGAGACATGTAAATAGACCATTAATGCAATAACGATGAAGTAAGAACTCATTTCCACATCAATGAAGTAGGAACTTATTGGTATATCAATGAAATGTTTTGGAGTCAATAGTAGAACATCGATCTTTTTTGAGTAACCGGATACCTTCTGACAGTCATTAGTGCAATAAACATGTAAGATTTGGAAAACAAGTTAGTATTGGAATGTCTTGATATCTTGTAGGGTGGAAACAAGTTCATTGGTAACGTAGGACATCATACAAAACCATAACTTTGGAAACTTTCTTAATAAAACAATTGTTCACTTTCATGCCAAAGATATGGTATAGAATATGCTTTATATACCTGACTGTCAACCTTCAATACTAGTCCCAAATGGACTTCCTATCTTTTCGGATTACTTATCTACAATGAACATATATAGCAATCTAGTATTAGCAACCAAACATCACAATTCAACAATTTGAATTCACCAAACTAGTGGTTAATTAGTAAGCCTTAATTACATCATAAAGGGTGTCACTTTAACCCTCTTATACTCTAATTACATTCACATGCTATGCATATTCATACAACATCCTCCAATATCAAGTTTGAATTCATTTATCCTTCCAACCAATCCATTAAAACAAATTGAGCCATAGACATCAATAATCATCAATTCAATAGTATATCACCATATCCACCTCCCATAACTCAATTAACATATCCACCTTACACAATTCAATACAACCAAACCATGAAAAATAGTCCATAACCCTGTTTCCATCACCTTTCAATAACAACCAATACATATAATCCTCTATCATACATATACATATGGAAAAGAACAAAGGAAAACAATATTCATACCTTAGAATTCACCTCTTGATTATGCAATCTTGTTTGCACAAATAAAAGGTGCCGTTCGAAGCTCTTGAGATGACAAACGCAGTTATCAGATTACTTTGGAATTTCTATGATTGAATCAAAAGTAATTTAAAGGTCAAATTTTGCTAGGGTTTGTTCTTTCTCAATGATTGATGATGAAAATGAGTTTTTGAACTCATATACATGTATATATACATATATTCCTGTCCATAATACAATAGAAAATGACCAAAATGCCTTTAAAATTTAAAGAATGTCAAATTTGTCCTTTGGTGGACTGTTTTAATAAGCTAAAATAGATCGACCATAACTCTTTGCTCTGATATCGGATTTGGGTGAAATTGGTATCGTTGGAAGGATAATTAAAAGGGATTTCATTTAATATAAAGTTGGCCACCCAGTTCGTCCTGTACAAGGATTTATGGTCGTTTGATGTTGACCCAAAAATTTTGCTGGCCTCAGTAGTTTGTGTGCAGAAAATTTTTCTACACATTTACTATTCCCAAATATCTCGGCCACCATTTTATAGTTTTGAATGTGCTCGATTATATATGAAACCTATCTGTTTTTGAAAATCTTTATATCATTGGAAAGCTTTTTTAATAACCTTTGCATGGAACTATAGACGGGCAAATTCCGGTATAAATAAAATAGAATAAAAATAATTAATTCCATATAAATAAGACCAATACACATACTTGAATACGGTGTGTTACATCCTTCCCCCTTTAGGACATTCGTCCTCAATTATTAGCATAGTTATTCAACCGAAACAAGTTCAAGTCCATTATTAATATTCACATCATCACATAAATACTATGCATATAAAAAAAACTTACTTGTTAATGTTCTAACTCCGTTTCTTGAACTTCCTCTCCATCTTTGAACAAATAAGGGTACTTAGATTTCATTCCTTCCTTAGATTCCCATGTAATCTCTTCCCTTTAACGATTTCTCAAACGTACTTTCACAAATGTTATCTCTTTATTTCTTATTTTCTTAACTTGGCGATCTAGAATAGCTATAAGGACTTCCTCATAGGTAAGATCTTCCGCAACTTGCACATCCTCAGTAGAAGTGATATGTGATGGATATCTGATGCACTTCTGAAGCATTGACACATGAAATACCAGATATACTGATGAGAGCTCTTGGGGTAGCTCTAATTCATATACAACTTGTCCAAACCTTCGAGTGATCTTATACGGGCCTATATAAGGTGGACTCAAATGCCCTTTCTTACCAAATCTCAGTACCCCTTTCATTGGTGATACCTTAAAAAATACCCGATCACCTATAGAAAACTCTAGCCCAGTCCTTCTACTATCCATATATGACTTGTGTCAACTTTGGGATGTTTTCAGTCATTGCTAAATTACTTTAACCTTCTATATGGCTTGATAAACAAGATCCGGTCCGAACAAAAGAGTTTCACCCGCTTCGAACTATCCTATTGGTGATCTACACTTCTTTCCATATAAAGCTTTATATGGTGCCATTTTAATACTTGAATGATAGCAATTATTGTAGGCAAACTCAATAAGAGGTAAATGATCATCGCACTTGCCCTTAAAATCTATTACACAAGCTCGTAGCATATCTTCAAGTGTTTGGATAGTACATTCTGCTTTTCCATCTGTTTGAGGGTGAAAAGTTGTACTCAACTTCACTTGTGTTCCCAAACACCTCTGAAAATACTTTCAAAAGTTTGCGGTAAATTGGGTTCCCCGATCTGATAAAATAGAGATTGGCACTCCATGTAATCGAACTATCTCTTTAATGTACAACTTCTCATACTCTTCAACTGTGTAAGTGATCCTAACTGGTATGAAATGTGCGGATTTGGTAAGACTATCAACAATCACCCATATAGAATCAAACTTCTAGGATGTACGAGGAAAACAAATAACGAAATCCATGTTGATCATATCCCACTTCCAGCTTGGAAGATCAATGCATTGCATATAACCTCGGGGTTTTTGGTGCTCAACTATAACTCTTTGACAATTTGGACATTCAGCTACAAACTCTACAATGCTCTTCTTCATGTCATTCCACCAATACATATTTTTCAAATCTTGATACATTTTGGTTGATCCTGGATGAATGGAATGCCTAGAATAATGTGCCTCTATCATAATCTTCTTTCTTAGCCAGTCTACATCCGGCACACGCAGTAGGTTTTGGCACTAAAGTACTTCTTCTCATGTAAGCTCAAATGCCTTGGTCATACGACTCTGAACGTTCTCCTTAAACTGTAATAAAATAGGATCTGCATATTGCTTCTCCTTCACTTCAGCTACTAATGAAGATTACGCAGTATTATGTACGATAAGCTCTTTATCCGGAGTTTCAATAAGGCAAACTCCTAAACTAGCTAACTGGTGAATATCTTTAATCATCTCTTTCCTTTCTATAGGCACCATCATAGTCTTATGACTTAACGGATCAGCTACCATATTTGCTTTCCCTGGATGGTACAAGATATCAACATCGTAGTCCTTTAATAGCTCAAGCCATCTCCGTTGCCTTAAATTTAGATCCTTCTGATTAAAAATATATTGCAAGATCTTATGGTCAGTATATATATCAACATAAACCCCGTATAAGTAGTGGTGTCATATCTTTAAAGCAAAAATAACTGTTGCCAGCTCATGATCGTGTGTAGGATAATTTTTATCATGTGGCCACAATTATCTAGAAGCATATGCTATTACCTTATAATGCTGCATGAATACACATCCTAAACCAATTCTAGAAGCATCACAATACACTGTATACCCTTCGGTGCCTTCTGGAAGTACCAACACGGGTGTAGAAATCAACTTGTTCTTTAAATCTTGAAAACTCTTCCCATAGGCATCATTCCATTGGAATTTGGATTATTTATGGGTTAGCTTGGTTAAGGGTGAAAAAATGGAAGAAAATCCTTCAACAAACCTTCTATAATAACCGGCCAACCTGAGAAAACTACAAATATTCGTAGGCATTGTGGGCCTTGGCTAGTTTTTCACAGCTTCTATCTTTGGAGCATCAACCTTTATCCCTTCACTAGATAAAATATGACCCAAAAATGCCACCGACTTTAATTAAAACTCACATTTAGAGAACTTTGCATAAAGCTTACAATCACAAAGAGTCTGTAATGCCTGTCGTACGTGATTGGCATGGTCCTCTTCTGATCTAGAATAAACTAGAATATCATCTATAAATACTATCACAAATACATCCAGGAATGGCTTAAACATCCTATTCATCAAATCCATAAAAGTTTTGGGGGCATTTGTTATCCCAAATGACATAACTAAAAACACACTTGGTCGTAACCTTACCTCAAATCAATCTTAGAAAAGTACTTGGAGCCCTTTAACTGTCAAATAAATCATCAATTCTTGGGAGAGGATATTTGTTCTTAATAGTCACCTTATTCAATTGTCAATAATCAATACACATCCTCAGCGAGCCATTCTTTTTGAGCATAAATAACACTGGTGCTCCCCGGAGGGACATACTAGGCCTTATGAATCCCTTCTCTAGAAAATCTTATAATTGCTCTTTCAATTCTCGTAATTTGGCTGGGGTCATTCTATACGGATGAATAAAGATTGGTTGGGTGCCTGATATTACATCAACACCAAACTGTACTTCTCGTTCAGGAGGCAAACTTGGAAGATCTTCAAGAAATACATCAGAAAATTCATTTACCACCGGAACAACGTGAAGAGTTGGTGGCTCCGCTTCTGTATCCCTTAATCTAACTAAATGATATATGTATCCCTTGGAAATAATTCTTCTTGCCTTAAACTAAGAAATAAATCTACATCTTGGTGTGCGAATTTCACTATTCCAGTCAAGGACTGATTTATTTGGAAAATGGAAATATACCTTTTTCGTGCAGCAATCAATTGTGGCATAACAAGACGCCAACTAGTCCATACCCATTCTAACATCAAAATCTACTATTTCTAACTCCACAAGATTAGCCATTGTATCACGACCACAAACAGTTACTATGCAGTTTTGGTAAACTCTTCTAGCTATAATTGATTCCTCAACCGGTGTGGAAACTTCAAATGACTTAACTAACAGTTCGGGTATTCTTTCGAACTTTCCAGCAATCAATGGAATAACATAAGATAATGTAGAACCAGGATCAATTAAGGCATATACATCAAATGAAAATATTGACAATGTACCCATAACCATATCTGGGGAAGCCTCTAAATTCTGTCGATCCGCTAGAGCATACGTATGATTTTGAGCCCCGCTAGAACTCGTGTCTCCTCTATCACCTCTAACATGACCCATTGTTTGTGCACCCCTTCTTGAAAAAGGCATCAATGATGATGATACAACAAATGACCCCGTAGGTCGTGCCATACACCCTATGCCCCTTTATAAGTATTCTCTCATTATATTCCCTGACATACAACACCAAAAGGAAACATTGGTCCCTAGCCAACATGCGCCCAAATGATACCTTCCACATTTATTGCATGGCTCTCCAGGAGGTCTCGATTGGCTCATATTTCCTTGCCCTTGGTACCCTACTGTCTGTGAACTCTGACTCTCACTTCTGTGCCTAAATTGATTTCCTCTGGACTCTTAGAACTGTGGTGGTACACTAGCTGCAGAATAAGAAGGTAATGGCCTAGGTGGTCTAGCAGAAAAATGTGGTCTAAACCCTCTTTTGGATGCCTTGAACTGCCCTATTGATATGGCCCTCTTGGAATATCCTCTTTCTAATTCCTTTGTTCTTTTCCTCTGCCTCTGATCTTCCATTTTTTGTGCAAAATCTTGTATCCTGGCTATGTCCATATCTTTGTTTAAAGAAAAAATAGTACAATCTCTAACCAGATATAGATCCAGCCTATCCACATATTGATGAACTCTGTCATCCATAGTAGCTACAACATTAGGAGCATATCTCGATATGGAATTAAATCGGAGACTTTGCTCCCTCACGCTCATATTCTCCTAACAAAGATTTAAAAATTGATCTACACGGGCCTGATGAATCTTGAATGGAAGATAATGATCAAGAAATGCCTTTTTGAACTCTTTCCAAGGAGCTGGGGGTGCATCAATACCCCTAGATCATTTCCAGTCCTCGTACCAATATATAGCCTTCCCTTTGAATTTATACGCCGCTAACTCCACTATCTCTCTACCCATTACATGCATAACATCTAAGGCCCTTTGAATTTAATCAATAAACTCCTGTTGGTCCTCATTAAGATATGATCCAGTAAAAGTGGGAGGATCTATTGTAAGAAAATCCTATGTTCAAAGGCTAGTCGCCCTATCTGTTCCACTAGGACTGGTGGTAGAAATGGGTTTCCCTTAAGCTTTCCCAGGAACTATACGAGTCAAAGGTTGCACTGTATTTCTATGATCTTGATTAGAAGCATTAATAGGTGGCTTTGGGGATATAGTTCTCCTCCCCCTTATTTCTTCCGGAGTGGAAGAAGTTTCTGAGTGATGCTCAGCTGGAGCCTTACTTTGATTAGCTGGTATAATGGGTGACTTACTAGTCCCCTCTCCGACACCCACATCTACTTGTTTACCGGTATTCTTGCTTCTAGTAACTTGTATCATTATTATAATAAGACAAACAAATGGATCCAGTGGTCAACTATGACTTTATATACATTATAGGCTCTATCGCACGATCTAAGACATGAAGAAAAGAAATAATTCCAAAATGTCCATAGCCTCCTATTTATAGATGCGGTGTATGACACACCGATAAACAATACTCTACATAGACACAACTTTGTAGACACACAAGGACGAACTTCTCTGATACCACTTTTGTCACACCTTAAATCCTATTGGGGCGGACTGGCACCCATAATCGAGGAGGCCCTGGAGAACCAGATCATAACCTTATACTTCCCATGCATACCTCTATGACAACCCAAAATTTGGACAGCATCATGTCACATATAAAAGAAAATAATCACCTGTATAAGCTCGAGCACACATATATATATACAATACTTGGCCGTTGGAGCTATCACGTCTATTAACAAAACACCACCTTGACTGTACACTAGGTCTACAAAGCCTCTAGACATTACACAGAGTTTAACAAAGGTCGGGACATACCCCACCATATAACTAACTTCTATACAATTCCAAAAGTGACTGGATATGACACGAAAAGCCCCAACAGAAACTGGAGCTCGGCAAAAGCAGCTGGATATCCTGGCTCCTACTTGTGCGGTGTATGAGCTGAGGTACCTGTACCTGCAACATGAAATATAGGTCCCCCGTGGGGGATGTCAGTTCAAAATATGTGCTGAGTATATAAAGCTATAGATAATCACACATGATATAGGAGCTGAATAAAAATCATAAATAAGTGAATAAATCATAATAGGAGTGGACCACACTTACTAGAACTTATGACAACCTGTACATTGTATTTATTCAATCACTTTACCTTCGTTCTTATCATCTTTGTAATCATTACTATACTGTGCTTATGTCCCTGGGATACCACCCGATAAGAGAAAACTTCCATCACTTAGTTCAATTAATCTTTGAGATTGTTATTTTGGTCGCCACCGCATTTTTGATACTTCAAAACAATGATACATCAATAAGAGATAAATAAATTGACCATCAATGCAATAACTATGAAGTAAGAACTCATTGTCACATCAATGAAGTGTTTTGGAGTCATCAATGCCATAACAATGAAGTAGAAACTTATTGGTATATCAATGAAACGTTTTGGAGTCATAAATAGCACATAGATCTTGTTTGAGTAACCGGATACCTTGTGACATTCATTAGTGCAATAAACATGTAAGATTTGGAAAACAAGTAAGTATTGGAATGTCTTGACATCTTATAAGGTGGAAACAAGTTCATTGATAACGTAGGACATCATTCAAAACCATTATGGGTCACATTTTATTGAATAACTTTGGAAACTTTCTTAATAGAACAATTGTTCACTTTCATGCCAAAGATATGGTATAGAGTATGCTTTACATAACTGAATGCCAACCTTCAATACTAGTCCCAAATAGACTTCCCGTCTTTTCGGATTACTTATCTACAATGAACATATATAGTAATCTAGTATTAGCAACCAAACGTCACAATTCAACTATTTGAATTCACCAAACTAGTGGTTAAATAGTAAGCCTTCATTACACCATAAAGGGTGTCACTTTAACCCTCTTATACTCTAATGACATTCACATGCAATGCATATTCATACAACATCCTCCAATATCATGTTTGGATTCATTTATCCTTCCAACCAATCCATTAAACCGAATTGACCCATAGACATAAATAATCATCAATTCAATAGTATATCACCATATCCACCTCCCATAACTCAATTACCATATCCACCTTCCACAATTCAATACAACAAAACCATGCAAAATTGTCCGTAACCCTGTTTCCATTACCTTTCAATAACAACCAATAGATATAATCCTCTATCACACATATACATATGGAAAAGAACAAAGGCAAACAATATTCATACCTTATAATTCACCTCTTGATTATGCAATCCTGTTTGCACAAATAATAGGTGTCGTTCAAAGCTCTTGAGATGACAAACACAGTTATCGGATTACTTTAGAATTTCTACGGTTGAATCAAAAGTAATTTAAAGGTCAAATTTGGCTAGGGTTTGTTCTTCCTTAATGATTGATGATGAAAATGAGTTTTTGAACTCATATATATGTATATATACACATATTCCCGTCCATAATATTATAGGAAATGACCAAAATGCCTTTAAAATTTAAATAATGTCAAATCTATCCTTTGGTGGACTGTTTTGATAAGCTAAAGTAGATCGACCATAACTCTTTTCTCCGATATCGGATTTGGGTAAAATTGGTATCATTGGAAGTATAATTCAAAGGGATTTCATTTCAAATAAAGTAGGTCACCCAATTCGTACTATACAAGGAGTTATGGTTGTTTGAAGTTGACCCAAAAATTTGGCTGGCCTCAGTAGTTTGTGTGTAGGAAATTTTCCTGCACGTTTACTATTCCAAAATATCCCAGCCACCGTTTTATAGTTTCAAATTGCTCAATTATAGTCGAAACCTGCCCGTTTTTGGATATTTTTATATCGTTGGAAAACTTATTCAATAATCTTCGCATGGAACCATCGACAGGAAAATTTTGGTATAAAAAAAATAAAATAAAAAAAATTAATTCCATATAAATTAGACCAATACACGTACTTGAATACACCAATACACGTACTTGAATACGGGGTGTTACAGTAGTACTTCAGTGCTCAGAGGTCAGCTTGCTTCCTATATTTGGGAAAGGAAAATGATATCTAAAGGATGTGTTTATTAACTATTTCATGTTAGAGATTCCAATTTCGAGGCTTCTAGTCTTGAATCAGTCCCAGTAGTGAATGAATATTTAGTTGTCTTTCTCGAAGATCTTCTAGGAATTCCTTTTGAAAGAGAAATAAACTTCGGTATTGATTTTCTTTCAGACACTCAACCTATCTCTATTCTGCCATACAGAATGGTACCATCAGAATTCAAAGAACTGAAAGAACAGTTGAAAGATCTCTTAGATAATGGATTCATCAGACCCAGCATTTCCCCATGGGGCACACTAGTCTTATTCATGTGCAAGAGAGACAGTTCACTCAGAATATTTATAGATTACCGTTGACTCAATAAAGTCATGGTAAAGAACAAGCATCCTCTTCCATGAATTGATGACTTGTTTGACCATTTTTATGGTGCCAATTATTTCTATAAGATAGACCATAGATTTGGCTATCATCAGCTTAGAGTTAGAGAATGTGACATCCCAAAGACAGCTTTCCGTACGCAGTATGGTCACTTTAATTTTCTAGTCATATCATTTGATCTAACCAATGCCCCAACTGCTTTCATGGACTTGATGAATCGTGTTTTCAAAAAGTACTTGCACATGTTCATCATAGCCTTCATAGATGATATTCTAGTCTATTTCCGTACTGAGCGCGATCATGCAGACCATCTCAGAATAGTACTCCAGACTCTTAAAATCATTAGTTATTCACAAAATTCAGTAAGTGAAAATTTTGGCTAAGATCAGTACCATTCCTTAGCCATATTATTTTTGGTGATTCCATTAGAGTAGATTCTCAAAAGATCGAAGAGGTAAGGAACTATCCTTGCCCGATCTCTCCATCAGATATCAGGAGTTTATTCGGTCTGGCTGGCTATTATAGATGGTTTGTTGAGCAATTTTCTTCTATTGCATCCCCTATGTCCAGAATTGACTTAGAAAAAAGTCAAGTTTTAGTGGTCAGATCCATATGAGAAGAGTTTTCAAGAATTAAAGACACGACTCACCTCAGCTCCAGTCCTGTCATAACCATATGGTTCAGATAGTTTCATAGTATATTGTGATGCATCTAGAGTGGGTTTAGGTTGTGTCCTCATGCAGCATGGTAAGGTCATAGCCTACGCCTCCAGACAGTTTAAATCCCATAAGAAAAATTATCCAATTCGTGACCTTAAGTTAGCAGCCATAGTCTTTGCCTTAAAGATTTGAAGGCATTATCTATACGGAGTTCATGTAGATATCTTCACAGATCATAAGAGCCTTCAGTATGTTTTTTCTCTAAAATATCTCAATCTTCATCAGAGAATGTGGTCAAATCTCTTAAAAAATTATGACATGAGTGTCCTCTATTATCTGAGCAAGGCCAACGTAGTGGCCGACGCTCTCAGTAGACTCTCCATGAGAAGTATTTCTCATGTTGATGATAGTAAGAAGAAGTTATCCCAGGAATTCCACCAGCTTGCTAGATTAGGCGTTCACTTAGTTGACTCTTCAAAGAATGGTGTATGTGTTCAGAGTAGTTTAGAATCATCTCTAGTTTTTGAGGTAAAAGAAAAGCAAGATAAGGATCCTAGGCTTGGCAAGCTAAAAGAGTCAGTTCAGAATCATAAAATAGAGGTTTTCTCCTAACGGGGAGATGACGTCCTTCGTTGTCAGGGTCATCTCTATGTTCCAGGCGTAGATGACACAAGGCAGTGAATTCTTGCAGAAGTGCATGGCGCACACTAATCTATTAATCCAGGGGAAAATAGGATGTACCTCGACTTGCGGGAGATCTATTGGTGGATTAGGATTAAAAAAGATATTGTAGAGTATGTGGCTAAGTGCTCTATATGTCAACAAGTTAAGATAGAGCATCAGAAGCCTAGTGGTCCTATGCAGGAGTTCAATATTCCTACTTCAAAGTGGGAAGTTGTGAACACAGACTATGTGACGGGATTGCCTCGAACTTGTCGTCAGTATAATTTAATCTGGGTCACTGTAGACAGAATAACCAAATTAGCTATTTCCCTTCTAATTCATACATCTTATACAACCAAGGATTACTTCAATCTTTACATCAAGGAGCTGGTCAGATTGTATGGGGTTTCATTGTCCATTATATCAGACAGAGGTACCCAGTTCATCTTTGATTTCTGGAAAGCATTTCAAAAGGTTCTTGGTACCTAGATCCATTTTAGTACAAACTTTCATACTCAGGAAGATAGTCAAGCAGAAAGGACCATTCATACTTTGAAAGATATGCGAAGGGCGTGTGTAATTGATTTCAAAGGTAGTTGGGATGATCATTTTTCTTTTATTGAGTTTGCATACAATAATAGCTATCATTCCAGTATTCAGATAGCTCAATTCGAAGCTCTCTAGGGTAGGAGATGTAGATCTCCAATCGGTTGGTTCAAAGTTAGTGAGGCCTCAGTCATAGGTCCTGACTTGGTATTAGATGCCTTAGAGAAAGTTCAGTTAATTAGAGAAAGACTCTAGGCTGCTCAGAGTCGATAGAAGTTTTATGCAGATGTCCATAGAAAGGATCTCGAGTTAAATATTGGTAACTATGTCTACCTCCAGATCTCTCCTATGAAAGGAGTGAAGATATTCGGAAAGAAGGGAAAGCTCAGTCCCTGATATGTTGGTCCCTCCAAGATTCTTAGTCGATTCGGCAAGGTAGCTTATGAGCTCAAATTGCCTTCAGATCTAGCCTCAGTTCATCCAGTCTTCCATGTCTATTTTCTTAAGAAGCGTATAGGTGACCCATCAGTCGTAGTCCCTATTCAGAGCATAGATGTTCAGAAAAACCTCTCCTATGAACAGATTCTAATTGAAATCCTAGACTATCAGAGCCATAGATTGAGGAACAAAAAAGTCCCTCTAGGTAAAGTTCTTTGGCAAAGTCAGTCCGTAGAGGGAGCTACTTAGGAAGCAGAAGCAGATATGCATACCAAGTACCATTACCTTTTCCCCACCAACTTAGATCAAGCTTAAGGTAACATTTCTCCTTAATCTTACTCAGTTTCATGATTATTGTACATCACTAACTTAGTATTCAGTCTCATATTCATGTTCCCATGATAAAATTGGTATCAAGTACCACTGTATATTCAATCATGCATTTATGTATCCAATCAGTTATATAGTTATGCATCAGACATGCTTTCTTGTTGTGTGAAAACTTAGTTTGTCAGAACTTTCAGTTATGCATTTATGAATCAATTACGCATGCATCAGATATACATATTTAGTAAGTTATGTTTAGCTTGTCAATCACGTCCTTCATGAGATCATGTTCCATTTATTCATTTTCAGCTCATTGCTTCCCCTCTCAATCAGTCTCATCTGAGGATGAATGTTCTCAAGGGGGAGATGTTGTAATACTAGTGCTTTTTCTTATCTTGAAAATCATCTCAATGATGTTAGAACTTGCTTTGAAATAAGGAATCATTGTTATACACTTGGCATTTTTATAATTTCAACTTCCTATCATGTGGTAATTGAATAATCTTTCCATCGATATATAATTCACCCAAATCCGACACCCAGGGGAAGAGTTAGGTCCTTTTTAGTCAGACAATGTTTGACCTGAGCCTTCAGTGCATCGTAGAGATAGTTCAAATGACAATTGTCAAATTCGAGTATTGGCCTGCGATACTGGCGCTTCGCGCCAAACTTCCCGGTCGTAGCTCCATGTCGCACCACCATGCAATTTCCCAATTAGCAATTTCTAGTGACATAGCACGATAACGTCACGTCGTGCCAAGGGCCCAATTCAGGAAATTTCATTAAAAATTTAATTACGTGTCCAAGGTTAAAATGGTTAATTTGCCCCCTATATAATCTCTTAAACACGTGATTTATCCCTTATTCATCCAAAATATTTATGTTTTTCTCAAATACACTCAACAACTCAAGCTAGGGTTTTCATAAAGGTCCAATTTCAAGAAGGTTTCACTATAAATCTTCATGAAATCATGAACTAAGGTATCCATAGTGTTCATTCATGGACTTCTTTCATCCATAAAGTCCAAGAATCCCTTTCCTAAACTCAAGTTATGAATTTTCTATATGCTTTCATGTTTTCTCTACTCATGTTCATGTTTGATATATGTGAAATTGGATTCCACTCCATGATTTGTTGATAGTTTTTATGTGAGTTTAATTGCTATAGCCATAGATTCATGCAACCCTAATATTTAAACCCTTGAATGATGAAATTAAAATTGAATAATGATGTTTACATGTACCATGCCTGTCATATGTTTGGTTAAATGCCTAGATGAAGGAATATTGTCTAACTAGCATGATATCACGAAATCCCCTTGTATGTACAAGTTCATGCCCATTACATGTTTGATGAAACGCTCCTATGAATGTTTTATGTATTATGATGTTAGTTAAGTCTTCAAGTAAATAATGTTGTGTCAGTTTCCTTCTATCGTGTCCTTGGGGTACTTGTACCCGAAATATTACCTGTGTGCCTATATCCATGTCATGTTTTCACAATACTCTCAGTCAAGCTATGAACTCTTAGACTTCATATAGTTTTATGACTCAGGAAAAATCTCTATGATCTCATGACTCAGTCAGTTGTGAGATATTAGTAGTATTCCATCAGCCACAGAAATTCAGTAACTCAGTCCATGCTCAGTTCAGTTCAGTAAATCATGTTCAGTGTCCATTCAGATGGGAGTAGGAATTTGCACCGAGTGAACCCAAGGATGGGGACTCACCTATTATATGAGGGTGTGATTCTTAGAAAAAATCCTTGTGTTCCAGAACTATGTCTCCAGCATAGGTAGAGACATCGTAGCCTGCAATATGAGGGTAGATGAGGTGGCTTAACCTGTTATGTGAGGGTTCCCACCGTTCTTGCTAGAGTTATCTATTATATGAGGGTTACTCACATGTTGTCCTTACCAGTGGCGCGGGATTGACACCCTTCCAATTAGGGCATAAAACCTTTGGGGCATGTCGGTTAGTTACTACTTCCCACAGTTTTATGTTATAGAATCAGGACTGTTAGATATAGTCAATCAGTCTCAGTAATAGAACTCAGATAGTTCTTCAAATTTTAGGACTGTCAGATGTAGTCAACTCAGATATAGTACAAAACTTAGATAGTTCTATCAGATTCAGGACTGTCAGGTACATTCACCCACATTATCAGTTATACTCAGATATAGTTATTCATGTTATCAGTCATGTAATGTTATTAGTATTCAGAACTAGTAATCATGATATCACGTTGTCACTTACTCTTTCGTAATTATGTATGCATTCTCACGTTCATGTTAGACAATCAGTTAGCTTTAGCATGCATGTGAACCCTTTCATTTTGCCTAACTCACATGTATACTTAGTACATATGTACTGACACATTCGCGCTATAGGCTTTCTTTTTATTTAACACCATAGGTTCAGAGACATGAGTTCCAGATCAGTAGTAGATTCCATTTTCAGCAGTCAGAGTAGAAGTGAGTCCTCATCCTTCGAGGACATAAAGATTTTCTACTATCTCATTGATTAGTTTTTTAGTTGTAGTTAGTTGGGGACATATCCCATCAACTCCTTATTCAGATCCTTCAGAAAGTAGAGGCTTTCAAACTCGATGTAGACTACATACAAACTATCATATTCAGACTTCAGTATTTTCAATTTTGTTTTGGGTATTCTATTATCCCACATAGATGTTACGTTATTCACTTATCTTCATGATCGAACCTTATGGCCATTCAGTGCTTGTTGCCACATTATTATATTATCTTATGCAGTATACAGGTACAGATATCAGTCATGGTTTAGCTTGTGGTCCTTTGATGTCATGATCACCATGTAGCGTTCTTGTTCAGCAAATCGGGTCGTTACAGTTAAAAACTTAGATGCTTATTTATATCAATATTAACAGATATATAACACTAATTTCCCTAAAAAAAATGGCAAAATATACTAATGTGACAACTCTAAAGTGCATAAATACATCCAACATCACCGCTCTACACTTAAAACCTTATTTGTCCTCGAACACCTCTTTACTCTAAGCATTGTAAGCTGAGGAGACTCTAAACTTTTAATACAAGCTAGAAACTCAAGCTAGTACTACAATGACTACATAGATCGCAAGTTTCTGCACTATCATGTTACAAACACAATTAAAAGCTCAGAATACTGCTCCAAGACATCCTAGCCTCAAGAATTGACTCACCAAGTGGAAAACTTATGCATATTGCTAAATCTAAGACATCATATAAATCACCCAACATCCATCAAACATGTGGCTTCACAATAAGATAGTTTCCCATAATCACTCACAATAATGCCATTTATAACACAATAGATACAAGAATCAAATTATGGTCACTCTCATAAAGAATTCACAAGTTACAAATAATGAACCATACACTTACCCTTAGTGTAGTACTCCACTAATATCAGAATATTAAGCTTAGGGTTAAATCAATTTTTACGGGTTGTAATACAGGATAAGGGATGGATAGGAACTATTCTGGCTACTAATAATGACTATCTTCCCTAAGTGCTTTAATACATCTCATTATATAATTAAGACTAATCTCTAACAACCCAATTTACATCATTTCTATCTCCCCACATCTTTTGTTTTTCCCTATCACATTAAGCTCATTCACAAACACTATGGTGGGTGTGTTTTCTATTCACAACTTATTCAATTTGAACAAATTTTTATTCTTTTTCATTCCTCAACTCCTAACCACAACACATAACAATTTTCAACACCAATATCTATCACTTTGGGGCTTCAATTTCGCCTTTCTCCTAATTGAAATTTCAACTCCTTAACTTAATTAATTTTATCCTCAAATTAAGGTCTATCAAAAAAGGGATTGAGGCTACACATGAGGCTACCAAAGAATAAGATAAAGGCTTAATGGGGCTGACTAAGATTATGCACAATGGTAGGTTAAAAGAGGGCATAAAACATGGATATCAAAGAAATGCCTATCTCATCTCCTAAACTCACACTCTTTATTTCATTTTGTACACATACCAGGAATGTTTTAGCATCGGATACACCAAGGAATATACAACAACCTTACATCATACATGGCACATTCTCAACTCATGTCGGATCATCATAGACACATAACCAAACGATCATATGAATTCAAACTAAGCCAACAAAAATAAGAGTCATAATCATGAGGCTAGGAGTTTATAAAGTAGTAATTTACACAATCAACATGCTTTTTAGAATCAAAACACTTGCAGTAAAATATAGCACAAACAA
Source organism: Capsicum baccatum var. pendulum (assembly GCA_030864225.1). Classification (NCBI taxonomy): domain Eukaryota; kingdom Viridiplantae; phylum Streptophyta; class Magnoliopsida; order Solanales; family Solanaceae; genus Capsicum; species Capsicum baccatum. The sequence goes on along the minus strand of CM061560.1, from coordinate 98,648,768 downwards.
GAACATCTTATTTATTCCTAACACAAAAAAAAAATTAAAATTACTCCAAAAAAGGGGAATTTCCCCACCCCACACATAAAAATCTACCTTGACCACAAAGTATAATTTAAAAGGTAGAGATAAAAGTACTCCCTGAGGCCTCTAGGCTTTGCTAGTAGCTAATTTACATATTAACGGGGTCTGGGGACCCCACACATAGTCTTCACCTTACTCCTTAGCTCTATTTTTCTAGTACTAAGACTTCCCATCGACTTGTGACTCAATAAAAAAAAGAAAATAGTGAAGTAAAAACTAAAAATAATAAAAATAAAACACTTAACTTGGGTTACTTCCCAAGAAGGGCTTGATTTAGTGTCGCGGCATAACCCAATCAATTTGATCATCCAACTTGAGGATATTAATTTTACCCCCAACCATGCACCCATCATTTTTGTTCTCTCATAGGGTAGTGGTATAAGGATTAAGGAATCGAGCAATTGATGGTACATGGTAAACCACTTGGCCTTGAAGTGAGATGTATTTTTATGTTGCTTTTCTGGTGCAAAATCACGAATATAGGATTTATTTTCCTCATCTTCACACTCTCCTACTATTTTAGATGATTTCATAGACATGATATCATCTAAACATAATGTAGAAAAATACTTTGAATGGGGCCCAACCAATCCCACTTCAAAATTTACACAATCTATAACACCCTTAGTCATATTCACCTTCTCAATTGCAGTCTCAAAAGAAAGATGACAATTGAGTAACTGCAATTCCTGTGTTTGCTCAACTAATTGGCTAGGATCCTTCTTTGGTTTTCTCATCCTATGAAGAGATGGTGGTGGTGGTATCTCCTTAACCTATTCAGCAACTAAATCTTTTGAATGCTCAGACTTCCTTATATTATCAGCAACTTTGTCTATAAATGGTTGGGAAGTCAACTATACATCTCCTCTAGAGTTATCATTTAGCGTTCAACTTTTACGTCAATTTAAGTACAAGACGGTCATCAACAATATACTTACCGAACAATGGTGTCAGGTCGAACCCATGAGGAACAATGTGAGTGGCAACTAAATGAATTTGAAAAGATAGATTTTATATAAATTCAAACCAATAGTACAAAAGATAAAAATTTGGGGTTTGAAAGGTATCACACTTAATATTTTTTTTTGGGGATTTTCTAGTATTAATTTGGGGCTATGAATAATTAGAGTCTAGGAAACTAGGCACAGATCTTGGAAATATACGTTCCTAGGGGAAACACATGCATGCGTGTGTGATAATTCAATGTAAATTCTAAATGTTGGTGATGTGGTGGGCTAGGTTAAAAATCCTTGAGGCTAGTTTGTCAACAAAACCCAAGGGTATCACTAATTGATCCTTTTGAGTACCTAATGAGTATTTCAATCAAAACCACCTAATACTTAAATTAGACACCTATATTTCTAGAATAGTTTCTTAAGTATAGTCAACTTCACAATCAACCTTATGTTTAATATAGTGAAAATTAGTCAAATATGCTCATAAATTATCTATTACTTCCTTGGTTCACACATCCCTGTTTCATGGATGATGTGGGTCCCTAAAGTTAACCTAAACCCATCTTTCAAGGATGGTTTGAGCTTTCAAGAGTTTGGGATTTTCATCCATCAAACCCATTTGGATATTTGGGGCTTTTACTAACCAATCTCAACCAATTTACTCAAGAAAGTATAGAAACCAACATCAAAAACTAGTAAATGCGCAAACAAATCACATATCACATATGTTTAAACCTTATACAACATAATCCCCAGAGGAAAAACTAGCTACTCATAAGATAAATAAGTAAAGATTTTACCCAAAATCTCCATTAATTTCATTTGAGTAAATTAAATGAATATTACTTCAAACTATGAGATCCAACATATCATCAATGGGAGTTCACTAATTCTTCACTTGAAAGTGTCTCCAAAGCATTCTTCACCCAAAAATTATACAATATTTTCTTCTCCAAGAATGGATGCTACAAACCCTATAATAATGTCAAATTTTAGGAAATATGGAATGTGATAGATGATTAGGGCTTGAGCCTTCCTTTTGGAAAATTAGGAATCAGCCATGTATATTTCCATTTCTGCCATTAGGCTACACTCTTTCGCTAGGCCGTAATCATAGAGTCAATGCTGCAGCTGTGGTTTCCATGACCACAATTGGCTTCCGCAATTGTAAGTTGTTAACCTGCTTGACTGACCACGACTGTGGTAACTAAGGTCATTTCTACTCCAGCTCTTTATCTGCACTTTCTTGCGTCCTTTTGATCATTTTCAGCTCTAATCCAAACCTTTCTATCTGATCAACTCTGTGCCTACAAAATATGGATATTAGTGGTAAAATCACCAATCATAATTGTCTTAGGAGGTTCGTCATTCAGCTCTTTATCATTCCTCAAAGTAAATGCTTTTACTTAGTTAGAAGTTTCACTGTCACTTGGCAAACCACCTTGAGTCCTGGTATTTTCTTCCTACTATATTTACCCCTAACTAATTCTCCAAATTCTTTGTATCAAATTGCTGTTTATTTATGTCTATGATAACTGTGCGTAAGACGCTAAAATTTGTTTCAGCATCCCCTTCATAGTACTAGTTTGAGTTGAGGACTGATTTCCTTGAACCTGCTGCTGCTGAAACTATTATTGTTGATTGTTCCATGATTTAATTTGTGGATGCATAGGACACTCTTGATTTTAGGTGTTCACATAATATTGCCTTTGAGCATAGCCCACAAATATTATTGAATCAGAATTGACAGCACACATCATTTCAGAATGACCACTATTGCGACAAACTATACACTAACTTCTGGTCTGATCGACAGATAGGATAATATCAACCTCATATTATGGAGGTCCCATCCACACGCTTCAATCATAATATGGACAATAGGACTCATGATGGGATCTCCATAAAAGTAACAATAATCGCCATCACTCGAAAGCCATCTATCCCAGGATGATATGTTAAGTGGTATGAGAAATAAAATAGCAAAAATAAACTAAAAAGTATAATTGCTAGATTATGTATAAATCAATATAGGTAAACTAAAAATAAGATAGTTTCCTAATTATAAGTCTCCAGCAATGGCGCCAAAAACTTGTTGTACCCAAGCATACATACAAGTGTACGTGGTCTCATAAAATAATACAATGGTATTAAATAAAGCCTGAATATCAATCCCCATAGAGACTGTGTTAGCAATTATCTACTTCTAGTTTATTCATTAAGATAAAATAACCAAGAGAGTTTTATGATTATAATTGAAAGTAAAATAAATAGCGCAGAAATCCATTGACTTTGGATAGTCAATGGATAGAGACCCAGGGTTAAGGCTTACAAACAATCATACTACACAAATGAACTTCAATCGTTATATTACTTGTCTTGGTTATTCGTTAATAGGGTTTATTGCTTGATCTTGGTCTTACGACCTCTAATCATCTACCTAATTTTGAAATTACAACTACATCATTAAGCAAGGATGTAATAATCTAATTATTTTCATGAAGCTATCATCCTACAGGTGAACCAAACAAGGACTATAGGTATATCCCTATCATAGAATCTAATTCAAATTTCTTATTTTATAAAAGAATAAGAACCTTGTTCTATCTACCCCCACGTTCAATGTTTCTATTCCGTTTTCCAAGATTACAAGGTCGACAATGAATGTATTATAAGCTCCATGAATGATTAAAATAGTTATAACAATGATAAATAAGAAACAAGATATGATAAGAAATCAAAACAAACTCAATTCAGAGCAATAGTAAACATGTTCTTGGTCTTAACCCCGGAAAGGGGGCATTTAGCCACTAGTGGACATAACTGTAATCAATATAGTTGAATACATGATTAAATCTACTAAAAACATAAGGAAAACAGATATAAACCCTAAAATAAGTGTTAATCAGTGCCTCTCCAAAGACAAAGAGGTCAAAAAGTCTGTTAAAATTTGTAAATATCATGTATTTATAGTAAAAGAAGTTAAGGCCATATAGGAATTGGTGAGGCATCATGGGACTTGACCACCGGGATAGAGGAGGCGACATGAGATTTAATACCTGAATTATAAGGGAAAAAATTAGACTTATTACCCCAGACTTTAATGGGTGACGCGGGCTAATTGTCTGGCCTTAATGGAATTTGCCAACTTCACTTCTTACTTCATGTTATGCATTTTCCTTCCCTCCATAACCTTGTGATGTTGTTTCTAGTTTATTTAAATCTTGAATATACATTTTTAATCCTCAAAATCAAACCACTAAGCATACTACATCATTATACACCATGGATTAGAGCTCAAAACAACATACATTACATAACAATGTGCTAGAAACACGAGCTAAGACTAGGCATGCTTATGTTGGACTTTAAGTTATTATTTTTACTCTTGGATTGACCCAAATACACTTTGAACATTATGAACCAGTTTTTAAACTCATAAATACACATTTAAACTATTTAGAACTTATTAGACCCGTTAGGATCCAACACAATAAACTAGAACAACACCTAGCTCATACTAGTAAAATTAATTTTCTCGTCTGGACTCTAAATGATCATTTTTAACTCAAACTTGTTTTAAAACACCTTAATACATTGTAATAACTTACTTAAACACTTATATTCTTATTTATATCTGTATTAAAACCTAAAGAATAGAATTTCCCCAAAAACAAGGCTAAATAAGCTAAGATGACAACTCTAAAGTTCATAAATACTCCTAATGTCAACCACTTATTAAGTTGGCTAATTAGGTATTCATTGCTGAATAGAGAATTTGATTGATCAGTTTTCCACTAATGTGGATTTCTTTGGATTTCCTTCAGTTTGGACTTGCTTTTGCTTTGTAGTGTTGGCACAGATGTGATATTAGTATGTTAATGCTTGGATTTGCATCCATCAACCATTATTGATCCAGTTAGAGGCCAGCTTGTTATTGTGGTTGAGTATTGTCTTCTTAAGAAGCAAAGAAAGAAAGTTAGTTGAAAAAGGGATACCTATGGTGAAATCTCTTGGAAGCATTGTCTCTCCATAGATGTTATCAAGATAGTCATGGTCAGAGTATGCACACCTTGTATCTCGTCCCTTCAGTCTTTTGTGCTCCTCCTATCTAATGATTTTTAGGGATTCAATTTCTTTTAGTAATGGATATTGTAATAATTATCTAGGTAATTTTCTCAGTTTATGCATATTTCTTGCATTTTAAGCCTTCCCACGGCTGCAACAAGTCATTTTTGATTTGTCTGAATTTACGGTTATGTTATTAGACAGTTTTTTTGTGGTTTTGGATCATTTCCTTGTTTTTTAGATGTTTATGTTATGGAATTTTTCTTGGACTAAATTTTCTAAAAGTGGGCCAGGATGAGAATTCCCACAATGCCGTCGGGTTTAGAACATTGATTTTAGTCTATAGGATAGATTATATGAAAAATAGATCAATAGGTGTGGGCCGCACATTTAGTTAAAATGATCTCGAATGAAAGTTTTGATGATTTTATTGATTCTAAAATAAAAAAAATTGTATGGTAGCATAGCTCATTTGTCATCTCAGGATTGTGAATTTTTGACTTAGAATATCTGATGTCTGAGGTTACTAGTTCAACTGCTTAAGATACAATTTGAGCGATTAAGTTGTTGTTGCTTTAGCTATATTGGATCATTTTAGCAGCCTAGGCCATTAGGCCAAGGGGTGCTTAAGCAATAAATATACTCTTTCACAGATAATTTTGTAGAGTCGTGGGCACCAATTTATCGATACCCTCTCCCCAATGCCATAATGCTTTAGGGATCGAGGATCAACTTTTGTAGCAGTCGCTTAAGAGACTAGATGACTACTTACGCAACACCTGTGGTTTGTTAAATCCCCTTCTTCACCAAAAATTCACATTAATTTTCTTGTAGTTTTTCCACTATTTTGAGAGCTCAAACAGGGGAGATAATAAGGAATTATCCATTGAAACTAAGGTAATTTTGCCAGACAATCCATGGTCATTTCCCGTTATTTTTCCCATCAATTTCCACCCCATTTCATAGTAAATTCTTTAAAATTCGGTCGTAAATCTTTTGACCTTGGGGACTGATTTGGGCCCTGATTTATGCTCCATTTGTGCTCAACATTTGAGTACACATTACTTTTCTTCCCATAGACCTCATGATGAATTCAATAATGGAGACCATTTGTGGGCTCTACGGGTTTGTTCTTAACCCAAATTCTTACCTGACAATTTATGTAATAATATGGGTCTTGTTTTACTCCTAAGCATGAGTATTTTAATATTTTGTTAGCATGGTGGCATTTTGTAATCATGGAGAAAAGGCGGACTATTTGAGTATAAATTAAGGATTTGTGACTCAGCATCAAGGTAGGCTTCAGTCTACACTTCTTTATTATATAATGTAAATATATATTACATCTAGGTAGGGATTATATGATATAATTGTAGGTAGGATGTCATGACTTAGCCTAAACTATGAGTCAAAGGATAGTAGGGTGAACCAACCCTGAAGATCATATGTGTAATACAGCGATAGGAGCCCATCACCCTAGATTATAAGTATGTTAACCATAGATGATGCTAAATATCCTTTAGTAAAAGGTTTATTGCTTGACCTAGTGGATTACCATGGTTTTTTGTATTATGGTATAATTGATATGCTATTTATATAATATTGGGCCCTAGGTCGTGGTTACTCAACCAGTTGCACTTTGAGTGAGTATTCTATCTTTATAAAGGAAGTGGTTTAGAATATAAATTCTTTAATTCTTATGATTGTATTTTTTGGATACTATTGATAAAATACATAGATTACTGTCCATTCATTCTCTCTTAGTAATACGATTCCATGTAAATCTTGGTTTTATGAGATTCTTGCATAACGGGAATCGTTTCATCTTAATGAATGATTTCTGAGCTTATGGAATTAAAAATGATATTTGAATTTGACCGAGATAGATTTTGGCACATGATTTTACCACTAGTATTTACATCAATCGTAAGATATTTTCGACCATCTACTACATAATGAAAATTTACTACCAGAGTTGACCTCGAAGAATGGAGTTATAGGCTTACACTTTTATACATTATTTAATTCCATGCATCTATTATATATACATCTCCCTGGTACTAAATTGAAAAAATTGGTGATGATGATTATCGGAAATCCTATTTGGGGACTAGGTCAGTCTATATATACTCTAAAAGCCTCTAGGGTCCTCTTCTTTTGTTAGTCATTGTGCAAGAGAAGAGAGATCCTCATAGGTCCTTACTTTTTAATTCATTAAGCTCAAGGAGGTGTATACACTAGGTACGTTATGGAATTAGGATTAGTTATGGTACTATGAATTTACTTTGCATTCCTTCATACATTCACACTACCTATCACTAGTATATTATTAGTGTCATATGAGGGGTTTTGAATATATACATTATGATTGTTATTTTTTTAGTTTTTATTTAACCTTCAAATTTATTGGACCCAATTAGGTATTGTTTGTTCGAACTAGCCTGTTTTTGTATTGTTGATATTATGGTTATTTCGTAGTAGGCAGATTATGGAATGGTATTGAGATTTGAGGTATGATTCTGATATTTTTCCTTTTCATAGTATTTTACATTACAGATAGTGTATTCATGGTTAAATACTCAATTATAGGCCCTGATCATGCTAGTATTATCCTTTCTACTTGGTCAGGATTTCCTGGAGAGGTTAGACTGAATACCTTAGGTTGTACCATTGAATTAAACTTGTATACCTATATAAATATATATATACACTCATATATCTAACTATGGTACTACTATATATCCCACTCTTCCCTCATTTATTAATATCGTATATGCATTCCTAGGAATTATATACTTCTATATATCCCGTTTCTACTCATTATTTTCATATTAGCCAGTGATAAACTATAGTGCTTTAGTTCCTAAGTAGTTCTAGAACAAGTTATTTTATCCTTATTACCTCTATAGCCTTATTTTGTTTATCTTCCTAAATAGTTGCCTGTAGTTTATATTCCTACTATGTGTATTATTTATATTTAAATTATATTTGAAGCTCCGTTGGTAGTTGCCTACTTGATAGCACTGTTTTTACTACTCATACTATATTCTATAGCTTACAGATCATAGTACAAGTTCTCTCCATTATTGTGTGGATCGTGTGGAGAGATCCAAAAGTTTGAAGCATTCCTTCTTGTGCTTTCGACCGATCTCTATATTATATTTAGAGGTCATTTAGTGTTTTACCTTGTACTCTTATTATATTAGAAGTTCTTGTGCTTATTCCACTAGGTTTAGGGTCTGCCTTATCTATATTAGTCTTTTATCATATTTATTCCTAATTTTCCTATCATTACTTAGGAAAGTCTATTATTAAAAGTTACAAACTATGGGTCAGCTTACCTACTAATGGGTTATAGTAGGTGCCATAATGAAATTAGAAACTAGGTCGTGACACTTTTAAAAATGGAGGAAAATAGTTGATAAATTGATGGTAAATTTCATAAAGAAGGGTTGATTTAATAATCAAAGTACTGCTAAAGTGGCCACTAGTTCACATAACTGACTACCGCTTAAGCAACCTAAGTCCACTTAAACTTTCAGGCAAGGAAAGTTAGAGGTCGCTAAAGCAACGGTGTCTACTAAAATTGTATATGCTTAAATAGACAAGGAACTTTAAGAGGTGCTCATCCCAATAACCATAGCCTTGATCATGCTAACCTATGTCGTAGTTTCAATATAGGACTATAATTGTCAATAAAGCTTAACTCACATTGAGGTCGAATCCTCGAGGAGTGAGTCTAGTTTTCAAACCCTATAGTTTTTGATAGCTTCTAAGTGTATGATCATAGTGTAAACAAAATGAAATGCATGAATTAAAATGGGGGACTATTTTGGAAAAATTATGTTACCAAAATTCAAATCAAACTACAAACTCAAATAAATAAATGTATCTAAGATTTTAATATGAGACAAGTCTTGGGAATTTTTTTTTCCTAGGAGCTAATAATGCATGGGTTCGTGACAATTGAATGTAAATTCTAGTTGTTGATTACATAGGTAGGCTAGATTAGGGATTACTGATGCTAGTTTGTCAACCAAACTTCAAGATTATCACCCATTGACCCTTTTGGATCCCTCTTGAATGTGTGGCCATCAAATCCACCTAATTCCTCAATTGGACATCCCTATTTCTAAGAAGATGTGCAATACGTCGATAACTCTCAATTCACCCTATGAATACGATAATGAATAGAGAATAAGATACATATAAATATTGTTAACTATTGCCTTGTCACCCATATCCCTCTTTCATGGATTATATAGGACCCAAAAGTATACTCAAATCTCTCTTTCAAGGATTATGTGAGGTTTTAGAAATTTGGCATTTTCATCCACATATCCATTTAGGGAATTTGGGGTTTTCACCCAAAAATCACAACTAAGTCAAGAAAGAATTTGTAAAACCCATGATCCGCAACCAAGAATCTACACTAATACATCAAAAACCACATATATTTGCACCCTATTTAGACATAATTCCAAGATAAATATTTAGCTACTCCTGCCTACTTTTGCTACATTGATTTACCCAATTCTTTGGAAGCATTTTCTTTTGAATTTTTCTTTTGAACTCTATGTTTTTCCTTCTTTTGATGATTCCTTTCTTTTTCACTTTTTCAATTTCTCTCTTTGCATATCATCATAGGCATCCATATTTGACTTAAACTCAAACAAGAATATTCTACAATTTAACTTCAATTGCACTAAAATCAAATTGAAAATTTCAACACAATAGTTTCACCGATTTTGTAGGGTTTCAATGTCTCCAAATTCAATTTTCAAAGTGTAGAATTCCAAATAATAAAGGGTTTTTGCCTTACAATGGATTTGGGGTGGCTAAAGAAAAATATACAAACTCTCCTGGGCATAAACTTGCTATGCCGCGAGTGTTGCAGCTTTCTTGCAATCGTTGCTACCGTGACCACCGTAATACTCTCTTGATCATCAATAGTTGACAAATCTTGACTTATTAGGATTGTGACCCTCAGACCGAGGTTGCAGTAAATAAGGGTCAGATCCTCCTTCTGCACTTTTCTTCCCCTTTTAATCCTTATTCAGCTCATTTCACTCCTTTTTTTCTTATCACCTATAGACCTACAAATATGGGAATTAGTGTATCAAATGACGATTTTTTTTATTCATATCATTAAATCATAGTAATGTTCCTGAATTTGGATGTAAATAAGTGGTAACTATAATGCCCTGAGAGTACTCCCTAGGCGTCACATGGTGCTTATAGTTTAGGGGGACCACAAGCTAACCCATGAGTTGGTACCTATCATAAACACTGAATGATAATATCATAATTGCGGAAAACATCTAATATTGCCATAAGGTTTTATCACTGAATCAATACTGAAATATGAATCTATAGAAAAACTGACTGAACCTGGTTAAATACTAATAAACAGACATGTGAACAGAAAATTCAAATACTGAATAAGTGACTCTAATAGCTGAAAAACCTCTAAAACTAAATGAATGTGAGTTGATGGGATAGACTGCAACTAACTCCAACTAACTACTAACTGAGATATGTAATAAAGTAAGCCTATTCACGAAGTATGAGGTCTAACCATTGCTACTACTAAGGATTTGATAAGTCTAATCGTGAGTCGAGAACTTAGAGTCAGAATATATGACATAATCCATCATAGTGCAAAATAAAAGGTATGCTATCAGTACTTTGAATATACTGCTATGCTAAATGAGGTAGAATCATATGCATGGTTTCATTAACAGAAATAATAATTAACTAAATATGCATGTAAAACATGGAGTACTAAATAGAGAGCATGAAATTTATAGGTACTGAGAATATGTGGAAATTTGAAAATACTGAGTATGCATGAAAAATTTGTAAATAATTAGGATGCGTGGCCAAACATATATCATGAATTGAGTACAATTTGTAAATTAAAATACTGAAATAACTGAAATATGTATGCTTTAGTCAAACAATACTAGGACTGAATAACTAAACTGGGACAATAACTGAGATTGTATCTGAGACTGTGGGAGGTCTCATCTAACTGACATTCCCGAATTTGAGCTAATCGGGGTCCAACCTATAACCCAATTGGAAGGGTGTTAATATCGTGCCAGAGTACTAACGATGGCTATGTGGATCCACTAAAGTGATATAATGTCTAAAGGACTAAGGGTGTCAAATGTGAATTGACGGGTGACCCCTACCAGATAGTCAAGCTTAATCTTATGGTTGATTTCTCATACCCTACGTTGGCTACATAGTTCTGGAATGTAGGGAATGTTATTAATGACTCTGCCTATCTGATGGGGAAGCCGTCATCCCTACACTCGGTTGGTGCTAAATCCTACTCCCAACTAAAAGACAATAAAATACTAGACTGTTCTAAGTTCATCTGACTGTTCTGATAATGCTCATATTATGTTCTGAAGACTATTCTGTAATGTACTAATACTATACTAAGTAAATAGCTATAGATTTCGGGTATTCAATACCCCCAGATCTCAAAACAATAATAGTAAAATACACTAAATCTTGAAGGATAAAACATGAAGGGTTCTATTTAAATCAAGCACTGTTGTAGGCATTTTACCAAACATTTGTAGTTCAGGATTTAAAACAATCATGGAATGCCATGGAACATGTTAGAATAGCATGAATCCATCATAATAGCATTAATTAATGGTTTAATTTAATAAGTAATAATATTCAAACTTGGAGGATTGAATAATAACAATAATTTCATGGTAGCATGGTATAAAATAAATAGTACGTGGAGATTCATGGATGAAATCATAATCTGAAGCATAATAACTTTAAAAGATTATAACTTGGTGATTAAAATAGGTTAATTTGGCTCCATGGATGAAATAAATCTATGGATGAACATCCAACATACCTGGGATAGTGAATTTCTTAAAGTTCTGGGAGAGTTCTTGAGGATTGGCCTTGAACTTGAGAGCTAGGGTTTCTTGTTCTTAAAAAGGGGATCTTTGATTATGTGAGGAATTGAAATAATGATGAATATTTAGTGTGTTTAGTGGTTAAATTTTATGTTTTAGGTTAATTAGGGCTGTGGAAAAGACCCAAATACCCCTGAACAAATTTAAAAATAGAAGCTGAAAACTGAAGATCCCGATTATTGATCTTGGTGTGGCGCGCCACTATCGTCCCAGGCTACTGGAAAAGGGTCTATTGGGACCTAGAAAAACACCACGATGTAGAGATATCACGTTAATCCTTTGAATTGCCAATTTGGCCAACTCCGCAATGCACTACCATCGTAGAGGCCCACCGGAATTTACCAAACTAGAAATTTGCCTGCTCCGTGATGCGCCAATATCGCGGAGTCACACTGGAAATTGACAATTGTCATTTGGACTGTATGCACAATGTGCTAAGGTTTAGAATGATGATGTTTAATGCCTTAAACCTAAAATCACCATAACTTCTTACCCGGTTATCAGATTTGGGCGAATTTTATATCATTGGGAAGCTAATTGAATTTCCTATTCAATGGCAGCTCTATACTAAAAATAATGAGTGTTTCGAAAATTTTATATAAAAATAATCATGTATTGGGAATTTTATTATGCTAGGGAAATACGGGGTGTTACAATATCTCCCCTTTGGAATAATTCATCCTTGAATGAAACTAATGAAGCTGAGGAAAACTGTTGGACTGAGCTTACGCATTGAACATACATATCTGATGCATGGGTGACATGTCTAAACTGATGTTTAAATGCAAAACTGACATGAACATAATATACAACTAAAATTGAGCAAAATAAAGAGAAATCTTAAGAAGATTAGTACCTTATACTGAATCTAGATTCACAGAGAAAAAATGAGGGTACTTGGTCCATATATCTGCTTCTGCTACCCAAGTGGCTCCCTCAACGGACTGATTCTGCCAAAGAACTTTGACTAGTTGAACTTCTTTGTTCCTTAGTCTACGAACTTGATTATCAAGAATTGCGACTGTAAATTCCTCGAAGGAAAGACTATTCTGAATATCTACACTTTCTAAGGAAATTACAACAGCTGGATCACCAATACACTTTTTCAACAATGAGACATGGAACACTTGTGTACTGAGGCTAGATCTGAAGGTAACTCATGTTTGTAAGCTACCTTTTCGAAATGACTGAGCATTCTGAAGGGACCGACATATCGGGGACTGATTTTCCCTTTCTTACCAAATCTCTTTACTCCTTTCATGGGAGAGATTTTCTAATACACAAGATCACCAACCTCAAACTTGAGATCCTTTCTCCTCACATCATTATATGACTTTTGTCGGCTCTGGGCATCCCTAAGCCTTTCTCTGATTAGCTGAACCTTCTCTAACACATCAAATACTATGTTAGGCCCTATTACTGCAACCTTACCTACTTCAAACCACCAATTGGAGATCTACATCTTCTACCATAGAGAGCTCAAATAGAGCCATACAGATATCGTAATTATAGTTGTTATTATATGTGAACTGAATCAAAAGTAAGTGGTAATCCCAGATACCTTTAAAATCAACTGCACATGCTCTCAGCATATCCTCAAGAGTCTGAATGGTCCTTTCTACGTAATCGTCTTTCCAAGAGTGGAGGGTTGTACTGAGTAGAACTTGGGTACCAAGACGCTTTTTGAATGCTTTACAAAAATAAAAAGTAAACTGGGTACCTCTATCTGAGATGATAGATAAGGGAACACATTGCAACCTAACCAAATCTCTGAAATAGATTTTGGCATAGTCCTCGGCTAAATAATATGTATGGACTGGCAAGAAATGAGGTGACTTGGTCATCCTATCTGTGATAACCTAAATAAAATCATTCTGAAGACGGGTACAAGGCAAACGTGTCACAAAATCCATGTTCATTTCCTCCCACTTCCAAGTGGTAATACTGAACTCCTGTATGGACCCACTAGGTTTCTGGTGCTCAATCTTAACTTGAAGACATGTAGATCACTTAGCCATAAACTCTGCCATATCTCTCTTCTTCCCACAGCACTAATAGATCTCCCGCAAATCACGATACATCTTTGTGGCCCCTAGATGAAAATGTGCACCATGTGCTTCTGCAAGAATTCATTACCTCAAGTCATCTATACCAGGCACACACAATCTACCCTGACGATGCAACATACTATCTCGTACTTGGGAGAAAACCTCAACTTTATGATCTTTGGCTTATTCTCTCAACTTAACTAGGTTGGGATCTCTATCCTGCTTTTCTTTCACTACGGAAACTAGAGATGATTCTGAGCTACTCTGCACCTAAACACTACCCTCTACTAAGTGGACTAAGTGGACACCTTATCAGGCAAGCTAATGCACTTCCTGATCTAACTGCTTCTTACTATCCTCAACATAAGCTACACTACCCATGGATAATCTACTGAGAGCATCAGCCACTACATTGGCCTTGCCCTGATGATAAAGAACACTCATGTCATAATCATTTAATAATTCTAACCACCTTCTCTGACAGAAATTTAAATCTTTTTGAGAGAAAAGATACTGAAGGCTTTTGTGATCTTTGAACACATCCACATGTACCCTATACAAGTAATGCCTTTAAATCTTTAAGGCAAACACTACATCTGCTAACTCAATATCATGAGTAGGGTAATTCTTCTCATAGGGTTTAAGCTATCTAGAGGCATAGGCTCTGAACTTACCTCTCTACATTAGCACACAACCCAAACCTACTCTGGATGCATCACAGTATATAACAAGACAATTTGAACCTTCTAGTAGTGTTAAGACTACGGCTGAGGTGAGTCGAGTCTTCAACTATTGATAACTCTTCTTGCATGAATCTAACCACTAAAACTTAATTTTATTTTGAGTCAATCTCGACATGGGCATGCAATATAAGAAAATCCTTCAACAAACCGATGCTAATAGCTAGCTAAATCCAAGAAACTCATGATATTGGATGGAGAGATGGGTTTAGGCTAGTTTCTCACCGCCTCGATCTTTTGAGGATCAAGTCTAATGATATCACCAAAAATAATATGGCTAATAAAAGATATTTCTCTTCGACAGAATTCATACTTATTGAATTTAGAAAACAATCGGTGAGCTCTAAGAGTCTGAAGCACTACTTTAAGGTAGTCTTCATGGTCATTTTTGCTACGAGAGTAAAAAAGAATGTCATCAATGAAGAATATGACGAACATCTCCAAGTATCAGGTCCATCAAGACTGTTGGGTAATTTTTAAGATGGACGGACGTGACTAGAAATTTGAAGTGACCATATCGAGTTTGAAAAGCTATTTTTGGAATGTCACATTCCCTAACCCTGAGCTGACGATAGCCTGATCTGAGGTCTATCTTTGAAAAATAGCTGGCATCTTGAAGTTGATCAAATAAGTCATTAATTCTAGGAAGTGGATATATATTCTTGACTATGACCTTGTTCAACTGATGGTAGTCAGTGCACATCTGGAGAAAACCATTTTTCTTATGTACAAATAGAACTAGTGTGCCCCATGGGGAGATGTTGGGTCTAATGAAACCCTTTTCTCGGAGATTCTTTAACTGTTCTTTCAATTCTTTGAGTTCAGCTAAAGCCATTTTGTATGGTGGAATAGATATGGGCTAAGTATCTGGGAGAAGGTCTATTCCGAAGTCGATTTCCCTTTCGAGAGGAACTTCAGGGAGATCTTCAGGGAACACATTCGGAAATTCCATAACTACTAAAATTGAATCAAGGGTGGATGTTTCTGAGTTAGAGTCTTTGACTCACACAAGATGGTAAATACACCCGTTTGATATTATCTTTCTTACTTTAAGGTATGAGATAAATTAACCCCTAAGAGCTATAGTACTACCCATCCATTCGAGGACTAGTTCATTTTGAAACTAAACATGAACTATTTTGTTTCTACAATCAACTAAGGCATAGCATGAGTGGAGCCTATCCATGCTGAGAATAACGTCAAAATTCTTCATCTTTAACTCCACGAGGTCACTGAGGTAATTTTCTGAGATATTATGACCGGACTGTTCCTGTATACCTATCTGGCTATGATGGAAATGCCTACTAGGGTAGACATTGAAAAAGGCTCTGCTAGAGTTTCAGGATTGACTTTAAAGTTGATGGCTATATATGGAGTTACAAAGAAAAGAGAAGCTCTAGAGTCTAATAATGCATAAACATGTAAGTGAAAGACTTTCAACTTACCAGTAACTACACTAGGAGAATTTTCCTGATCTTCGTGGGACTGAAGAGCATATAATTTATTCGGACACTGACCACTGGTAGCACTGGAAGCGACACCCGGTTGAGTCGAGCGACCAGATAGAACTGACGACTGATGGGACTAGCCCTGTTGGCGCACATACCTATCTTTCTGAGAAACTACTCGACACTCCCGAATCTGATGGCCTAGCTTTCCATACTAGAATTACACATCATTACCCGCTCTACACTCATCCTGATGGAGTCTGCCATATTTTTGACATAGATAATTTGTACAAACACTTCTAACACTGACTTGGGATTTCAAGCCTGGTGCCCTATCCCTATTGTAATTTCTACATTTAGGTATTGGGGCATTGTCTAAAGAGGGCGGTGGGGCTGTAGACCTCTGGTAAAACTGAGGGTAGTTACCACGTTCAGAGTTTAGATGATTAAAATTAAAACTACTCATCCTAGCTCTCTTGTTTCCTCTCTCCCTCTGCTTAATATTTTGCTCTTCTACCTATTACCATGGACCATCAGCCTATACAAGTCTATCTCACTAATAAGCATTGTGTTCCTGCACTCCTTACTACACTATCAGATACACCAGAGACAAACTTACTCATCTTGGACCTGTTATCATCCACCACATGAGGAGCATACCTAGCTAACTGAGTAAACTTGAGGGAATACACCTTCACGCTCATGTTACCTTAGCTCAAGTTAATGAACTCTAACACTTTGGATACTCTAAACTATAATGGGACGAATCTGTCTATGCAAGTTGTGGCAAACTCTTCCCATTCTACGGGCCCTGCATCTACACCTCTATTAACTTTCCGCTAGTTAAACCAAGTATGGGATCCATTCTACAACTGGGATGCATCCAACTCAGTACTCTGACTAGATGTCACCCCATAGAATCCGTGACCTTCTGAAATATATCTAAGAATTCCTGTGGATCCTCTTCATACTTGGATCCCATGAAAGAAGGAGGATTCATTTAGCTGAAATCCTAAATTCTAGGTTCAACAGTATTGGCCACTGGGTTGGCTAGAATAAGAGCTGCCCGTTTATTTTGTGCTATTACAAAATTGGCTAGAGTAGTGAACGCAACCCTAAATTCTGCTTGAGAGACGTGCTTGTCCGGAGGATCTGCTTGGATGGGCTGAGGGGCTGGCTGGTTTCCAATTCTTCTTCCATTCTTCTTGGGACGCATGTTCTATAAATGGAAGAAAGAATAGAGTAGACAGGGAGTTTAAGTTCAGATCATGCTCACTCGCATGACATAAATACTGAAAGAAGGGAAAATTTTCCTAAACATGCCGTAGCCTCTTGACCATAAGTATGGCGCGCTACACACCTTTGCACAAGACTCGACTTGACGCAACTGTCTCACTTCCTAGGAAACTTTAAAACCTTAGGCTCTGATACCAAGTTTTTAATGACTCAATAGTACACCCTAGGAATCACACGGTGCTTATAATCTCGGGGGACCACAGACTAACCCATAAGTCGGTACCTGCTCTGAGCACTAAATGATAATATCATAACTATGGAAAACATCTGATATTTCCATAAGGTTTTATTACTCAGTCAATGCTAAAATATAATTCTATAGAAAAAATGACTAAACCTAGTTAAATACTAATAAACTGACATGTCAACTAGAAATCCAAATACAGAATAAGTGACTCTAATGTCTGAAAAGCCTCTAAAACTGAATGACTATGAGTTGATGGGACAGGCCCCAACTAACACCAACTAACTACTAACTGAGATATGAAATAAAGTAAGCATATCCTCGAAGTATGAGGACTCACCACTGCTACTGCTGAGGATATGATAAGTCAAATCACGATCCGGGAACTGAGCGTTACAAGCTATAATATAATACATCATAAGAAAAGGTATGTGATTAGTACTTTAAATATACTGGTATGCTAAATAAGGTAGAATGATATGCATGCTTTTATTAACAGAGTTAATAATTAACTAAATATGTATGTAAAGCACGGAGTAGTGAATAGAGAGCATGAAATTTGTAGGTACAAACAATATATGGAAATTTGTAAATACTGAGTATGCATGAAAAATCTGTAAATACTTAGGATGCATTACCAAGCATATAACAGAAATGAGTAAAATTTGTAAACTAACATACTGAAATAACTGAAACAATTATTCTTTTGTCAAACAACACTAAGACTGAATAACTGAACTGTGATTGTAACGGAGACTATATCTGAGATTGTGGGAGGTATCATCAAACCGATATTCCCCAATTTGAGTTAATCGGGGTCCAACCTGTAACACCAGTTTGAAGGGTGTTAATACCATTCCAGAGTACTAACGATGGCTGTGTCGATCCACTAAACTAATATAATGTCCAAAGGAATAAGGGTGTCAAGCCTAAACTAATGGGTGACCCCTTGTAACTCCCCAGAAAACGGGTCCTAGAGCGTCACATGGTGCTTAAGGCTATGAGTATCCCCAAGATAACCCTTTGAGCCATTTTCATCCAATTCAACACAAACCAATGGGGTTTCCATAAATAACCCTCAAATATCAACAGAGTAATCTTCATCCAAGAATAAAAGAATTTCAGAAAGATAACAAAACATAACTTATTCGTCAACTCCCAACATCTATACTAGTCTGACAAGCCTCTACAAAAATCAATAAAACCAATGAGCCATTGAGACATACCCCAACTGAATCATACTCAGTTATCAAATGTAAACAATTCTGTGAAACCATCATTAGACATCATGTCCTCATAACATGAGGACTCACCACAACAGAGGATGTAGAACAGCGTTCCCGAAGAATCACTGTCGAACCTGAAAATGAGCACCTGAACCTACATTCTCAGAAAATGTAGCCCACATCCAAAGATGTGGGTCTGTACCATTGAAAGGAACCGTGTATATGAGGGTGTATGCAGTTGTATAAACATCATCATCATTAATATTTATAATAAATATGCAAGATGTATGAAAGGCTCACACAGCCCAAAGAAAATCATCATAATCATGAGAGGATGAAATAAGTACAATAGCACATGTGAGTCATCATATAATTTGTCAATCAATTTTAGTTCATCAAGAATATCAATTCATAAAATGTAAATATCATTTAAATCTTTCCAAAGAATAATTTTCACAGTTCCCCTTTCAAATCAGTTCACCATTCACCATAGACACAAGGAAACACACACACACTGGGAGATCCTATAACCGACATAAACCATATGAGCTACATGGAGTCCAACGTACAACCCATGTTGGGGAGAGCCTTCCTATCTTTGCCATCGGAGTAGGACTATCGATATCAAATCCACACAAACCAGTGATCATTATATAAATCTGCCTCAGGCTCACTCTTATGGGGTCACGTACTTCTAGGGAAGTAAGGTCGGTTTATCCCTCCTACTCGGTGCTAAAGATTTCTCCCAAACTTAGCTCAGATCATTTCAAAGATAATCCACACAAAACAATTTTTGTAATATATATAAATATACATCGGGAGCCATCATGCTTCCCATCTATCAAAATTAACCACGTTGTGGATTTCTTTCACACTCGATTTCAAAACAACATCATTAAGACCAAAAGGTCAAATCATTAAAAATATCTCAAATACTCAACATTAACGTGCTTTAACACACACTTTCTCAAAAAAAACATAATTTCCAATGGGGATTCAGGACCCAAATATCAAAATCATGATAAATATTGTTCAAGATTCATGCTTTATATCTCCACAAATATAAATTCATCTTTTAGAATCATAAACATCAAGATTTCATAATAATAATCAAAAGATATGGTTTCATGCTTCAAATTCGTAAAAATCAAATAAAAATCATGCCTTTGTAAAGAAAATTACTTTTGGGAACAAGAATGAAAGAGAGTTCTTGTTGAAAAACCCCACATACCTTAAATGATGAACTTTAGATCGATACTCGTTCTTGAGATGTTAATCGTGCCTTTGAATAATGGTTCTTGGAGTTCTTGAACTAGGAACTTGGAATCTTGAATAAATTTGCAAAATTAATGGTGCACTTTGGAGGTTCTTGAAGTTGGATGTAGGAGCTTAGGGTTTTATTTTTGAGGAAGTTTGATGAAATATATCATATAATGCTTCTAATAGGCTTTAATATAGGGTTTGGACGGATTTTGGGTGAGGGGGATTGACCAAAACGCCCCTAAAAATCAAAAAAATTCTCGAATCTGTCCTTTGATGGACTGTTTTGATAGTCTGATGTAGATCAACTATAACGTTTTACTCCGATATTCAAATTGGATGAAACCAATTTCATTAGAAAGAGGAATCTCATATATTTTCGTTGATATATAGTATATCACCCAGATCATTGTGTACGAGGAGTTATGATCATTTGAAGTTGACCCAAAAATTTGCTTTTGATAGACTGAATTAGATCGACCATAACTTTTTGCTCCGATAGACAAATTGGATGAAACCAATTTTATTGGAAAGAGGACTGGCAGAGCTTTCCGTTGATATGCTAAGCCTCAGTACCGTTCTATTACTCAGATCATTATGAAAAAGGAGCTATGATCATTTAAAGTTGGAGTAAAAATATGCTAAGCTTCATTACTTTTTCCTGGACGTTTTACTGTTCACTACTATTCACGATTTGATCGGAATGTTCATAACTCGTCGCTCGGGTGTCCGTTTTGGATGATCCACATATCTTTTGAAATCTTATTTGATACTCTACGCAATAGTGGGTCATAATATAAGACATACAGCACGGAAAATTTATAATTCATTCTAGAAGATAGAACCCAACACATTTACGCACAAAATTTCAACAAAAAATTTCTCAGGGTATTACATCATCTCCCTTGGAAACATTCATCCTCGAATGACGCTAGCCATGCCAAGATTAGATAGGGAATAGATATTTCAGCTGAAACCATTCATTAGACTCATCAACACATCGTTGTTCACTCCGAATGCAACATAGAATGCATAAATTCAAGAAACTACAGCTGAACACATAATAAATGACAGCAGAACTGCTGCAACTTTTATCAATAGAGCATGATTTAGGAAAGAACGGTACCTTCGGCTTGATTGGAGTTCGCAAAAAATAGGTGCAGGTACTTGGATCGCATATCCGCCTCAGCTTCCCAAGTTTCACCCTCAGCAGATTGGTTTCGCCACAACACCTTGACCAAGGGAACTTCTTTGTTCCGTAGTCTTCCGACACTGAAATCAATAATCTCAATAGGAATCTCATCAAAAGAAAGCTTTCCTTGAAAGTCAGCACTCATAGAGGAATCCATTACCACAACATCGCTAATATGATTTCTAATCATAGAGACATGGAATATTGGATGAACAGAGGACAACTCGGAAGGCAACTCGACCTCAGAAGCTACCTTACCAACACAACTAAGAATTTTGTAAGGACCAACATAACGGGGACTAAGCTTCCCCTTCTTTCTGAATCTCTTCACCCCCCTCATGGGTGAAATTTTCAGATACACTAGGTCACCAACTTCAAACTCAAGGTCTCTCCTTCTAACATCCGCATATGGCTTCTGATGACTCTACGCAGTTTTCAACCATTCCCTAATCAACTTAACTTTTTCCATAGCCTCAAATACAAAATCAGGACCACTCATAGCTGCTTCACCCACCTCGAACCAACCTATGGGTTATCTACACTTCCTCCCATATAAGGCTTCAAATAAAGCCATGTCAATACTAGAGTGGAAACTGTTATTGTATGCAAACTTTATTAACGGTAGGTAATCATCCCAACTTCCCTTAAAGTCAAGTGCACAAGCTCTCAATATATCCTCTAAGGTCTGGCTGGTCCGCTCAGCCTGACCATCGGTCTGCGGTTGAAAAGCAAAACTCAAAAGCACTTGGGTACCAAGATCCTTCTAAAAAGCTTTCCAAAATTGCGAAGTGAACAGAGTACCCCTATCCAAAATGATACACAAGGGAACTCCATGCATTCTAACTAGCTCTCGAATATACAATCTAGCGTAATCCTCAGCAATATATGAAGTATGAACAGGCAAGAAATGGGCAGACTTAGTCAACCTATCAACCATAACCCAAATGGAATCATGATGGCATCGGGAAGGAGGTAAATCAATCACGAAGTCCATATTTATCTCTTCCCACTTCCAGGTGGGAATACTAAGCTCTTGCATCATACCACTAATGTCTTTGGTGTTCAACCTTAACCTGTTGGCATGTTGCACACGCTACTATATATTTCTTCATGCCACTACACCAATAGATTTCCCGCAAGTCTCGGTACATCTTGGTGGCAACAGGATGAATAGAATACTGCGCCCCTTGCGGTTCAGCCATAATTCTCTATCTCTAATCATCAACATTTGGGACACACAATCTATCCTGCAATCTCAACACACCATCTCCCCCTTGGGAGAAAACCTCTACTTTTTGGTCCTTGACTGACTCCTTCAGTCTGACCAAACTAGCATATAAGTATTGCTTTTCCTTCACTTTTGAAACCAAGGAGGATTCAAAACAACTATGAACCCCTATACTACCTTCAGCTGAGTCAAACAACCTAACCCCCAATCTAAACAAACAATGTACATCACGAGCCAACTCTTTCTTACCTTCTACCACCTGCGACACACTACCCATGGACACTCTACTTAGGGCATCCGCCATAATATTAGCCTTACCCGAATGGTATAATAGACTCATATCATAGTCCTTTTACAATTCTATCCATCGTCTATGCCAAAGATTCAAGTCTCTCTGGGTAAACACATACTGCAGACTCTTATGATCAGTGAAAACATCAACATGGACACCATACAAATAGTGTCTCTAGATTTTCAAAGCAAACACAACAGCAGCCAACTCAAGGTCATGGGTGGGGTAATTTTTCTCATGGGATTTCAACTGTCTAGAAGCATAAGCTATCACCTTACCCTTCTGTATCAATACACAACCCAACCCAACTCTCGAAGCATCACAGTACACCACAAAACCATCAATACCATCAGGCAAAGTCAAAACAGGGGCTGAATTGAGTCGAGTCTTCAACTCCTGAAAACTCTTCTCACAAGATTCGGACCACAAGAACTTCACATTCTTTTGGGTCAATCGATTCATAGAAGATGCTATAGAGGAGAAACCCTCAACAAAACGGCAGTAATAGCCAGCTAAACCCAAGAAACTTTGAATATCAATCAGAGAAATAGGTCTAGGCCAATTTCTAACAGTTTCAGTCTTTTGGGGATCAACTCTAATACCTTCGAAAGAAATGATATGACCCAGAAAAGCAACTGACCTTAGCCAAAACTCACACTTACTGAACTTGGCAAACAACTTGTGATCTCTAAGGGTTTGCAAGACAGTTCGAAGATGACCAAAATGTTCATCCTCACTATGGGAGTACACCAGTATATCATTGATGAACACTATGACAAACGTAT
The DNA here is from genome assembly GCA_030864225.1 of Capsicum baccatum var. pendulum. NCBI lineage: Eukaryota > Viridiplantae > Streptophyta > Magnoliopsida > Solanales > Solanaceae > Capsicum > Capsicum baccatum. The sequence continues at coordinate 98,625,017 of CM061560.1, read as the reverse complement.
CTAGATATGGTCTGAACACTCGATTCATCAGGTCCATGAAAGCTACTGGGGCATTAGTTTACTCGAAAGACATAACAAGAAACTCAAAATGGCCATAACGAGTTCGGAAAGCGGTTTTTAGGATGTCACACTCCTTGACTTTGAGTTGATGATATCCGGAATGAAGGTCTATCTTTGATAAATAACTTGCACCTTGCAATTGGTCAAACAAATCATCTATTCTCGGAAGGGGGTACTTATTTTTTATGGTGACTTTATTCATTTGGCGGTAATCAATACACATACGCAAAGAGCCATCTTTCTTTCTCACAAACAACATAGGAGCACCCCAAGGAGAAACACTGGGCCTTATGAAACCATTATCTAGTAGATCTTTCAGTTGATCTTTCAACTCCTTAAGTTCGGCAGGGGCTATACGGTAAAGAGAAATAGAAATAGGCTGAGTATCAGGAAGAAAATCAATCTCGAACTCTATCTATCTATCTGGAGATATCCCTGGGAGATCATCCGAAAAGACATCAGAAAACTCATTGACGATGTTAACAGACTGGAGAGTTGGAGTCTCAGACTTAGTGTCTTTGACTCGAACCAAATGGTAAAAACACCCCTTAGAAATAAGCTTTCTATCTTTGAGGTAAGAGATAAAATAACTCTTGGGTGACAGAGAATTCCCAGACCACTCAAAAACGGATGCACTCGGAAATTGAAACTTGACCACTCGGGTGAGACAATCAATAGATGCATAAGAAGAATACAGCCAGTCCATACCCAGAATTACATCAAAATCTACCATGTCTAACTCAATCAAATTAGCCAACAAGACTCTATGAAGAACGATAACATGACACTTTTTATACACTTTTTGGGCAACAATCGAATCACCCACTAGGATAGGCTCAGGAATAATCTCAGGACTTATTTCAAAATTCACAGCAATCAAAGGTGTAACATATGAGAAACTGGATCCAGGATCCACCAAAGCATACACATCAAACTAAAATATACGAAGCATACCAATAACAAAATCGAGAGAGTCCTCCTGTTCCTGGCGGGACGGTAAAGCATAGAATCTATCCTGGCACTACCCACCAACATTGCTAGAAGAGGCACCCTGAGCTGGGGTTGGGCGAGTCGCTGGAACTGGAGCACTAACAGTCTGAGTCTAGGTTTGAGGGTGATAGGCACGACGCCCTTGTCCATCCTGTGGACAATCTCTAACTCTATGACCTATGTTATCACACCGAAAATAACCCATCTTCTTACCCAACACTCACCCGAATGAGTCATACCACACTTAGGACACAGGGGACGATTTGGCTTACTGCCAGCACTGTACTGGTACCTAGATGCATATGACCTGCTACCTTGCTCCTGCCTGCCTCAAGGAATGAGAGCACTAGCAAATGACGGTGCTAGCATAGATGAATGATCCTGATACTGAGGGAGACTCCTTCCCTATAATCTAGTATAACCCTATCCGTGCTGCTCAAACCTAGCTATCTTATTCCCTTTCATTCTATCTCTCTCCTTAATCTTGTCTGCCTCAATTTGTTGGGCATAAGTCATCAGCCTAGAAAGAATCGTCTCATTATTCAGCATAGCAGACCTATACTCCTTAACCACATACCTAGACAGTCCAGTCACAAACTTACTCATACTAGCCCAATTATTAGCCACAAGTCCTGAGCATACTTGGCCAACTGATTGCACTTTAGATAGTACTCCCTAACGGTCATAGATCTTTGTCACGGGTTCATAAACTCTTACACCTTCGCCACCCTCATCTCCAAAGGGAAAAACTTATCTAGGAATACATCCAAAACTCTTACCAAGTTGTAGGGATAGCTCCCTCACCTCTACCTTTCCTCCAAGCAACAACCCAATCATAAGGAAGGTCTTTCAACCTATACACAGCCAACTCCACACTATGTTCCTCAGATATATACATCACCTGAGTAATCTTCCACACCTCATCTAAAAATAACTGAGGATCCTCATCAGACTTGGACCCATAGAATTCAGACAAATTCATCCGCATGAAGTCACGGATCTTAGCAACAGCTGAATCACCTCCTTACTGATATGGAGCTGGGGCCAGTTTGGCTTGAATATTTGAAGTAACAGCTTAGGCCAGCACCTGAAAGGCTTCCCTAAATTTAGCATGAGACACGTTTTCATTCAATGGGTCAGCGGGTTGAGGTTGGTAACCATTATTATTTCTTCTCGCTCGACATGAAGGCATATTTCTGAAAGAAGAGAGCATAAATCAATAGTAGAAAGAGACACTTTAAGTATGATAGACTTCTGAAAGAAAGAATCACACTTTTTCCTAAAATGTCTTGTAGCCTCTCACTCATAGATGTGGCGCGCTAAACACCGACGATCAAGACTCTACTTAACGTGGCTTGTCAGAATCCCTAGGATACCTTAAAACCTTAGGCTCTGATACCAAGTTTGTAACGCCCCAGAAAATGCGTCCCAGAGCGTCACATAGTGCTTGAGGCTATGAGTATCCCCAAGCTAACCCTTTGAGCCATTTTCATTCAGTTCAACACAAATCAACAGGGTTTCCATAAATAACTCTCAAATATCAACAGTGCAATCATCATCTATGAATAAAATAATTTTAGAAAGATAATAAAATATGACTTATTAGTCAACTCCCAACATTTATAATAGTCTGACAAGCCTTTAAGAAAATCAATAAAACCAGCGAGCCATTGAGATATGTCGCAAGTGACTCATACTCAGTTAGTAAATGTAAACAATTCTGTGAAACCAACATCATACATCATGTCCTTAGAACATGAGGACTCATCACAACAGAGGATGTAGAACAGCATGCTCGAAGAATTACTGTCGAACCTGGAACTGAGCACCTGAACCTATATTTCGAGAAAATATAGCCCACATCCAAAGATATGGGTCAGTACCATGGAAAGGAACCGAGTATATGGGGGTGTATGCAGTTGTATAAACATCATCATCATAAATATTTATAAGAAATATGCAGAATGTATGAAAGACTCACATAGCCCAAAGAAAATCATCATAATCAAGAGAGGATGCAATAAGTAATATAACATATGTGAGTTTTCATAGAATTTGTCAATCACTTTCAGTTCATCAAGAATATCAATTCTCATAATATAAATATCATTTAAATATTTTGAAAGAATAACTTTCACAATTCGACTTTCAAATCACTCACCATTGACCATAGGCACAAGGAAACACACACACACTGGGAGATCCTATAACCGACATAAACCATGTGAACTATATGGAGTCCAACGTACGAAGCACGTTGGGGAGAGTCATCCTATCCTTTCTATAAGAGAAGGACAATCAATATCAAATCCACACGCACTAGTGATCACTATGTAAATCAGCCTCAGGCTTACTCCTATGGGGGCACGTAGTTCTAGGGAAGTAAGTTCGCTTTATACCTCCAACTCGATACTAAAGATTTCTCCAAAACTTAGCTAATATCATTTCAAAGATAATCCACAACAAAACAATTTCAAAAATATATATAAATATACATCGGGAGCCATCATGCTTCCTATCTATTAAAATCAACCACGTTGTGGATTTCTTTCACTCTCGAGTTTAAAACAACTCTATTAAGGACAAAAGGTTAAATCATTCAAAATATCTCAAATATTCAACATCAACATGATAATAACAGACACTTTCTCAAAAAACACAATTTCCAATAGGGATTCATGACCCAAATATGTAAATCATTATAAATATCATTCAAGATTCATGCTTTATATCTCCGCACATATAAATTCATCTTTCAAAATCATAAACATCAAGATTTCATAATAATCATCATAAGATATGGGTTCATGCTTCAAATACGTAAAAATCAAATAAAAATCATGCCTTTGTAAAGAAAATTACTTTTGGGCACAAGAACGAAAGAGAGTTCTTGTTGAAAAACACCACATACCTTGAATGATGAACTTTAGATCGATACTCATTTTTGAGATGTTAATCGTTCCTTTGAATGATGGTTCTTGGAGTTCTTGAACTAGGAACTTGAAATCTTGAATAAATTTGCAGAATTAATGGTGAACTTTGGAGGTTCTTGAAGTTGGATGTAGGAGCTTAAGGTTTTCTTTTTGAGGGACTTTGATAAAATATATCATATAATACTTCTAATAGGCTTTAATATAGGGTTTGGATGAATTTTGGGTGAGGAGGAATGACCAAAACGCCCCTAAAAATCAAAACAATTCTTGAATCTGTCCTTTGGTGGACTTTTTTGATAGTCTTAAGTAGATCAACTATAACGTTTTACTCCGATATTCAAATTGGATGAAACCAATTTTCTTAGAAAGAGAACTCTCATATATTTCCATTGATATATAGTATCTCACTCAGATCATTGTGTACGAGGAGTTATGATTATTTGAAATTGACCCAAAAATTTGCTTTTGATAGGATGAAGTAGATCCCCTTTAACTTTTGCTCCGATGGACAAATTGGATTAAACCAATTTCATTGGAAAGAGGACCCGTAGAGCTTTCCATTGATAAAGAGTAGATCACCCAGATCATTATATACAACGAGTTATGATCATTTAAAGTTGGAGAAAAAATACATCAGGCCTCAGTACTTTTTCCTGCACGTTTTACTGTTCACTACTATAGACTGTTCGATCGGAATATTCATAACTCGTCGCTCGGGTATCTTTTTTTGGATGATCCACATATCGTTAGAAATCTTATTTGATACTCTATGCAGTGGTGGGTCATAATCTAAGACATTCCACATGGAAAATTTATAATTCATTCTAGAAGATAGAACCCAACACGTTTACGCAAAAAATTTCAATGAATAATTTCCCGGGTTATTTCACCCCTGCGAGATAGTCAAGCTTAATCTTATGGGTGACTTCTCATAGCCTACGCTGGCAATTTAGTTCTGGAGTATATGGACTACGATTAAAAACTCTGCCTATCTTAAGATGTAATCGCCATCCCTACACTCGCTCGGTGCTAAATCATAATCCCAACTGAAAGATAATGAAATACTGGAGTGTTCTAAGTTCATCTGACTGGTAACTGACTATTTTGATAATGCTCATAGAATGTTCTGAAGACTATTCTGTAATGTATTGATACTAGACTAAGTTAAAATATATGGATTTCGAGTATTCAATACCCCAGGACTCAAAACAATAATAGTAAAATGACACTAAATCTTGAAGCACAAAACATCAAGTCTTTTATTTAAATCAATCACTATTGCAAGCATTTTATCAAACACTTGTAGTTCAGGGTTTAAAACAATCATAGGAATGCCATGGAACTTTTTGGATTAGCATGAATCCATCATAATAGCATTAATTCATGGTTTAGTTTAATAAGCAATAATATTAAACCATGGAGGATTGAATAATAACAATAATTTCATGGTAGCATGGTATAAAATTAATAGTACATGGAGATTCATGGATGAAATCATAATATAAAATATAATAACTTGAAATAACTTGGTGATAAAAATGGGTTACTTAGGCTCCATGGATGAACATCCAACATACCTGGAATAGTGAATAGCTTGATGTTCTGGGTGAGTTTTTGAGGATTGGCCATGAATTTGAGAGATAGGGTTTCTTGTTCTTGAAAATAGGATCTTTGATTGTGTGAGGAATTGAATTAATGATGACTTCTTAGGGTGTTTAAGGGTTAAATTTTGTGTTTTAGGTTAATTAGGACCGTGGAAAAAGACCTAAATACCACTAAACAAATTTAAAAATGGAAGCTAGAAACTGAAGATCCCAATTTTGGGCCTTGGCACGATGCGCCACTATCACACAGGGCCACTAGAAAAGGGACAATTGGGACCTGGACAAAGACCGCGACGCGGAGCTATTACATTAATCCTTTGAAGTACCAATTTGTCCACCTCCGCTATACGCCACCATCACGGAGGCCCACTGGAATTTGCCAAACGGGAAATTTGCTTTCCCTGTGATGCGCCAACATTGCGGAGTCGCACTAAAAAATGACAATTGTCATTTGGACTGTCTCCACGATGCTCTAAGGGTTAAAATAACAATGTTTAATTACTGAAACTTAGTATTACCATAACTTCTTACCCGGTTATTGGATTTGGGGGAATTTTCTATCGTTGGAAAACTAATTAAATTTCCTACACAATGGAAGGCTCTAAACTAAAAAATAATGAGTGTTTCAAAAATTTTGTATACAAATACTCATGTATTTGGACTTAGATTATTCTAGGGTAATACGAGGAATTATAGTAACATTGTCACTCATTAGTATCCCTAACTTAAACCTTTTCTTATCCTCAAGTAGGACTACCTCTTACTGAATGAGTCAATGAAAATTTAAGACTATTTATACAACCAAAATATCATAATGACTTCAAACTCGAGCACTAAAACATAGGCAAAGCTATTCTTAGGACTCTTCTAAACAGAAACAACATCTTAAGAATGCACAAGACTTGAAGAACTACAATTCAGGAATTTGTGACTCTATAGAAATGATTCACTATTGATAGCAACTCTGCTATACTCCTTTTCCTTTTTTCAATAAATAAAACATTTTCCTTCCTTGCTTTATTTATATGTTGCCTTACAAGAAGGAAATCCCACACGCCAAATTATCTAATATGCAATAATCGATTTTAGTGCAAAACACACTCTCTTGAAGAGAATATCTTAATGCTAACACGTACCATACCATAGCTTTGACCTTATTTTCAATCGCCACTACAAATAATACAATTGGTTTGAGATCTCGAAGGACTTTTCAAGCATGTTACATAGGATCGGTGAAAGGGCATGATATCACTTAAGAACAAAGTGACTACCCCCTCCTTGAACATCTACATTACACTATTTTAACCCATCTTGTGACTATGGACAACTTCATTTGTTTCTAAAATTCAAACATGACTACTTTTGCTCTCTTGATTTACCCAATTCTTTTAAAGCATTTTCTTTTGAATTTTTCTTTTGCACTCCATGCTATTCCTTCTTTTGATGATTCCTTTCTTTTTCACTTTTTAATTTCTCTATTTGCATTGCATCATAGGCATCCACTTACATAAATTTGGCCCAAGGTCATTTCTTCCAAACTCACCACCCCCTACTTAGGCATTTAGCCTCAATTTTAATTTTCTAAGTTCAAGGATGGTAAGGTTAAAAAGAGGGAAAAACATTGAATGGTTCAAGGATTGTAATATGGTTGCCAAAGAAAGACTTGATGGCTCAAAATGGGTAAAGAAGGATTTTATTATATTTATGTGTAGGATACTAAGGCTAAAATTGGTTGATAATGTTCACAAGAAGGCCTAAGATCATTTCACCAACAAAGTATAATCACAATTAGCCTTAAGAGACTAATGGGGCAAATTATACATGGCACAAGTATGCATAAAAGTTTGATAAGTATGCTCACTGCACATGGCATGCAAACTTTACAAGAAGGTTTAATTACACTTCCTACTAGATATATAAGGTAGTATTTGCCAATTTCTTCAAGCTAAACACTTTGGAGTCACAAAAATAGGTAAATTATTATTACATAATTACTAACGTCCATGCCCTTGGTTTTAAAAATTTTTTAATAGAGAAAGGTATTTACTTCGCATTTGCACAATGCACAATTTTCTATTTATAGCACCAAGTCGTTATCTCATATTTTGGCTTTTATATAGGCAAACCATATGGCTTCTAATACTTAACCAAAGGTATAAGTGCGATCCCAAATCCATAATGCCACAGATACTTAGATTTCCCTTTCATTTATAACTATGATGCTACCGGTACTCTGAATTCCCCTACATCCATAGAACAAAACCTAATCATGATGATTTTTACATAATAATATCTTCACTAAATCTATCATAGGGTAAGGCTCATTCAATACTATTATAAAAAGATAAAAATAAATAAAATAAAATGAAATAAGTAACTAAATTATGAAATGTGGGAACATCAGAGTTCCTGAATATTACGACCCAAAATAAAATAAAAAACATCCAAATAATCATCAAAATATAAAAAAGTATCTCAAAAGTATTGGCCAAATAAATAAATACGGAGACAAGCACCCCCAAATTAAAAGCTTACAATGACCTTACTGCATAATCCATAAAGTATAATGAGAGTAAATGGGTGCTCCCTGTAATAGCATCAAGAGTTGTTGTCTCTCTCAGACGCAACATCATCTCTAGGATCATCAGAACTGTATCGCTCAGCTGGGGCCTCATCATCACTATCAATTTCATAAGAAAGAAGTTTGTCTTTTGGATTTAGGATCTTCTAAAGGTCCTTCAGCCCTATCCACATCTCTGTAAGGAATTTTTCTGTCCTTTTCTCCCTCTTCTTCATCTTATCATATGACTCCTTGAGCTCCTTGTGAGACTCTGCAAAAGATGAACAGGCCTTCTCAAGCCTATCAAAAGTATCTCTCTTCATCCTCTAATCCTCTAGGTACCTCTCATAATCAGACCAAGCCACATAGGAATGTCGGGTGGTGGAAGGCTCTCTTGGCCACTGAGGTAACCCTACCACAAGCACCCTTATTGCCCTAAAATCAATTGAGATATCATTAAAAAGAGTGGTTGTTGAGTTCCTAAATGATTCTATATCCTCACATGTCGTCTTGCCCAAGTCAATCTTTCTTTTTTTCCTATTGCCCATAATCCCTCACCCTAATTCTTGAGAGGATAAATAGGGGAATTTGGCCACAACCAAGTGTCTCTAAAGTATTCTTCAACCTTGGCTCTCCTACACATCTCATCATGCAAAGAAGGAAATAAGAGAAGCATAGCACTTTTGATTTTGAAATGCTTTATGTATGAAATCATAAGTCGACCAATGTTCAAAGAAATGTTGTCTAGTATACAAGAAAGAATAAGGGATCTTATATCTTGAATAGAAGTCATATGTGTACATAGAGAAACCCGACTACAAATGAGGTTCTTCCATATCCTTGCCACTATTATGAAATCATTCATCAATATACCCCTCTTGGTGGTCACCCAAGGAACCTAGCTACCACGAAACAACTTGTCGGCCATCTAACTCCCCAGTTCACACCTCTTTGCCTCAAATTGGCTCATTTCTTCATCCAGTAACACATAGAAATCATTGATTTGGTTGGTTTTGAAGTGCACAATCTTCCTCCGGATCCGAACAACTGTTTTGAAGAAAGATACTATGCTAAGGTTAGCATAGAATTCCCTTAACCATTACTCATCCTCCTAAACAGGATCCAAGGAAAAATAATTCCATTCTTGTGTTACCAAGAGGGGATGGAATGTCTGGACCTTCTCTGGCACATTATCTAAGAAAATAGCTCTCTTCGAGAGTAATTTGATTTTGGGGAGGTTGGCACAATGTTGATTGGGGAATTCTGGTGCGATGAAATAGGTTTGAGTATATTCTTCAATGTGGAGCCTTAAATTCCTAAGAACAACACAACAATATTCATCATTAATATTTTCTTGGAAAAACTATGCTATGTTATCCAATTAGGCTCATGGGGTGGTTTCTTGGTGGGGCTTTGGAAAGAAATAGAATTAGCAGATTTTTGGTCCAAATGTTACCAACTCAAAGCAACAAATGTTGCTAAAATTTAATATGAGACAAGTCTTGGGATTATGTCTTCCTAGGGGCCAATAATGCATGGATTTGTGACTATTGGATGTAAATTCTAGTTGATAATTACATGGGTAGGCTAGCTTGTTTATCAAAAAAAACTTATAATTATCACCCATGGATCCTTTCAGACACCACATGAATGTAGCAATGAAATACTCCTAATACATCAATTGGGCATCCCTATTTACAGGAAGATGCCAAAGACTTAGCTAACTCTTAATTCACCCTTATGTCTAAGATAATGAAAAGAGAATAAGCTACATCTAAGTATTGTTCACTAATGCCTTGTCACGAAATCCCTCTTTCTAGTATGACATAGGACCCAAAAGTATGCTCACATCCCTCTTTTAAGGATAATATGATGTTTTGGAAATTTGGGGTTTCTACCAACAAATCCATTTTGGGAATTTGGAATGTTCACCCACAAATCCCAACTAAATCAAGAAAGCATTAGTAAAACCCATCATCAACAAACAAGAATCTACACTAATACATCACAACCCACACATAATTTCACCCTATTTTAAAAAAATCTCAAGATAAATGTTTAGCTACTCATGAAGTTAGGGAGAAGAAATATACCAAAAGGATTATTCAATGCTTCGATAGAAATTTCAAACAAGAATATCCTTCAATTTAACTTCAATTGCACTAAACTCAAATTGGAAATTTAAACACAATAGTTACCCCAATTAGGCAGGGTTTTAAATTCTCCAAATTAAATTTTCAAAGTATTGAATGCCAAATAAGAAATGGTTTTTTCCTTTTGTGGGATTTGGGGTTGTCTACATAAAATTACACAATTTTCCTAGGGAATAAATCTACTATGCCACGATCGCTGCAGCTTACCCATAATTGCGGGTACCGTGACTGCCGTAAGAAACTCGCGATCATCGATAGGTGACCAATCTTGAATTGTCGCATTTGAGCTAATTGATGGTCAGATCATGCTCTTGCTCAAGACTTGTGCACTTTTCTTCCCCTTTGATCCTTTGTCATCTCATTTTTACTCTTTTTCTTCTTATCACCTTTAGACCTACAAAATGTGGGAATTAGTGCGTTCAAATGATAAAATTGTCTTATTCGTATCATGAAAACATAGTCAGGTTGACGAACTTGGATGTAAAAGAGTAGTAATTTTACCCCATATCAAGCCGGTAAAGTTATTCTTTATCACTAAAGCGACTATCACAATATGCTATCATTCAAAAATCTATCAACTATAAATCTACCAAAATTGAAGAAGACCAAACAAGTATGTAAAGGGTACGCTTAGCTATCCTATGTAATAAATCCCAACTAAGACAAACTTGAAACGAAGGTTGCAACCTAGTTACGCAATCCAAAACTACAACTTCAGTGCCCAAGCCTAATTATTCTATCCCTACTATCACAACTAATCTTGTAGATAAGTAAGAATCCGTACCTATAATTCTAGAATAACTTCTAAGTTTTCATTCACAAGAGTCAAATTCTAAAACATTAGCCAACAAGTTTAAACTAAGGCCAAATACCAAATTTAAACTTACAATTATAAAATCATACGTATCCACTGACGGTCCCTACATAAACAAAAATTGAAATTTTGCTAAAGAACAAAATCACAACTAGGAAAAATTATTAGCTAAAGATACAAAGAGTCAGCTCCATATCTTTTCAAGGCATAATGCTCTAAGGCGTAATCGAGAACTTACCAAGGCTGGAAATAGTACAAGTGATAGCCAAAACTCGTGCAACTTAGTGAAATATAATTTTATACTAAATTTTATCAACCTCATGCTTAATTCTATGACAATGAACATAAATAGTCATGTATCACCAAGGGGAAGCATGCCATAAAGTCACATTATACAAAACAAGTACCAAATGAGGAATTCCTAAATTCCCCCAAGAAAACAACCTTAACCTAATTAAACCATGAATCATATCACAGAGGAATAACTTATAAATCTTAAAATAAATGCCATGTCCAAGACAGTAACAAGAAAATGAACAAAACAAATCAAGAAAAGGATTTCCTGATTTGCCAACTTAAGAAGTGGCTATAGAAAAGGATCACCCATTTCCACCCCTTAACTTATTGGAACAAGAATAATATAATGGAGAGAACAGAGCATTTAACTCCTTACCCATATAAATATCAAATCTATCCCAAGGAGATGAACCTATCAACCTAAAAGGAAAGCATTAGACTTCCTAACATTAATATCAAGACTATTACCAAGAAATGAGCTAGCTAAATCAAAATAACAAGTCACAAATTTATCAACCTCATATATAGGCTATAGAGAAAGATAGACAATTCTAAAAACACAGCAAAGTAGAAGGTAACTTCTCTGTAAATGCCACCATCTTAATATCCTACAGCTTTATCGTATTAGTCAGTACATCCTGTAAGTACTAGGTGTACTTTTGCATTTTCTGCAAAATATCTAAATGAGGAAACTTAATGTGAATTTCTTTGAATGTGTTAAAGAACTTCTTCAAACGAGTAACCCCTTTAGCTTTTTTGATCTATTAAGGGAACGGTGGTGGTGGTTTTTCAACAACCAGCTTAGAAGCCTTATTTTTTGGGTAATCGGAATTCCCTGACTTATCAACATCTTTACTTTCAACCCATTGATAAATCAACTCTTCCTGTACTGTTAGATTTTCCTTCAAAAGCCTTTCGGTAAGATTTTTTCCACTCTTCAAGGTGATAGCCACAATTTTCTTTGGATGCACTATATCACTTGGCAATCCACCTTGTGGCGTGGGATTCTGTGTTTGAGCTAATTTCCCCAAATGTTATTTAACTTCTATTGTGCTACTTGGTGATTCCTTATTTCAGCAACTATCTCTTCTTATTTTGCCAGAATCTTTTTCTATGTTTTCTTAATATTGTTGACCTGTGTGATATACTGCTACTACAACTATTGGTTTTGATTACTTCCCTATGCATTACTAGGCTGAGTCAACCATGTTTGGTTTTAAAGATTCACATAAGTTGGCCTATGTGTATTATCTGTTAAATTTATATATTTAGACTATTCACGACATATATTTGAAGAGTGTCCACTATTGCCATGAACTTAACACTAACCCAGGGTATACTAAACTACATATACCTAAGTAGAAGATTAATTCACACCAAATTTGCTCAATTGTTTCATGATCTAATTATATATACCTGACAATTGGGTAGATAAAGTTGTGATATTGTCAACTTCAACCATGTCTGTTGCCTTTTTTACTGAGTTTATAGACATATCTCCATGCTATTCTAGATTCTCTAAAGATATATGGTTCAACAAGGTGTATATCACATTATAAGTCTTTTAAAAGCTTGGCCACCTATCGCTGAATTTAGAAAAAAAAATTATGGTAAAGAACTTCTACAAAGATGTGAGATAATACCTCATTAGACTATTGATGATGAGGAAAGACCCAAAAATAATAATTTAATCTCTCCAAACTATTATATAGGCTCTCATCTGGCTTCTGTTTGAAGCTCAAAATCTCACTGTGCAGTCTCACAGTTTTGCTGAATGGAAAGAATTGGATGAGGAACTGTTGGGCTAAGTTATCCCATATTTTGATTGAACTTTCTATCTCTACAATAAACTTCTTCTTTGTGTCCCCCAAAAGTGAGTAGGGGAAGAGCATCAGTGTCACATAATCAGTGGACACTCCAATTTTGAGGAATGCATCACTAATTTCCATGAAATCCTACAAGTGAACCTGTGAATTTTCATATAAAAGTCTAGTGAACTAAGCACTGCTGGGCAAAAGTTGCACCATATTCTTCTTTAATTCAAATATACCTCCTGCAATCAGTCTATGAATAGTGGAGGTCACATTAATTGCAAGTGGAATTGCGACTTTGCAATCTATCCTATAGGCTAGTGGATCTTGAGCTATGTGTGCAGGAATATCTTCCTCTTCTTGAATTTGGAGAATTCTCTAGAAAAGTACTATTTCTTACCTTCTTTGGTGTAAGCATTGCTTGATCTCTGGGTCTGGTTCAACCAACTTCCTATCCCTGGCCAACTTATTGGCTTGCTTAACCTGTGCCTACAGATTCAGAAGCCAAGATCAAGTGAATAACACCAAACTAATAAAAAAGTAAAACAAAAACTAAAGCAGTTGAACAATTACAAGTCCTCGATAATGGTGCCAAAAACTTATTATGCCCAAGTGCATATGTAAGTGTATGTGGTCCACCTAATTAATATAGTGGCTTTCAGAAAAGCCAAGTATCGATCCCATAGGGAGTGGTGTTAAGCAACCATATAATTTAAGTTCAACTTTTAATATTAAATAAGTACAAAGATAACCATAGGATAGGTAGAAATTTATAACTAATAGTAAACTAAAACAATGCGGTAAATTAAAGTTCTTGATAACAAATAGGGAGAAAACTAGGGTTAAGGCACTGTAAAAAAGCTCATTGTGTTATATAAATTCATTAGTTAGGTTAATTTTCGTGGGGGTTCACAAATTTGATACTAAAATGATGGTCTTTCTTACCTATAATCAATTACATAACTTAGCCTTACAACTACATTATTGAGTGGGGATGCGAGAACTAAGTTTTATATACTCATATTCTATTGCATAATTGAACCAAATAGGGAACATAAGTATACTCTTATCCCAAATTCAAATCATAATAAAATTTAATTGAGATTACAATTTTATTTTATTCATCACAAGTTGTACTCTATCTTTCATCCGTTTGAGTTTACAATAGAGTTAAACATGTATTCCATGGGTAAAACATCTTTAAAATACTGATAAAATGATAAATAAACAGCAAAACATGATAAAAAACCATAACCAAGTTAATTCAAAAGAATAATACTTATGTTCTTGGCCTTTTCCTTGGAAAAGGGCGTTTAGCCATTCTTGGACATATATATAACCACAAGTGATGAATACATGATAAAATCCAAAAGTAAACTAAAATAATGGAATAAAAAACCCAATTGAAGTTCTCACAATCTTATCTTAGAGCCCCAATATCGTCCCATGTGTTTATACAAGTGTTTAAGTGTTCTATTTAAAGGAGAGCATAGGCTGCCCGTTTTGGAGTTGCATCCATGCCATGGCCTTATCGCACCATCTAGGAAGCGCAATATGAACTATTCATAGGGGAAAAATATTTTGTAACATATTTAATTGATACCAGGGGTGTTCCATGGCTTTAACATGGTACCTAGGCAAGATGGCATGCCAATGACACCAAAACGTCCAATTTAGCAAATTGTTTGTCCCATACCTTAGGCCTTCAAATCCAAGATTTTTGGTGTTGTTTACTCTTAATTTTAAGCTTCTATAACATCTACACATCCTCATGAATAACCAACCAAGATTCCTAAAATATCAAATATCAATATTTAGATCTTAAAACCATATACAATTCAAGATGATAAACTAGTAAATGATATAGCTCAAGCTAAGAGTACTAGTTTTATCCTTTCATTATTAACTTAGTGTTTTAACTCCTAAATCAGCAACAACACACCATAAACCCTAAAAATATATTATAACACCCCGATTATCTAAACCGAAATGCTACACAGTTCTTATGACCCCAAAGGACGACAAGCTAACCCATGACTGATATCTGTACATGTACACTGCATAATATATAAATATAAATGTGAAAACATGAACTGAAGGCCATAAGGTTCAATACTGAACATAATCTGAGTAATAAAACTTTCTGAATAAAGAGGTATCATAATACAAAAATAGAAATAAAATACGGAAGTCTAAATCTAGTTTGTAATCTAGTTTGCGTATAGTCTAAAAGCATTTACTGTCTGAATAATCTGAATAAGGAGCTGATGGGACATGTCCCCAACTAACTCTGACTAATGAACTAATTAACGAGAAGATAGAGAAATAATAATGTCCTCAAAGGATGAAGACTCACTTCTAACTCTGACTGCTGAAATCTACAATGCTACTGCTGCTCTGGACCTTGTGCCACTAAACCTATGGTGTAAAATAAAGCACTATAGCGTGAATGTGTCAGTACATCTGAATGTACTATGTATATGAGTGAGGTAGGCTAAATGCAAAGGGTTTATATGCATTAAAAATGCTGACTGATATGAACATGAGAATACATACATGCATAAGTAAATATAACTAAACTCGTGGTGATACTGACTACTGAATCAGAATGCTGACAACATGAGTTTACTGATACTGAGATACTAAATAGATGAACGACTATTTCTGACAGTTTGAATTATGAAGAACTGGTCTGATTTACTGTGTCGAACAGTTCTGAAACTGAATACGGATAACATAAGTTATGACAACTGATCTAATTGATATAACTATTATAATTGGCCTAACTGATGTAACTGATACTAAGCAACTGTATCTGATAGTCTAAATCTCCTAATAATGATTAAGAGTGACTAAGCTTGAGATCAGTCCTAACTAACAGGTGATCTCTGGAACTGATATTTAGAATACCCAACTAAATCTGAGACTGAGATCAAGCCTATCTAATAGGTGACCTCTGTAAGTACTGATACTGAATAACTTTATGTTAGACCAATCCTATCTAGAGGGTGGTCTATGAATCTGTGAAATTATCTGATTTCCTTACTGAGATTGATGTTGTATCTGACAGTCTTAATTTTTGAGTTCTTTTCTTAAGACTGATACTGAAACTGTAATTGTAGGATTTCTCACTTAACCGATATGCCCCAAGTCTAAACTAGTGGGGTCCAACCTGTAACTCCATCTAGAAGGGTGTCAGTACCATTCCATGGGTAAATACCTCTCTGGTCATGCCTATCTGACAGGTGACCCTTGTTGGAAGTCAAGCCTAAGGTAGTATAATAGTCAAGACTCTCTAAGGGATGACAAGCCTTTTTCTGACGGGTGACTCCTATATCCTGCGCTGGCTATGTAGTTCTGGAGTTCAGGGATTGCTCCTAACGACTGTGCCTCTCTGATGGGGATCCTCTATCCTGGCACTCGCTCGGTGCTAGCTCCTATTCCCAACAGAAAAACTCTGAATTGATTCTTAGAACTTGTACTTGAGTTAAACTAAAGCTATTACTGAGTTTCTTAATTGACTGAGCTAACTGAGTTCACTTGGTTCCGTTATCTGACCGAATACTACTGAATCTATTATCTAACTGAATGATACTAAGTTATTAATTGATTTTTCGAATGCTACTGAGATCTAAGCTGAGTACTGAACTGAAGCTGGAATGATAACGATACTTAGATTACTGAGATTTCTTAAGTTCTATAACTATTTGAGAGTTTTGAATTCTGTAACTGATTGAGTTCTACTGATCATAGCAAGACAGAGATTATCTTGAGACTGACTCGGCTGTAGGCACACAGTTATATTTTTTGGCATATATGGAAGGCAACTGACATACATGATACTTTTTGTTCATACAAATAACATCTAAAATTCATAATACCATAAGTAGGGGATTTTATACTACACATGCTTCTCAACACCTTATACATGAAAGGTAATACATATAACATGGGTATACTTACATACCTCAATATCATGGACATTCCGTATCACAACAATAACTCATAACACATATCAATAACATGGAATTCATGTGGAAACATAAGGAACAGAACATGGACTGGTCATTTAAGCACTATTAAGTCATAAAAACATGGATTCTATCATTTTTGGCATTTTATAAAACACCTTACATGCATAACTTTGGGCATAGGTGTACTTATCAATTTGACAATATTAATCCTTCCAAAATTCATGGGTTTCAACTAACCTACTCACATGCTTCATAAAAAACACATGAAGATACAACCTTTAATCCAAACAACAATCATCAACATGAATATAGTCATAACACAACAAGGAAATCATAATTTATAATTTAAAACATGATTCTCGAGCTCCATGGATAAAAGGGATCCATGGATGAACACCACGCATACCTTAGAAAGGAAACTTTGATGAGTTGCTAGAGAGTTCTTGGATTGAGAAACTTAATTCTCAATTATCTTGGAAAAAGGATTGAATCTTGTTGTTGGGAGATAATTTTAATAAAAACCCTAATCTTGTGGTTGAAAGTGTAAGAGAGGGTTTTTGAGATGTTTAACTAAAGAACAATAGGAGAAAGTTATGTCCCTTGAGGGTTTTAAGTCATGGGAAGTGAAGAAAAAATACCAAAATACCCTTAATAAATTGCTTTCCAGTTACTAAAAATCTAAGGCTGACGACATTTATGATAGGCCATCAGACTTGTGATAAGTCATCACAAATGTTGTCACTGGGGGCTAGAATTGATGGATTTCTGCCTAAGTCTGGCGAAATTCATGATAACTCGTCACACTTGTGATAACTTATTAGAAATGTCATAACTGGGGGCTGGATTATACCTTAGGCTGATGACGTTTGTGATAAGTCGTCACACTTGTGATAAGTTATCACGAATGTTGTCACTCAGTTTTTTTCAGGCTAATATACTAGAGTAAAATGGGTATAATTTATTGCTCCGGTATCGGATTTAGGTAAAATTTGCATCATTGGAAAGATAATTCAAAGAAATTTAATTTGAAATATAGTAGGTCCTCTAATTATATATTTACAAGGAGTTATAATCAACTAAATTTGACCTAAGTTTTGATGCTTACTAAAACTTTAACGATAGGAAAGCTTTCAACTTGTCCTTGAGTTAGGGGACCTATATGATATAAATTCATGCTCAAATATATTCCCACACTACATAATTGATTAACACGCTAAATTTACATAGGATTCAAGGCTTTTGGAACATCTACGCATATGAATAATGGATTTTCATTCTAGTCCAAAATGTGGGTTGTTTCATTATCTCCCCCTTGGAATCATTCATCTTCGAATGTCGATTGATAAGTTACGAGTACTGATCAACTTATCTTTATTAAGAGTCGTGAATATCTAAAACATGACTATATGACAGAAATTACTAACATATTGAATTTTCCACTAGAGTATGCATGCATAGCTGATGCATAGAATACCCGTATGAGACTATTGATAAGCTAAATCCTCATAACGGACATGCATATCTGATGCATGGATACTTGACTGAGTTGTTTTAATGAACATATGACTGAATACACTGATAAGATAAACTTTCTCTACTGAACATTCTAACTGAACTTACTCTTGAAAGCATGACTGACTGTGCAATGATAACTGATGCTAACTCGTAACAAGAATCTATGTATGAAACAGAATGGTTTTATGGAATTGATAACTATGGGGAGTTATAAAGCATCTCCCCCTTGGGACACTATGTCCCTCTAAAAATACTTACATCACTGGTATACTTGAGGACTACTTAGGTAGTGCACAAGGTATCTATGAATTTGATCATATCTAAACATCTGAGAGCTGAATATAATGCGTGATGCATGAGCTGAGTTATACCCGCAACTACTAAGGTAATTTATCTTGGAATAGTTACCATACTAAGATTACTGATAGTATGACTAGATGGAAAGATGTGAAAACAAACTATACGAATTTGATTGTCTGACTGCTAAACTGAACTGATGGCTTTACTGACTAACTCATGCTAAAAACTTAAGCTTAAATGAAGCATTACTTCTGCATTCTTTCAACTAAACCTTCCACCTTAGACTTAAGTCATTATCATAAGTCTGGGAACACTTCACTAAACTCTGAACTGAACTACAATCAATGTACTCTAGGTTCTACAATACAATAATGTACCTAAATGATAACTCAACCTACAAGACAGAACCTGAAAGTATAAATCTCACTGCTAATACTATCCCTTGGGGTACAACTCTTAACTTCCTTTAGTCTCCACAATCATCTAACTTAAATACTTGCATACATTATTTCAAGACCTACTGATTCACCTTTAATACAACTAACCCAAGAAACATACTCTGCCAAACTTTAGATAACACTATCCTAAACTATTTACGGCGATGGTCCGAGAAAGCTCTATCTGTAGGAATCAAGGCCTCACTACTTCTGCTACCTTAAGAGTAAGGTAAAGTTGACATGAATGGAACATGATGAGAATCTACATAATTTTCTTAGAGAACCTTTCTATAGCATGATCTGAGACATGAAAGAAGGGAAACTGTTCCTAAATCATCTTATAGACTCCTACACATAAATGTGGCGTGCAACACACCCATGTACAAGACTCTACTAGATACGGCTTTTAGACTTCCTACGATACTAATGAACCTTAGACTCTGATACCAAGTTTGTAATGCCTCTATTATCTAAACTGGAATGCTACATTATGCTCATAACCCCGAAGGACTACTAGCTAACCCATGACTAATATTTGTACTTATACACTGAATAATATAAAGATATAAATGTAGAAACATGAATTGAAGGCCATAAGATTCAATACTGAACATAATTTGAGTAATAAAAATATCGGAATAAAGAGGTATCACAATACAAAAATAGAACTGAAATACTGAAGTCTGAATCTAGTCTGTAATCTAGTCTGCGTCTAGTCTGAAAGACTTTACTATCTGAATAATCTAAATAAGGAGATGATGGGATATGTCCCCAACTAAATCTGAATAATCAATTAGTCAATGAAAATATAGATAAATAATCATGTCCTCGAAGGATAAGGACTCACTTCTAACTCTGACTGCTAAAATTTGCAATGCTACTACTGCTCTAGAACTCGTGTCTCTAAACTTATGGTGTAAAATAAAATACTATAGCATGAATGCATCAGTAAGTTTGAATTTACTGAGTATACGAGTGAGGTAGGGTAAATGTAAAGGGTTTATATGCATGAACAATGTTGACTTATATGAACGTGAGAATACTTACATACATAAGTAACTATAACTGAACTCGTGGTGATACTGACTACTTAGTCGGAACACTGACAACATGAGTTTACTGATACTGAGATACTAAATAGATGAACGACTATTTTTGACTGTTCAAATTATGAAGAACTGGTCTGATTGACTGTGTCTAACATTCCTGAAACTTAATACTGATAACGTAAGCTAAGACGACTGATCTAACTAATATAACTGTGATGATCAACCTAACTGATATAACTGATATTGAGTGACTGTATCTAATAGTATAAATCTTCTAATAATGATTAAGAGTGACTAAGCTTGAGATCAGGCCTAACTAACGGGTGATCTCTAGAACTGATACTGAGAATACTCAACTAAATCTGAGACTAAGATCAAGCCTATCTAATGGATAACCTCTATAAGTACTGATATTGAATAACTTTATATTAGAACAAGCCTATCTAGTGGGTAGTCTATGAATCTGTGGAACTATCTCAGTTCCTTCTTGAGATTGATGATTGTATCTGACAATGCTAATTTCTAAGTTCTACTCTGCAAACTGATACTAAAATTGTAACTATGGGAGTTCTTACTTATCAGATATGCCTCAAGTTTGAACTAGTGGGGTCCAACCTGTAACCCCAGCTTGAAGGGTGTCAATACCATGCCATAGGAAAAGACCTCTATGGTCAAGCATATCTAATGGGTGGCCCTCGTAGGAATTCAATCCTAAGGTATTATAATAGTACAGCCTCTCTGATGGATGAAAATCCTTTTTCTGACGGGTGACTCCTACATCTTATGGTGGCTACGCAGTTCTGGAGTTTAGGGATTGCTCGTAACGACTCTGTCTCTCTGATAGGGAGGCGCCATCCCTGAACTCGCTTAGTGCTAGCTCTTACTCCTAACTGAAAGACTCTGAACTAATTCTTAGAAATTGTACTTGGACTGAACTGAAGCTGTTACTGAGTTTCTTACTAGACTGAGCTAGCGAAGTTCACTTGGTTCCATCATCTGACGGAATACTACTGAATCTATTATCTGACTAAATGATACTAAGTTCTAAATTGATTTCTTGAATGATACTAAGTTCTTAGATGAGTACTAAACTAAAGCTAGAATGATAATGATACTTAGATTACTGAGATTTCTTAAGTTCTATAACTTTCTAAGAGCTCTGAATTCTGTAACTGACTGAGTTCAACTGATCATAGAACAACTGAGATTATCTTGAGACTGACTTGGCTCTAGGCACACAGTTTTATTTTTTGGATACAAGTACCCCCATGACTCGATGGAAGGGAACTGACACACATGATACTTCTTGATCATACAAATAACATCCACAATTCATAATACCATAAGTAGGGGATTTCATACTACACATGGTTCTTAACACCTTATACATGAAAGGGAATAAATATAACATGGGTATACTTGCATACCTCAATATCATGGACATTCCATATCACAACAACAACACATATCAATAACATTGAATTCATGTGGAAACGTAAGGAATAGAACTTGGACTTGTCATTTAAGCACTATTAAGTCATAAAAACATGGATTCTATCATTCTTGGCATTTTATCAAACAATTTACATGCACAAGTTTGGGCATAGGTGTACTTATCAATTTGAAAATCTTAATCCATCAAAAATTCATGGGTTTCAACTAACCTAGTCACATGCTTCATGAAAAACACATCAATATATAACCTTGAATCCAAAAAACAATCATCAACATGAATATAGTCATAACACAATAAGGAAATCATAATTTATAATTTAAAACATGATTCTTGAGCTCCATATATGAAAGGTATCAATGGATGAACACCACGCATACATTAGAAAGGAAACTTTGATGAGTTGCTGGAGAGCACTTAGATTGGGAAACTTAATTCTTGATTATCTTGGAAAAAGGGCTTGAATCTTGCTTTTGGGATATGATTTTAATACAAACCCAATCTTGTTGTTGGAAGTGTAAGAGAAGGTTTTTGAGATGTTTAACTAAAGAAAAATAGGATAAAGTTATGTCCCTTGAGGGTTTTAAGTCATGGGAGCTGAAGAAAAAGGAAAAAATACCCTTACTAAACAGCTTCCAAGTTGCTGAAAATCATAGGCTGACGACATTTGTGATAGGCCGTCAGACTTCTGATAAGTCATCACAAATGTCATCACTGGGGGGATGGAATTTATGGATTTCTACCTAAGGCTGACGACATTCGTGATAAGTCATCACACTTGTGATAAATTATCAGAAATGTCATCACTGGGGGCTGGATTCTGTCTAAGGCTTACGACGTTTGTGATAAGTCATCACACTTGTGATAAGTTATCACGAATGTTGTCACTCAGTTTTCCAAGCTAACTTACTGGAGTAAAATGGATAAAAAAAAATTCTTCGGTATCAGATTTGGTAGAAATTGGTATCGTTGGAAATATAATTCGATGAGATTTCATTTGACATATAGTAGGTTCTATAATTCTATATTTACAAGGAGTTATGGTTGATTGAAGTTGACCTAAGTTTTGACGCTCCCTAAAACTTGAACGATAGGAAAGCTTTCGACTTGTCCTTGAGTTAGGGGACCTCTATGATCTAAATTCATGCTCAAATAGATTCCCACACTACATAACTGAGTAACACACTAAATTTACATAGTATTTGAGGCTTTTGGAATATCTACGCATATGAATAATGGATTTTTATTCTAGTCCGAAATGTGGGGTGTTACATATATAACTTGATTCTTATATGCTTATTTATAAGATATAACCCATTAAGCACAAGATAAATCCTCAAAATAAGATAATTAAGCCTGGATAACAACACTAAGGTGCAAAAATCCAGTTTAGATCAAGAAAATTAATGAAAATAAGAGGAAAAATGTGTTGAACGTAAAATCAATTTGAGAAACTATAGGTCTGAGTTAAGGTAAACAAAATTTAATGATAATAGGAGCTCTAAATAAGCTTATTTTAATCGTGAAAATGGTACATGCGGTGCCTATAATCATTAAGCCAGTGACACTACTCCTATTGGTCTACACCAAAAAGGTTCCTTGGAATTATAAAAATATTGTGATGACTTAATAGAGGAAGGATATTTTTGATAAAGTAAATGAAGTCGGGGGTTTGACTCATTTAGGAAGATGTTTTTTTCAGAAGCATTGACGAAGCCAATAATGAATGGATAATCATTTGTAAAAATCCTAACATTGTTGAAGATGCCAAAGAGATCTTGAAAAAAATGAAACTACTGGAATACTCAATTATAGATCAATTAAGGACAACTCTAACTAAAATATCCCTTCTTTCTTTGATGTTTTATTCTGATGAACGTCATAATTCTATACAGAAGATGTTGCATGATTCTTATATCCCTAGAGAAATTACTGTGAATCAGTTGGTGAAAATAACTGGAAAGATCTTTGAGATAAACAACATTAAATTTTCTGATGATGTATTTCCTGTAGAAGGGATAAGGTAAAATTGGCTCCCTTACATTAATGTGTGGATTGATTATTTCAATGTCACTCGTATCATGATTGATGGGGGTTTTGGCGCTAATATTTTGTACTCTATCTACTTTGCAAAAATTGACCAACCAAACAATGTATATGTCAGAGGTTTTGATAGAGAAAAATGGATTCCATCGGTGAGATAGAGCTACAACTGACTACAAGGCCGAATGAATTAGCCACACAATTTTACGTATTCAATATCAACGCGCTCCTATAAATAGTTACTGGGAAGACGATGTATTCATCATATATAGGCAGTCATAACTACATTAAATCAGATGATCAAGTTTGAACACGACAAGCTGGAAGTGATTGTTCATGGTATAGGGGATTAGTCCATCTTTAAAGACTCTTCCATTCCCTTTATTGATAAAAATAATTTAGAGAAGACATTGGTTTATGAAATTTTTGTTGTAGTGTTTGTGGATCATATCTTTGAAGGACATGTTATGTCAGGACCACAGTTATCTTCTACTTCTATCATGATGGTTAATGAAATGCTGAAATATAGTTTTGAGCAAGGAAAGGGTTTAGTAGTGTCTTTTCATAGTGTAGTACAACCAGTATGCCTACATGATATCCCCAACACTTTTGGTTTAGATTTCAAACCTACAGTAGAAGATTGGAAAAAGGCAAAGAAGAAATAAAAGGAAACATGGTCATTTCCCCACCCAGTGCCACTACTCAATGAGTTTTTTGTCTAAATCGGTATTGTCAAGACCATAGATGAGGTTAAATGTGAGTTAGATGATTGTTTCCACAACCTAGTTTTTAATGTTGACATGGTTGAGATGGGAGAAGGTACCAGTAAGGCAGAGGTGTATTTCATAGGTCCTAATTCCCAGCTTAGCAATTGGGAAGCCACTCCTCTCCCTATCAGGATGGAGTTTTGGTAGTTTTTATTTTATTTATATATGTTATTTTAGGTTTTTAGTATGAGAGCAATCTCATTTATATTTATTATTTTGTTTATGTCTAAATCCTCCTATCTTTCTTTATGTCTAAGGCAGGCTGAGCCACACTTGGAGTGGCGGTCTAATTCAGGTGACTCCTCACCAATCCTGGTGGTCCAAAGAACACGATGCCCCTCTAATCCTACATGGCTTAGTCTTATTTTACTATAAATACACGAGTTTAAACACTTTATATAGGACTTTTGGACATCTTGGAGCATTAACAGGGGCTGCTAAACACTTTTTTAGGGTTTAATTCTCCTTACTTTGGCTTTTTAATAGATTTGATTATGCATTCAATTATTTGGATAATGATTATGTCCATTAGCGGCTAAAAGCCCTATTTCCGTAGTTAAATCCAAGAATTTGATTACTCTTGTTTTAAATTAAGTTTGTTTGAATTTCTTATAATCTTTGGGTGTTTGTTTATGCTTGTTTCAACCATTTTAAGGATTAGATAACCTTATAATACATACATTGTCAACCTTGTGATCTCGGGAGGGGGAATAGGAAAATAGAATGCGAGGATAAGCAAATTAGGGTTCTTATTCTTTTATGAAATAAGGAATTTGAATTCGCATCAAGGATAGGGATATACCCAGAAGCCTTGCTTAGTTATCATGTAGAATGATTTATTAATGAGTCTAATTGTAGTGTTACATCTCTTCTCAACGATGTAGTTGTAATGTTCAAGTAGGTAGAAGATTAGAAGTCGGGAGACAATTATCATATCATAAACCTTACGAATCATCAACCAAGATAAGCGATTTAATAAATCAAGTTTAATAGTGTAGTATTATTGTTCCTAGTTCTTTAACACTAGGTTTTAATCTATTGATTGTCTCAATTCTGTTACTTACGCACTCTTTACTTTACTTTAGTTTACAAACTTTCTAATCTCGTTTGGTTATGCATGCACTAGATTGGTCTAAATAGTAAACTAGAATTGAATAGTTATTAGAACAAGTCTCTGAGAGATCAAAATTCGGCTTTCTTTAAGGGACTCTAACATCAAGCTATGGCAACCATTATTTGTCGACATTGAGACTCTAACCCTTTGTCCCTACATTAACATCCATTCAATTCAACGCTCGAGAACTCCAACCCACTTAGTGAATTCAAGCCATCAATGCAACAATTCAACACCACACATGAGCACAAGGTCTTTTTGGACAGTTTATCAATCAATCACTTTAATAGGACAATACTTTAGTTACAACCACCATTAAAGTAAAATTGTTGTCATCCAGACCCATACAACACCATTCATTCTTCATTAGCATTCTTGTACCAAACTTTTGTTCAAACACAATTAAAATTCAAGTTTTAGGACTCCAACGCCGTTTATTAAATCAAATCACCATGGTTACCAATTTAAAATTTACATGGCCAAAAGGCCCTTACAAAGTCATTTACCAATCATCTTTACTCATTAGGCCATTGCCTAGCTCAAAACACTATTAACATATAACTAGTTATTTTTCTTATGCACTTTCACAAGAACCTGGAGGGCATACCTATACCATGACCAAATCCCTAGAGAAA
This sequence comes from Capsicum baccatum var. pendulum, assembly GCA_030864225.1. Classification (NCBI taxonomy): domain Eukaryota; kingdom Viridiplantae; phylum Streptophyta; class Magnoliopsida; order Solanales; family Solanaceae; genus Capsicum; species Capsicum baccatum. Next base: position 98,598,508 of record CM061560.1, on the reverse strand, counting down.
ACCATCTATATTTGGGTTACTCATGACACATTTGTTAAACCACAATAAACAAGCACCCACATGTGCAAACCATCACCAAAATCATGTGAAAACACAAGTTTGAACAAGGGTAAATAATACACATCACTATGCATCAAAACCCTTAACGTTTGATTTAAAAACTCACCATTCAAGAATCAAATCATTGTTTCAAAAACATGATATTTGAGAAATAAAAAAGAGGGAAGATTCACATTCCTTATACAAGATGATTCAGGGAGAGATTTTTGGTCTTCAAGCCCCTAGATAGCCTCTTTGAAACCCTAGCTTCCAATCTTGTTGAAGATATTTTGGAGAGTGTTTTGGAATGTTTTATTGAAGAATGAAAGGACAAAAAATTTTATAAGTGGTGAGTCATAAGGGTTTAGGGGTGAGAAATTTCTATATTATCCTCTGCTTAAAAGCTGAAAATTGTACCCCGGAGGGCAAGACTCACCCCCTTGACCCGTACCCTAGGGTACGAGTGGTACCTAACTCGTACTCTAGGCCTCACCATTGATCTCTAAGCTGTAAAACATACGAAAATGCATATAGAACTCATATCCTAAGGTACGAGTTGTACCATACAAACCGTACCCAAGACAGTTTCTACTACACCAAGCTTAACCCACGATACGACTTGATATCTTACGACTAGTATCCGATCATACGACTTGGGAGAGACTAAATCATACCTTGGATAGAATGTAACCCCCAATAAACTACCTAACATATGAGTGAGAGGACACCAAACTGTATCCTAGGGTACGACTAGTACCCATGAGTCGTACTTTGCCCAGAAACTTCAACTGAGGGAATTTTTCTAAGGGTTCAAAGCCAAGGTGTTTCAATTCTCCCCCACTTGGATCATTTATCCTCGAATGACGGGTAAGACAAGCACAAACACAATTTAACACATCATAACACATAAAACTAACTTTTAACAAAGTTGGAAAGCAAAGACATACAACAAGTATAAGACATTTGCATGATCATTATCACTCAACCAATCATTCAATTGACTTTGGGACTTAAACCCATTGTCTATCAAAATATTTTTTTCAATTCAAAGTTTAGGGACTTGAACCATTTACCTATCTAATACTTAAATCAAGTTAAGAAGATTAACACATAACTCAAGCATGAAATTTTAGAACGAAAAACAAATTAGGATACTTAGACTTCATGTCCTCTACCACCTCCCAAGTAGCTTCCTCAGGCATTTGCTTCCTCTATAGAACCTTTACCAAAGCCATATCTTTCATTCTCAACCGACAAACTTGTCAATATAACATCCTTACCAGGAACTCCTCATGAGATAAAGAGTCCAAAAGACTAACATCCTACCATTTAACTACCAACAAAGGATCACCCATACATTTCTGCAACATGGACACATGGAGTACCGGATGGATAGAGCTCACCCTCGAGGGTAACTCTAACTTATAAATAACATTTCCAACCCTCTTCAAAATCAAATATGGACCAACATACCGGGGACTAAGCTTCCCCTTCTTAACAGACCGCATCACTCCCTTCATAGGAGATACCTTCAAGAATACCTAATTGCTAACATTAAACTCCAAATCTCTACGCCTCAAATTCGTATAGGACATTTGGAAACTTTGATAGGCTTTCAGCCTATAACGAATCACCTTCACCTTCTCCAAGGCTTGTTGAACCAAATAAGCGCCAAGCAACTTTCCCTCACCAACTTCATACCACCCAATAGGAGAATAATATCTCCTACCATACAACACCTTAAAAGGAGCCATACCAATGCTATAATGATAACTATTATTATAGGCAAATTAAATAAAAGGCAAATGGTCATACCAAATACCACTATAATCCATCACCCAATCACGGAGTATATCTTCCAATTCTTGGATAGCCCTTTCTTTTTGTCTATCCATTTGCAGGCGGAAAGCAGTACTAAGGCATAGATTAGTTCCCAAACCTCTCTGAAATAACTTCCAAAAATGAGATGAGAATAGAGTACTATGATCTGAGATGATAGAAATTGGAGCACCATGAAACTTCACAATCTCTGCAAGATACAAATTAGCATAATTCTTTGCCGAATAACAAGTCATTACCTATGAGAAATAAGCGGACTTGGTCATCCTATCCATAATGACTTAAATAGAATCATACTGATTCTGAGATCGGGGAAGAAAGGTCACAAAATCCATATTAATCACTTTCAACTTTTATTTGGGCAACTCTATCTCTTAATACAACCCATCGGGCCTCAATTGCTCAACTTTCACTTGTTGACACACCATACACATAGCGCATAGTTAGCCATGCCTCGCTTCATATTATTCCACCAATAAATCTCCCAAAGATTATGATACATCTTTGTAGAATTAGGATAAATAGCATAATGACATCCATAAGCTTCGGCCAAAATCAAGATACCATCACCACTAATCGCAAAATCAAAAACCTTTTGTTGACCCACATTACTCTTAATATTCATCTAATTGGGATCCAATATTTGCCTTTCCTTCATATCAACAACAAGAGACGATTGTGATACCTCATGCACAATACACCACCGCCCTCAGATTCCGTGAGATGAACTCCAAGATTAGCCAAATGATGGATTTCCTTTACCAACTCCTTCTTATCCTCATCCACATAAGATAATCTCCCAATAGATAACCTGCAAAGATTATCAATAACTATGTTAGCTTAACCTGGATGGTATGAAGACTCATATCATAGTCCTTTGGAAACTCAAGTCACCTTTTTTGTTTGAGCTTTAAATCCGTTTGAGTAAACACATACTGAAGGATCTTATGATCTAAAAATATGTCAACATAAACCACATAAAGATAGTGATGATAAATCTTCAATGCAAATACCTTGGGTAATAACTCTAAGTCATGAGTAGGGTAGTTCTTCTCATGAACTTTCAATTTTCAAGAAGCATAATCCACCATCCTACCATGATGCATCAATACACAACAGAGACCAATGCAACAAGCATAACAATACACTACAAAACCATCATTACCCTTGAGAAAGGTCAAAACTAGAGTCGAAGTTAATTTATCCTTCAACTTCTCAAAACTACCCTCAAACGTATCTGACCATAAAAACTTAACCTTTTTCTGGGTCAACTTAGTCAGTGGAGCACCTATCATAGAAAAACATTCCACAAATCTCCTATAGTATCCAGCTAGACCCAAGAAGCCCCGAATATTGGTAGGAGTTGTTGGTCCAGACTATTTTTTAACCGCCACAACTTTTTATGGATCCGCCATGATCTCTTCACTAGAGATAACATGGCCAAGAAAAGTCATAGCCTTCAACCAAAACTCACACTTTGAGAGATTTGCATATAAATGATGATCCTTCAAGGTTTGCAACACAGTGCCGAGGTAATCGACATGATCTGCCTCACTCTTAGAATAGACCAAGATGTTTTAAATGAAGACAATATTAAAAAAATCCAGAAATGGATAGAAAACCCTATTCATCAAGTCCATGAATGTCGTTGGGGCATTCGTTAACACAACAAACATAACTAGGAACTCATAGTGACCATATCGGGTTGTGAAAGTAGTCTTAGGGATATCCACTTCCCTAATCTTATGCTGATGATAACCCGACCTAAGATCAACCTTAGAGAAACACTTCACACCTTAAAGTAAATCAAACAAATCAACAATCTTAGTAAGAGGATAATTATTCTTTATGGTCACCTTGTTTAGCTGACGATAATCGACGCACATTTGAAGTGAACCATTCTTCTTAGGCACAAACAACATGGGATCACCCTAAGGAGATACTCTAGTACAGATAAAACCTTCATCTAATAGATCCTTCAATTACTTCTTCAGCTTCTTCAACTCCGTCAGAGCCATTCTATATAGAGGGATAAAAATTAGATAATGGTCAAAAGTAAGATAGATCTCGAAATCAATTTCCCTATCAGGAGGAATATTGGGAAGATCATCAAGAAAGACCTTAGGAAACTCACTAACCATGGGAATGGATTCTAGAGAAGGACCTTCTGAGTTAGAATCTTTAACTCAGACCAAATGATACAAACACGCTTTAGAAATCAAATTTTGGGCTATAGTATATGAGATAAACCTCTGCATATGCACTAAAGAACCCCTTCCTATCTAGTTACCGGCTAATTAGGGAATTTAAACTTGATAGTATGGGTCCGATAATATAAAGAGGCATAGAACGAATAAAAACAATCCATTTACAAAATAATCAAAATTAACATGTCCAATTTGATATAGTCTACAAGAGTTTCACAACTTCCAACAGCCACCACACACCCCTTATAGACTCTCTTAACGACCACAGAGTCTCCTACCGAGGTAGAAAAAGAAAAAAAATTGACAGATACTCAGGACTAAAACGAAAATGCACAGCCATAAATGGGGTCACAGAAGAAAAAAAGAGAACTTTGGATCAAGTAAAATATACACTTCATAGGAGAAAAGTTTCAAAATACCCATATCCACATCGAGAGATACCTCAGAATCCTGGCAAGACACAAGATAATATAACTAAATTCAGCTAATGTCAGTACCAGATATAAAAGTAAAAGTAAAAGAAGCACCCTTTGATGCTGGAGTGGATGATGCAGTAATAAAGGACTTGTTGTCCCAAGAAGACACTAGAGAAGGGAATTCTCACTACATATGACCTATCTGACTACATCTAAAATATCTTTTCCTCCCCTTCTCACACTGGCGATGATGATGCTGACTATAGAATCTACAAGGAAGGTAAGATGGTTCTAATTGAGCCCTAGTAGCTTAATATTGGGAACCCTATGCACAAAACCCACCATCAAACTAAGACCGATGATCACCTAATGGCCTTGGGTAAGGAGCACTAATCAAGGAGAAAAATCAAAAATCCCCCACTTCTTCCTTGGCCATTTACCACCATCTCTACTAGTTTGCTCAATAGGCCTAAATTTATTTCCTTGCCTTTAACTAAACTCAACCTATTTCATTTTCTCTTCCTCTACTTGTTACAAATACACAATCGATCAAGAGATATCCATATCTTTGATCAACAAAGTTGGCTTGCTCTAAAGGACTAACTCATAAGACTATCCCGAGGTTAAATTTCTCATAGATCCCTTATATCCAACACCATCTCTAAAGAATACCTAGATAACTTATGGAGTTTCAAGGTATACACCTTGGTTGACTTACTTTCTTGCTTCAGATTAACAAACTTCTTTGCATTTGCTTTCCTCAACTCTGTAGGAATGAAGCGTTCTAGAAATGTATTAGTGAAATCCTCCTACAAGGATGACTCATTAACGTCACTCCTTGTCTAGACGCACTTTTCTTACCAATGGCATACCACGTCCTTCAATTGATAGGCCATAAACTCCACCCCTTCCACACTAGTGGCATGCATAACTCTAAAAATCTTTTCTATCTAATCTAGAAAACCTTAAGGATCTTCTACCACCTTACCATTAGTAAAGATCGGAGTACTCAACCTCACAAATTGGCCAACGCTTGTGGCCTCAAAAGATAGAGTAATAAAAGTACGATGTTCAGCTTGGGAAGCCATGAACAAAGCAATCATATGAATCCACTAATAAAACTCAGCATTTATCATGTCAGCCTAAGGAACTGGAGGAGGAATAGAGGGAACCAGTGTAACTCTTAGACCATTAAAAACCATACCTTTGACCAATTGTGGACTCCATAAGTAATGTGAGTACCATTAATATAGTCTCCAATTAGGGTAGAAGAGATTTCATAAGCTTCTGATCATCGAGGCGGCATAATCTAAAATTAACCAAATGAAAATCAAAAAAATCAAATACCTTAGACTCTATATCTTGAAATAATACAACAAGAAAATGAAACATTATTAAATTCTTTGTAGCCTCTCTCATATTAGCCTTTCTCTCATATAAGTTTGGAAGATTACACACCCATAAAAAAAACTCTACTTGACATGTTTTTATTGACATCCAACTAACCATGAACCTAGGCATTGATACGAACTTGACATGACCCAAAACCGGCCTTTGTCGTATGTGCATCTAGAGCCCACAAGGACCGAAGATCGCCTCGTTAACCTAATAAACCATCACATCAATCCATAAGTATTGAATGAACTCAAAATATTATCAAGATAGGAAAAACAAGATTAATAATCATAATTTAAGAACATCCAATCATCTACAAAGCTTCTACAAAACCAATGTCTATAATGTGATGGGACATGCCCCAGAAAATAGCCAAAACTAAGTCTAAAACAAGTTTTTGACATGAGATAGAACCACCATAAAATGTATGCCTTTTAAATTATAGAAGCTCACTACTTCAAAGTCAACACACGAACCACTCAAACACCTAATGTCTACACAGAAAGAGAAAAAAAGCTTTGTTTCCTATGTCACATAGGGTGCAGCGTTTGAAGATGATTTGCGGTTGGAGCACATGTAACTCAAAGGTAATGATAAAATAGTGTAATTATTCAAATCCAAGTCAAATCATCATAAGAAACCACATTTATATACATAGTCACATATATAGATATATATACATCAAGTATCAGGAAAGGGAACTAGGCTTTAGCATGCATCTCAAAACATCCAACCATGAAATAAAAAGTGAAGGACTCTAACCATCCACTCACGTAGCTTAGGAAGTTTGAACTTCTCTATTATATTAAGAAAGAGGACTATAACCTAAATCTATCTTATAAAGCACGTAGACTCTAACCATAAGACATTTTATTGGGAAAGGGACTCTAACTTCAAGTTGTTTCATTGGGTAAGAGACTCTAAACTCAAGCCATTCATTAGGAAAGAGACTTTAACCTCAAGATATTTTATTAGGCAAGAGACTCTAACCTCAAGCCATTGCAACTATTATTTGTCGACATTGGGATGCTAACTATTTCTATGCACTAACATCCATTTAATTCAAAGCTCAAGGACTCTAACCCACATATCCAGTTCAAGTGATCAAGGTCTTCATGATACATTTATCAATCAATAACTGTAATAGGATAATACCTTAGATAAAATCACCATTCAAGTCAAATTACTGTCATCAATACCCATACAATATCATTCATTCTTCATTAGCAGTCATGTAAGAAACTTTAGTTCAAACATAATTAAAATTCAAGTTTAGGGACTCTAACCATATTTTACAAATCAAACCACCAAGATTACCAAATGACTCTTTACATGGCCAACAAGGCCATTACAAAGTCATTGACTAAGCATATTTACTCATTATGCTATTCCCTTAGCTCAAAACATTATTAACATATAACTAGTTATTTGTCTTAGACATTTTCACAAGCACCCTGAGGGAATACCTTTACTAGGACCAAAAACCAAGCAAAAACAATTAATATTTTAGACCCATCGCTATGTATAAAAACCCTTAACATTTGATTTCAAAACCCACCATTCAAGAATTAAATTATTATTTAAAAAATATGATATTTGAGAAATAACAAAAAGGGAAGAGTCAGGTGCCTTTTACAGGATGATTCACAGAGAGATTTTTGGTCTTCAAGCCCCTAGTGACCTCTCTATACCCCTAGCTTCCAATCCTAGTGAAGAAGTTTTGGAGAGTTCTTTGGAATGTTTTGATCATATTTTTATGAAGAATTAAAGGCCAAAAAATTTATAAGTAATGGGTCATAAGGTTTTAGGAGTGGGAAATATCTAGAAAGCACTCAGCTTAAAATCTAAAAATTGCACCCAAGAGGGTACAACTCACCCCTTTTACCCATACATAGGGTATGAGTGGTAGCCTAACTTATACCCTAGGCTCATCATGGACCTCTAATCTACCTAATATATGACCATGCATGTGGAACTCAAATCTTAAGGTACAAGTAGTACCGTACAAATCATACCCAAGATAGTGTCCACTAGACTAAACTTAATACATCATACAACTTGACATCTTAGGTTAGTACCCAGTCATATGACTTGGGAGAAGCTAAACCTTACCTTAGACAGAATGTAACCCCTACTACACTACTTAACATACGAGTGATAGGATACCAAACTATATCCTAAGGTATGACTAGTACCTATAAGTCATACCTTTCCGAGAAACTTCAGCTAAGGGAATTTTTCTAAGGTTTCAAAGACAAGGTGTTTCAATCAGTTTTCCGAGGCCTTTTTGGAGAGATATATGCCTTATAGTTTGAGGTATTAGATGAGATATAAGTTTAATCACATGGATTAGGGCTCTATGACTGTTGCAGAGTATGAGGTATACTTACATGCCTTATCTAGATATTATTGTGCCATCATTTCCACTGAGTATAAGAAGATTCTGAAGTTCATAAAGGGGCTACATGTTTCTCTTTAGTTGGCTGCATCTCAGATGGTTGATTTAAGTAGTTTTTTATAGTATAGTTGATGTTGGGTGTATTTATACATTCTAGCATCATTAAACTAGCCATTTTAGCCTTGTTTTAAGGATGATTCATGTTCTATATGGGTTGATAATAAGATAAATATGTATCAACATGTTAAATAATATGTTTATGTTGTTAACAGTGAGTTCTAAAGATGTTTGTACTTGAAGATTCATGTAGAGTTCAACCTAGAAAACTAGCGTTATTAGCATAAGCTGGTTGCTAGTCTAGTTGATTCTGATGGATTCTAGTGTGTTTAAGGTGTTCCAAATATTTTTTATGAATGATTAAGAGTGGAATAACTTATTGGGAATTTAAAATTTTCAATTGTAATGAGTCTACAGTTGGAATAATACATAAAAGATCCATGCAAACTAGCATAGCTTGGCTCTGTTTTGATTCATCATAATGGGTGTTGTGTTGTGTTTCTCTTTTAATTAGAGTGATGTGATGATGTAGGAGGATTTTGGAACTAAATATGATGATATTTTGATATTAATAGGACTGGGAATTCATGGGAAAGAACCACAATACAAAGGATCAAGAGGGGAGACTTAACACTTAACCAAAATTCGAAGAGAAAATTCTTGAGGAGCAAGGCGATGGAGAGGCGTTACCCTAACTGGAGAAGGGAAATAACCAAGGCAACACCCTAGTGGAGTGGGGGAATAACTAGGGTGATACTCCACTTAGTCCTGGCCTCAATAATTGATAGTTTTCTTGTCCAACACGGATTTCGCTTCCTCCTACACTATAAATACATATTGTATCATGGTTTTACATACTTTTGGACGTCTTGGACAAGTTGTGGTACTTCTAAAAACTTCTTTTAGGGTTTATATCTCTTTAATTTAGTTTCTTTCATGGTTTGTATCATCAATCCAAGGGTTTGGATGATGAATATTTCCATTAAAGGCTACAACTCCCTTTCTGGGGTTATGACCAAGATCATGATTATTTCATTTTTAATTAAGTTTGTTTATTTTCTTATCATTAGTTGTTGATTTTTAATTCTTTTTTTAACTATTTTAAGGATTAGCTACCCTTAGAATAAATCAATTGTCAACCTTGTGCTCTCAGGAGAGGGAAAAAGAGATAGAATAACGGAATAAGCAAAGTAGGGTTCTTTTTTATTTATAAAATAAGAGACTTGAATTAGTATCTAGGATAGGGATGTACTTAGATGCCTTCCTTGATTCACACATAGAAAGAAAGCTTACATTACTTAATTGATTATTACATCCCCTCTCAATGATGTAGGTGTAACGTCTAACTTAGGTAAAGGATTAGAGGTTGGGAAACCATAATCATGTGATTAACCCTATGAATCAATAACCAAAATAAGCAATTTAATAAATAAAGTTCAATAATGTAGTATGATTGGTCGTAAGCCTTGACCCTGGGCTTTTATCCATAGATTTTCCTAAGTCATTTACTTTTCCATATTAGTTTAGTTTCTTTTTGTTCAATTCTAAAACTCTATTTTCTACTCTTCTCAATTGGTTAAACTAGAATTTGATAGGTGGCAAACTCAAGTCCCTAAGAGATCGATACTCAGGCTTTCTTGAAGCCAATTTACTACTTGATAGACCATGTACACTTGCATTTGCACTTGGGCGCTGTCAATAGTGGATCATGGTAACATGACTGAGGGTATTCTTTGAGCATCTCAGGAAGGCACCAAGAAGGTGCGCCATTTTTGTGATTTTAGATGTCAAACTTCTCAAAGTAGAGATTTTAGAGGTTCTCTTGGGTATCGTGATGGGACAGTGCAGGTAGCCTTGTAGGTTTCAAGTGGTGGATCCTTTAGTTTAGCAAATTAGGGTAGCCACCTGGGCCCAGTGGTACCTTTTTCTATTGAGTTAGGACATTGAGGCTACTTTGTGTGTGATAAGATGGATATTTGGACAAGTACTATCCCCAGTAGGTAATTAGAGCTACTTTTATTTCAATTATAAGAGGTAGGAGTTCTATCAAAGGTACGAGAAGAAGAGGTAGTGGAGCCTAGGGTAGTGGTCGCAGGTGATCAGCTAGTTGGTGGTCATAGAAAATGATATGCTATACCCGCCAAACAAGAGGTAGAGACTTATGATATTGTGATCATAAGTATTAACATGGTTTATTTCAAATTTGTATCTGTGTTATTTAATATATGATCGACTTTTTCCTATGTGTCTATATAATTTGCTTTAGGTTTTTATACTATTAGTGAGCCTTTTGTTATGCCTATTCGTGAATCTACCCTAATAAGAAATTATGTTGTGGTGGATCGATGTACCAATCTTGTATTGTGACTTTTGTTAGGTGTAAAAGTTGGGTAGATTTACTTGTCTTAGATATGGTTGATTTCAATATCATCTTTGATATGGATTGGTTGGCTCCTTACCATTATCAATATTGTTAGACTAAGACCATGACTTTAGATTTATCAAGTTTGTCGAGGATAGCTTAGAAGTGTGTGGTTAAATAAGGTCCTAAGAGGGTTATATTATATGCTTAGGATCTTTGATTGGTTAAGAAGGGAAGTTGTGTTATTTGTCTCATATTCATGATACTAGTGTGGTTTCACCTCCCTCTTTGTATTGTGTTCATATTTTGTGTGAGTTTATGGATGTGTTCCCTATGAAATTTCCTAGTATGCCTCTAGATCATGATATTGATTTTTCTATTTATGTTGAGCTGGTCTCTTAGCCCATTTTTATTTCTCCTTGTAGGATAGTCCCATCCTAGTTGAAGGAATAAAAAGATAAGTTTCTAGAGTTGTTGGATAACGGATTTATCCAACGTACTTTATCACTTTAAGGTGAGCCTATATTGTTTGTGAAGAAGAAGGATGGATCTATCCGAATGTGTATCGATTATTGAGAGTTGTAAAAGGTGATGGTTAAGAATAAGTATCCTCATCCTTATATTGATGATTTGTTCCATTAGCTTTAGGTTGCCAAGGTATTTTTGAAGGTTGATTTGATTTTAGGTATCACCAGTTGAGGATTAGAGCTTTGGATATTTTAAAGACAGTTTTTCGGACTAGATATGTTCATTATGAGTTCATAGTCATATCCTTTGGGTTGAACAATGCCCAAGCAATATTTATGGAGTTGATAAATTAGGTGTTTTGAACGTATCTCGACTACCTTGTTATTATATATATAGATGATATCTTGGTTTATTACAAGAATGATGGTAAACATAAGGAGCATTTGTGGATTGTGATCCAGCAATTGAGGGATGAGGAGTTGTGTGCCAAGTTCTCCATGTGTGAGTTTTGGTTGTAGTTTCTTTCTTTCTTGGGTCATGTGGTGATTAAGGAGGGTACTAGTTTTTATCCATCTAAGATTGTATTAGTTTTTGATTGGGCTAGGCCTATTTCTCCCATCGAGATTCAAAGTTTTCTTGACTTGGCATGTTATTATATGCTTTTTGTGGAGGCTTTTTCAACTGTTATAGCTCTATTGGAAAATTTGACTTAGAATAAGATTTCTCTTCAGTGGTCTAATGCTTGTAAGGCAAGCTTAAAAAAGGTCAAGAATTTACTGACTTCAACTTCTATCGTAAATTTGCCCAAGTAGGGTGTGGGTTTCACCATCTTTTGTTATGCTTCAGGTGTTAGATTAGGTGTTGTGTTAATGCCAAAGGGTAAGGTTATTGTATATGCTTCTCGTCAGTTGAATTCCCATTAAAAGAATTACCCTACCTAAGATTTAGAGTTGTGAGCGGTTGTTTTTGCTTTGAAGTTGTGGAGACATTACTTGTATGGAGTCTACCGTGAGATTTTCTCAGATCATCATATCCTTTGGTACTTCTTTACCTAGAGATATCTTAACATGAGGAAGTGTTATTGGCTTGAGTTCCTTAAAGATTATGATTTGACTATTCTTTATCATTTGGGCAAGGCTAATGTAGTTGTGGATGCCTTGAGCCGAACGTAGACTAGCATGGGTATCTTGGAGTATCATTTGACCCAGGAAAGGCCTTTAGCCTTAGAGGTCCAGTCTTTAGCTATCCAAATTGTTAGGCTTGATATTTCAACACCTACGCGCATTTTGTTATTTATGAAAGCTAGTTCTTCTTTGATGCAACAAATTAAAGCTCATCAGTTTGATGATGTTGGATTGAGGGTGATTCGACATAAGGCATTGAGTGGTAATTCTAAGGAAGACTTACTTGATACAGATAGGGTTTTGAGGATCAGAGGTCGAGTTTATATACCGAGAGTGGGTAATTGGATTAGATTGATTTTGGGGGAGGCCCATTGTTCCTGGTATTCCATCCATTTAAGAGTGACTAAGATGTATCATGATGTGAGACAACATTACTAGTGGGGTGGTATGAGGAAGGATATGGAAAATATTTTAGTTTATTGCCTATATTGCTAGCAGGTGAAGGCTGAGCATTTAAGACCAGGTGGATTTCTTCAGACTACCTATTTCTAAGTAAAAATAGGAACGAATCACTATGGACTTCATGACTAGATTGCCTCACACTTCACATGGTTCTGATAGTGTTTGGGTCATCTTTCTATGTTGAGAGGTTGGCGTATATCTATATTTGTGAGATTTTTCATTTTCGTAGGGTGTCAGTGTCTATCATTTCAGACCGAGGTTCAGTGTTCATATCCTACCTTTTAAAGCCCTTTTAGGATGAGTTGGGTACTCAGGTTGATTAAGTACCGCATTTGACCCCTAGATTGATGGTCAGTCAGAGTGGGGTATCCAGGTTTTGGAGGATATGTACTATGCTTATATGATAGATTTTGTCGGTCAGTGGGAGAAATATTTAGCCTTGGTGAAGTTTCTGTATAATAATAGCTACCAATCCAGTATCTATATGGCTCATTTTTAGGATTTATATGGTAGGCATTATTGCTCTCTAGTGTGTTGGTTTTAGGTTTCTATGGTTAGATTTCGATGTATGGACTTGCTTTTTGTTTTTTATAGAGTTGAGAGTATTCAGGATAGACTTCAAGTGGCTTAGAGTAGGAAGAAGTGTTATGTACACCGTAGGATTTGTGCTATGAGATGTGGTATTGGTGATCATGTTTTTCTTTGAGTTTTACCCACGAAAGGTGTGATGAGGTTTGGCAATAAGGTATCCAGAAGTATATTTTCCCATTTGATATTCTTTGGACTGCTGGTGGTGTGGCTTATGAGTTAGCTTTGACCCCAACTTTATTAGTTGTTCATCAGTTTTTCATATTTCAATGTTTTTTCATTACATTCTAAATGAGTATCATGCCATTTTTTGGGTGTCGGTTCAGTTAGATAAGAGGTTGACTTTTATTGAGGATTTGGTCTCCATATTGGCCAGGGATATTAGACCATTGCGCTCTAGAGTTATTACTATGGTTAAGGTCCAGTAGAGGCATCAATCTGTAGATGAGGCTACTTAGGAGGTAGAGTCTGATTCATGTAGTTCTTATCCCCAGCTCTTTGCTGATTTAGGTATTTCTCTTGCCTTTAATTTGAGGATGAACTAGATTTTCATTATGGATGATATATCGACTCAAAGTTTGATGAATTATGTGAAATGTGTGTTTCTATGTGATTTGACCATTTTACCTCTCCTGGTGGTTGAGTTATGGTGTTTTTAGATTGTGGAGATAATTTGTATAGTTCTCGATGTATTTTGGTGTGTTTTATGCGATATTATGGTTTGTGGTGGCTGTAAGAGCCTTATAGTTGACTGTAGTACACATATTTTGATCTGTGCATTAGATGGCAAAACAGACTACACCAACAGATATGGGACATCGATTTTAGGATGGTAACATGATTGGTGTGGTTTTATACATTTTATATCTCATTTTGACTCTCAGTTTGAAAAGTTGTGATTTTGGATTTTAGGGGTCAGCTCAGTGAAAATGATATTTTTTTTAAAAATTTTAATACCACCATTGAGTTTGGAGTGGTGAATTTGATAGGGTAGCATAAGTGTTCTGCGTTCATGGAATTGTGAATGATCTCGAGGGGCCCATAGAGAATTAGAATGGACCAAGTCCCCAGCTGGTTTACCTACGATCATGATGCTTGTGTCGTGATCGCGATTAGGCCTATAGATGAAGTGATGTGATTATGATATCCATTCTATAATAACAATACCCTTGTCATCTAGGTACTGCGAACACTACCCTTGGTCCGCGATTGTGATACTTGGGTATATAAATATCCATGTTTTGCCATATTTCATTATTTTTTAGACTTAGAGCTTAGGCTTTAGTGATTTTGAGCAACTTTCTCCACTTCTAAGCTTGGTAAGATCTAAACCACCAATTCCAATTAATTTCTTCAATCTTTATCATCTATTTTGTGTTTTAAACTTGGATTAAAGTATGAAAAATGGAGATTTTGGCCCATAAGGCATAAAAATTGTATTTCTCCAATTTAGACCCCAATTTTTATCTTTTTTCACTAGGGTGAGTTTCTAATCCTATAATTATCAATTTTCTCCTACTTTCATCTCCAAAACAACTTCAATTTATGATTTTTAATAGATTTCAGTGATTTTTACCTGTTAAAGCTTGAAAATATTTTCTCCTCAATTTTACTTTATTTATAACTCATTTTTTCTTTGGTTTTTAGTTATAGACTTCTACAATATAGGGAACATGTTATTAAAATAACATTGCAATTTTTCCCTCCTTTGTCCAAAGCCCATTTCAGGGGTCCATTTTGACCTCGACTTAAAATAGGATATATGGGTATTTTTGGCTTTCTTTGATGAGTATATTCTATATTTCCATGTTTTGGTTTATACTGGGACTGTTCGTAAGGTGAAACATTCTAGGTTTTGGCCCTTGAAAATTTCCTGAGCTTTCAGCTCACTTTCTATTAATGACTTAACCATACAAGTTATATGGTATGGCTATGGGTCAGGTGACCATTGTTCTAATGGTTGGATTTTCAATCTTGGTAACAACTTGGCGGTACGAGTCATTAGGGGTAGTGACGGGTTGTTAGGTCAAACCTTAATCAAATTAGAAACTTAGTGACTTGACCTGGCTCTAAATACATATGGCTCACTAAGAGTCGTAAGGATAGGTTATATGTGGTAGGGTTTAGTCATATGTTGTCTAGTGTCCTATCCTTTTGGGATCTATCTTGGATACTACTAGACTATACGAGTCATATGGTGTTGTAATGATTGGGATCATGAAGTTGAATAGTGGACAGTGTATGGCTTTCCAACTTACTGTCTTGGTGATGCCTCAAGCGTACGAGTCGTATGTTGTGGTTACGAGTCAAGAGGGTCAACTCGTAACCTCCTCTGACCTTTTTATAGTTTTAAGTTAGGGGAATTCTTGACATTTTCCCCTTTAAATCCCTTATGTACCATGACTTAAAACACCCTTTGCGACATTATTAACACATTATTCCCAATAAAACACTCAAAAATTCTCACTCAAACTCTTTGTTTAAGTAAGAGCTTGGGTTTCATCAAGATAATTAATTAAGGCTTTCAAGGGTGTTTTTTCTCCGTACTTCTTTGTGTCTAATGCATATGACTCTTCCCTCATTGTTATTTTACTAAAGGCTTGTGTTTTAATGTATGGTTTTCATGGTATTGTTACGGTTTTGAAATAAAGGTTAGGGGTTTTTTTATGTTCATGGTTGATTAATGTTCCTCGGGATTTAATTATGGTTTTTCGTGTTTTAATTATAGTTTTCCACATGTGGGTGCATGGTAATGGTGATTTAATTTTGAGGTCATGGTTGATCCCCAAATTTAATGATTTTTGCTTAGAAAATGGCATGCCCTCAACCGGTTTGTGAAATTATTAATGAGAATGATTTTGTCACATAGTTTGATTATTCTTGGAATCTTTCCATTGTATAAATAGTTAAAGAAACATGAATTGGTTTTTGTTAGTTTCATACGGTTTTTTAAAGTGGTGTTCGTTGTTTGATTATAAATGGAGTTGGCTTAATTGGAAACGATGGAGTCTAGTTTGGTTTAATGGTTTATATGGCATAAGTTAATAAACTTGCAAGCTCTAAAGTGTATGAAAATACCAATGGTTAATGCCTAGTTAAAATACTTCTTGGTAAATAGTTGGGAATGTGTAAATGATTTTATATGGTCTTAAAGGGGTTTGAGTAGCTAAGTCGTGGAAGGTGGAGGTTGCATGGCTACTGACACTAGAAACACATGTTTGCTGATGTAAGGGTGATTTTGGTGACCATATGCATAATGTTAGACTTTATATTTTTGGGATGTACTAGTCATCTTAAGTTCTTTCCTTCCGACATAGGGCTAACACGTATAGGGGCCCCTTTAGCAATGGGAGCTGAACCCTTATAGCCCATGGGTGGTTTTAGGATGGTTAAGCTACACAACTTAGGTTAAGGTTTTAAATGTATACTAAACCTTGTTTTGTATCCTAGCACGAAATATATATATATTTATGTGATTGCAAGTGGTCATTAATTTGGTTTTTAAATGATGTCATTATCTTATCTTTATCCCTGAGTTACATGCTAGTGTTTACTCTTCTAACAGTCTTAGGGCGTTGTATCCCTATGCGGTGCAGGAATCGGCCATGCTACCATTTTTCTTGCTCAGTGACAAAGATTTGGGCACCGCTTTTGAGTCTGATTGAAGTAGTGAGATTCCATACTCTAGAAGACCTAATTTGATGTCATGGATTTCTTTTCATTGTTTTTATTTCTTGGTTTTTTATTTGGCTATATTTGGGGGCATATCCCGATTCGACATTTCATAATTCCTATTAGAGGTTTTATCGGACTACTATGGGCATAGGTTGTGTCGGTATTAGTGTTAGCATTTGTATTGGTATTGGAACTGGGACTAGTATTTGTTGGATACTTGGTTGTGATTGTTTTATCATGGTTATAGACTTACTTTATTGTCCTTACATTATCATCATTTTATGCAATTATATGTTTGGAATTCATCCGATATGGGGTGTAGAGTAGTTAACAGTGGGGTATTGGGGGTGGTCTCTAGTCTTGGTTGGACTTGAGATACCCGACAAGACTAGGCCCTGGTTCGAGTTGTGTCATAGGGAGTGAGGTTTTGGGATTGAAGACTTTTATTCCAACTTTTGACTTTCGAGGTAGGTTATGGCTTAACCTAGTACTAGTGGCAGTAAGTGCAAAAATCGGTTCTATGCTTTACCATCCCTTCAGGAGCAGAAGGATTCACCAGATGTTTTTACTGGTATGCTTCACGTCTTTCATCTTGATGTTTATTTGTTGTCAGACACCGGGTTGAGTTTTTCTTATGTGACAACACTAGTTGCATTAAATTTGGAAATAGGTCCTGAAAAGATCCCTAAGACATACTTGGTTTCTACCCAGTGGGTGAGTCAGTTGTTGCAAACAGATTTATAGAAAATGTCCTATCACTGTAACACCCCGTGCTTTTTCCTAGCTTAACTTCGCTCCAAGAATGTCAAAGATTTTCTTCAAAAATGTATATCATTTTATGCATATGGAATTTTCCAGATTTTGACTTTCCATTGTGTGGAAAATTGAATAAGCTTTACATCGATACTAAGTTCGCCCTATTCCGACACTTGGTGAAGGAGTTATGAAGTTTTTAAGTTGACAGTGTACCACCTGGGCACTTGGCGCCTCGCAGAGGCAGGCAAAATGACAATTGTCAATGCCAGTGGCCCTCCGTGGTAGCCCCGCATCACGAAGAAACCCAAATTCTCAATTGTCCCATTCCAGTATCCCAACGTGATGTTCGCGAGTCGCGCCAATGGCCAAAATGTCAAAACTATAGGGCACCGCAAGCATGACCAGTTCCCAATTGTCCAAATTCTTGTAAGCCTCCACGATAGTGGCACGTCGCGGTGGCCACCCAATTTTGAAAAATATTACGTTTTCAGTCCTATCCAGATGTTTAAAGAAGGCATTTTGTTCAATTCCCAAGGCATTAATTCGTCCAAAATAGAGAATTTAACCCATTCAAAGCTCATCATATTCACTTTTCATCTATTCACTCTCAAAAGAAAACCCTAAAGCTCAAACTTTCTCTCCAAGAAATCTAATTTCTCCATTAATTCTCAAAAATATTTCAAGACCAAGGATTCATAGTTCAAGATTAAGGATTCCCAATTCAAGAACTCTAAGAAATCATCTCCAAAGATACAATAGGAGTCCAAGATTCAAGCTTTTTATCTAAGATCATCGGTAAAGGTATGTGGGGTTATGAACAAGGGCAATCATTTCGTCCTTGTTCTCAAAACTTATTTTAATCCCAATTTTACTGAATTTTATATGATTTCCCATGAAATTCAAGTTAGGTTTTATACCCATTATTTTTATTTACAAGCTTATGAGATTTCAAGTGATTGAATGTTGAATTGCATGACTATTTTCATATAATTATGTGTATAATATGATTTTCCAGATTTTCCCAATTGAGTTAAAGCATGATTTTGAGATTCTTGATTTTATTATTTTAATATTGTTGAAGTATTTTCAAGAAGCATATTGAGCATGCTGTTTTGCTATGATTTTACATTTGTTTGAAGCATGCGTCATTAAGCCCTAATAAGTATTGCTATTTCAAGATTTGTTGTGCTATGAGCACTTTATGACTAGATTCTTTCCAGATTATTTGTAGGTCTCATAATAGATATGAAATCCACTTTATAGATTTAGATTACAGATTTAGCTTTAAAGATATATAGTTAGTTTTCATTATATGCCATTATACTATTTTAAAAGTGGATTTCCATCAGAATGAGCATACAGATTTAATGGGAGTAGTATTTAGCACCGAGATGGGGTACGTTACTATGGTTTCATACCCCAGAACAACGTGCCAAGGTAGCATTTAGATTGTTCCCACTTCTACATGGATGATAGATATGTGATAACTTAGATAGGTTATACTCCCTGGCAAGAGTATGACTCCTCTCCCCAACATGAGGATTCCTCCTTTGGGGGACAAGAACGTTGGACTCCATGAATGCTCACATGATTTATGTCGGTTAGAAGAATCTCCCATGCAGAATAAGTTTAAAGATTTATAAACCCTTAAAATAAAGTAATTTCTCTAATAGAAACGAATATCAAAAATGATTTTTGAAAACTAAGTGTAAAGGCTCTCAGTTTAACTCAAATTATGCATTACAGAAAGACAATAGTTACAGATTTTAGCTTTTAGATTTCAGATTCAGAAGTAAGCTCTTTTACACTTAGATAGTATGATTTATAGACAGAACATTAGCATAACTTTAAGTACTAAATGTTATGAATCACTAGATTTATAAAGTGTGATTTGCTATTCATGATTTCAGATTTTAGTATTTCAGATATTTCAGCTTATGCAAGTCATTTACATTTAGCATGTATAGTTTTATAAATGATGATTATGTGATGATGTTTTACTTATATATTTCACCCCCATATATTCAGTACATGATACCGCTCAACTTACACTTCAATTTAGTGTAAGACGGTCGTCGTCAATATATTTACCCAACTTTGAAGTCAGGGTCAAATCCACGAGGAACAATGTGAGTGGCAATTAAACTAATTTAAAAATATAGATACAAGTTAAATTCAAACAAATGATATGAAAAGATAAAATGGGGTTTTTAATGATTGAACAAAAGTTATTAACACTTCAATTCGCCTTAGAACTCAAAGCTTAAACTGCAATATTTCAAATCAATGATATAGAAAAACTAGAGTTGTGATCACTATGATTAGTAATCCTCCATTGAATAATAGTTGTAGTATTGGATTCTGATGAATTATGGGAAACACCAAATTATCAATATCGATAGTTCATCTAAGTGTTTCTCAACCTACCTAGATGTTGAGTTCCCTCATTCTCTCAAACTTAGGAACCTTCTATTCACACTGATTTTATTTTGAGTTGATTAATCTTGTTACATCATTCATCATTAGATGGGAACTTAACCTTCCCAAATCCTCATTGATAATTCACTACCTTTAGTTTATTTCTTAGTTCGAGCAAATCCACATAAGGCGAGTCTATTATTTGCAACCAACAAAAAAATAATTAATTCAAAAGAATTATCAAGATGTTCCCACAATTACTCGAATCCTAACCAACTATTAAGACAATACAGGAGTAATTATAGATCCCACAATCCTAGTTGTGGGTTTTAGTTCCACATGAAAGAGAAAGAGATAACAATAACTGAATTCATAATTCAAAGTGATTAAACTTACAAAATATGTAGTCAGAAATTAATTCTCTTCCCAAATTCAAGAAGAATATCCCACAACTAAAAATTGAAATCCAAGTTTAGAGACCAAAGAGAAGTAAAGTAGTCTTTGGAATAAGTTCAAGATTTTCTGTCTCTCAATGAAACCCTAAAGCTGTTATTTATATTCGTAACTTAAAAAAAATTAAAAATTAAAAATTTAAATTTTTCTTCTTAGCTGACAACATGTATGGCAGCTTATCAGAGATCTGATAGCTTATCAGACCATGTCACCAGACATGATTCCCCTTTCTTGCCTTCTGCTTATATGTGACGATATTCTTGACAGCTTATCAGACACAAGATGGCTTATCAGGGGATGTCGTTAAATTCTCCTCCATGTTTGATGATGTTTGCCTTAGGCTGATGGTAACTTCTGACGGCTTATCAGGGCTTTGATGACATAGCATAATATGTTGTTACTTCTTCACTTCAAATCTCTTGTACTGCCTTAGGCTGGCGGCATTCTCGATGGCATATCAGAATTGTGATGACTTATCATAGATATTATTACACTTCTGCTCCAACTTCCTCACACTGTCTATAGCTGATGATGGCTCTGATAACTTATCACTAATTTGAAGACTTATCAGACAAGTCGTCAACAATACTTTCATGGCCACTTGTTCCAAATTCACCTCTTTTTCTCTTATTGTCTTTCGTTTTTATGGACCTTGACTTTCCTGCATTATCAAAGAGAAAGTAATCAAAAATGACAAAAGGTTCTTAAGACTTTACAATTATTTTTAGTTAAAAGCCTCAAATGTGTTAGCATTAGCTCACACATCAGTACATCCTCAAAGTACTAATCCACATATATGTCTATGTGCTATATCGTCTCATAATATAGGTACAAGTTGTAGTATGTGCAGACAGAATCACACAGTTGTGGATTCCAGCCAGTAGATGATGAGTCCTCCTACTCCAGGGACTTTAGTTAGATGTTATTTATGTACTATACTTTCTTACTCATATGTATTGATTAGTGGAAGTTGGAGTCACATCCCATCTATCTATAGTCAGTATATTTAAGGCTTTACAGATGTCAGTTAGAGTCAACTATGTAATTGCAGTCCCTCTTTTTTGACCTTATTAGAATGTAAGAGTTGTATCAGTATTGTATTTTCAAAGATTCCATTATTTTTATGTTTTTGTATAGTTAAATTAGTCATTTTATCGATTTTATTCAGTTTTTTATGAGTTATAACAGTACAAGTGTTATCTTGGGATCACTTATGGTCCTAAGCACCATGTGACATCCTGGAAAAGATTTTTGAGGTGTTACAATCACTATCCTTCCTAAGATTATATTAGCAGACTTAATAGAGTTAGATATGGTTAACTTTGACCTTATTATTTGTATAGATTAGCTCCATTCCTATTATGCATCTATAGATTATTGCACCCGAGTAGTAAAGTTTTTGTTTCCAGATAAGACAGTCTTTGAGTGAGAAGTTAAATTAGTGACTCCCAAGAGTCACTTCATATCATATCTTAAATCCAGAAAGTTGATCTAAAAATGTGTTTCTATCATTTAGTTCGAGTAAAGGTGTATCTATCATTTAGTTCGAGTCAAAGGCCTAAGTATGAGACTCCAACAGATCAGTCAGTTCGTGTAGTCAATGAGTTTCCTGATGTTTTTCCCAAAAATTTTCCAGGGGTATCTCTAGATAGGGAAATAGAATTCGGTATTGACCTTTTACCAGATACTCAGCCCATCTCCATTCCTCCATATCGAATGGCTCCAGCTGAGCTTAAAGAGTTAAAAGAGGAGCTTAAAAAACTCTTACATAAAGGTTTCATAAGTCCAGTGTCTCTCCATGGGGCGCTCCCATCCTATTTGTTTGAAATAAAGATGGTTTTTTGCGAATGTGCATTGACTATCGTCAGCTGAATAAAGTCACAGACAAAAACAAATTTCTTCTTCCTAGGATTGATGACTTATTTGACCAACTCCAAGGTGCAATTTTGTTTCTCCAAGATAGACCTTATATCCGGCTATAATAAACTTAGAGTAAGGGAATGTGATATTACAAAGACAGGTTTCAGAACCTGTTAGGGTCATGTTTAGTTTTTAGTCATGTCCTTTGAGCTAACAAATGCCCTGGCAGCCATCATGGACTTGATGAACCAAGTGTTCAAATAGTATTTAGACATGTTTGTCATAGTCCTTATAGATGATATTCTTGTCTATTCTCAAAGTGAGGATGATTATGCAGACCATCTTAGAATTGTGTTGCAAACTCTTAGGGATCACCAGTTGTTCGCCAAATTTTGAAAATGTGAATTTTGGCTAATATCATTAGCTTTCCTCGGTCCTATTATTTCAGTGATAGTATTAGATTTGATCCACAAAATACAAAAGTAGTAAGAAACTGTCCTAGACCTATTTCTCTATCATACATTAGAAGCTTGTTGGGTTTAGATGGCTATTACAGATGTTTTTTTAGGGTTTTTTTATCTATTATATCTCCTATGTCTAGATTGACCTAAAAAAGTTAAATTCCAGTGGTTAGAGTCCTGTGAGAAGATTTTATAGGAGTTGAAGACTCGACTTACTTCAGCCCTAGTTTTAGCGTTACCTGATGGTACAGATGGGTTCATTGTATATTATGATACTTCTAGAATCGGTTTGAGTTGGTTTTTGATGTAAAAAAGTAAGGTAATATCCAATGCCTCTAGACAGCTTAAGCCTCATGAAAAGAACTACCCTATCCATGATCTTGAGTTAGTTTTTGTTGTGTTTGCATTGAAAAACTGGAGGCACTATCTTTATGGGGTGTATCTTGATGTGTTTACGGATCACAAAAGTTTGCAGTATGTGTTTACTTAGAAGGAGTTCAATCTTTGTCAGGTAAGGTGGTTAGAATTATTGAAGGATTACGACATGAGTATACTGTATCATCCGGGAAAGGCCAATGTAGTTACAAACGCCCTTAGTAGATTATCTATAGGCAGTGTTGCTCTTGTGGAGAATGATAAGAGTGAACTAGTTTGGGAAGTTCATCGTTTAACTAGAATGGGTGTGAAGATGGTTGACTCAACTGAAGGGAATGTTTGGGTCTAGAATAGTTTAGAATCTTCTCAAGTGTCTGAAGTGAAAGAAAATCGGGATAAGGATCCTAGTTTGGTCAAACTGAAGGGGTTAGTTAAAGACCAAAAGGTCGAGGTTTTCTGTCAAGAGGGAGATGGTGAGTTGAGATACCAGAGTAGATTGTGTGTGCCATGTGTTGACTATTTGAGGCAACGGATTATGAAAGAAGCGTATGGTACACGTTACTCCATTTATGCAGAATCCACTAAGATGTAGCACGATCTGCGGGAAGTTTATTGGTGGAGTAGTATGAAGAAAGATATCACAAAATTTGTCGCCACATGTGACTTTCAACAGTTTAAGGTAGAACACCAAAGACCTAGTGGCACTTTACAGGAGTTTGGTATTCCCACTTGGAAGTGGAAAGAGGTGAATATGAACTTTGTGACTGGATTACCCCATTCGCGTCACCAGCATGATTCCATTTGGGTTATAGTAGACAGATTGACAAAATCAGCTCATTTCCTTTCAGTTCACACATCCTACATATCTTAAGATTATGCTAAACTATACATTAGAGAGTTGGCTAGATTGCATGGAGTTCCTTTGTCCATCATCTCCGATAGGGTACTCAGTTTACCTCTCATTTTTGGAAAGCCTTTCAGAAAGGTCTTGGTATCCAAGTTTATCTTAGTTCATCTTTTCATCCATAGACAGATGGTCAGGTAAAGAGGACAATTTAGACCTTAGGGGATATGTTGAGGGCCTGTGTTCTTGACTTCAAAGGCAGTTGAGATGAACACTTACCATTGATCGAGTTCGCCTCTAATAAAAGTTACCATTTTAGTATTCAGATGTCCCATTTGAGGATCTTTATAGGAAGAGATATAGATCACTATTTGGTTTGTTCAAAGTGGGTGAGGCCTCTCTAATTAGGTCACATATGGTGTTTGAGGCAATGTAGAAAGTTCAATTGATTTAAGAAAGATTGAAAGAATCTAAGAGTCGTCAGAAATCTTATGCAGACATAAAAAGAAGAGATATTGAGTTTAAAGTAGATGATCTTATGTATTTGAAGGTTTCACCCATGAAGGGCATAAAGAGATTTGGCAAAATAGGGAAGCTTAGTCCCCGATATGTAGGCCCGTATCAAATTTTGAGTCGTGTTGGGAAGGTAGCATATGAGCTTGAGCTACCCACATACTTGTCATCAGTTCACCCAGTGTTCCATGTGTCTTTAATAAAGAAGTGCATTGACGATTCAGCTTTTTTAGTCCCTCTAGAAAGCACAAATATTCAGAATATCCTTTCATGCGATGTATTTCCGATAGAGATTCTAGATCATCAGATCCATAGACTAAGGATCAAAGAAGTTCCCTTGGTCAAAGTTCTGTGGATAAATCAATATATTGAGGGTTCTACTTGGGACGCAGGAGTAGACTTGTGAACCAAGTATCCTCATCTCTTCTCCACAAACTCAGATTCAGCCGAAGGTAACAGTCTTCCTTAATTCAGTTCTTTTCCGATCTCAGATTAAGACATATAGTTATCCTATTGTAGATTCATGCATTCGCAGATTAGTTCAGTCACTTAGTATGTTTTAGATTCAGTCATACAACTTGTTTCAGTTGTGCATGCTAGCATATAGCCTCAGTACCTCAGTATCTTTAGTTTAACAAGTCTAATTTGAGGATGAATGTTCCTAAAGAGGGAGATAATGTAATACCCCATACTTTTACTAGCCCAGTTTAGCTCCTAGAATGTCAAGGGTTAACTTCAAAAATGAATGACTCTTGATACATATAGAATATTCAATCTCTAGACCCATAAATGTGTATATAATTGGATCAGCTTTCAAACGATACAAATTTTACCTCAAACCGATAGTCGGTTAACAATTTATGGCAATTTTAGTGAAAACAGTAGGGCATTGCGATAAGCACCGCATCACGATGAAGGTCAGATTCATAATTGTCCAATTGCAGTGAAGCACTCTGATTGACCCGCATCGCGGTGAAGCTCCAGTTCCCATTCGTTCCATTCCAGTATCTCACCGCGATAAGCCCGTATCACATCAAAAATTCCCAATTGGATAGATACCGCATCATTGTGGAGTGCAAAATGGCACTCTTCCTTTTCCAATAAAGAAAGGAAATTTCACCGCATCGTGCTAGAGGCCATAATGGCAATTGTCCCTTTTCTAATTAGCCACTGTGATAGCGGCACATCACGGTGGGGGTCAAAATCAGAATTTCCAATTTCAAATAGGATTTTAAAAGGGCAATTTAGTATTTTCCCATGCCCCCATATCATTTAAAACAAAATATTAATCCTATTCTAACCATTATATGCGTATTTTCATCAAAATTAGTCTCCAAGGAAAGCCTAGAACTCAAATTTTCATCTCCAAGAAATCCAAATTCTACCATTCTTTTTCCAAGATAGCTCAAAATTAAAGATTTCCAATACAAGAACTTCAAGAATTTATCTTCAAGAGAACAAGTAGGAACTCAAAGTTCAAGTTTCTTCATCAAAACATCAAGTAAGGTATCTATTTTTAACAAGGATAATCCTTTCATCCTTGTGCCCAAAATTAATTTTTGAAGATAATTTTACATGAGTTTTGAATTAGGGTTCATACCCTATATTGTTATTTGAAAGATTATGAGATTTTCAGAGATTTAGATGTTGAATTGCATGTGTACTTTTATATTTTTCATGCGTATTGCAGTAATTTTTAGATTTAGAATTTAAATATCAATATTTTCATCATCAAGCATGAAATTTATGATGATTTGACATGAATTTGATGCATAGGTTATTATCCCTAGTTTGAATGTTGTTATTAAAAAAAGTCTATGCTTTTAAGCATCCCATGATTTGTTATATTCAGATTTTGAACAAAGATTTGATCTTTTAATCTTAGCTTAGGTATGGAATCCACTTTATAATTTAGCTACAATTTACAGTAAATCTATTTACAAGAGCTTTTCATTGTAAACCATTACATTAGTTTTTAAAAGTGGATTTTCAATAGAATAAGCATACTGATTTAAAGGGAGTAGTATTTAGCACCGAGTTTGGTATGTTCGCATGCCCCAAAACTATGACCCAACGTAGGTTCAGATTATCAAATTATTTCCATTTCTATATGGATGCAAATACATATGTGATCACTTAGATTAGGTTATACTCCTTTGAGAGAGTATAACATCTCTCCCCAACATGAGGTTTTCCCATAAGGGAACTAGACATTGGACACTATGATAGCTCACATAGTGTATGTCGATTAGAAGAACCTCCCTAATATTAAAGACTTTCAGAATAATTTTTAAAAGTATTTCCTTACAGCTTACAGCAAAGAGTAAAGAATAACAGAAAACCTTTTTGAAATTAAGTATAAAGGCTCACAAATTTTATTCAGATACTGCTTTATATGAGGCATTAGTTACAGATGTCAGCTTTTAAATTTCAAACATTAAAGTTGGTCCTTTCTACACATAGATCTGATGATTTAAAAATAGAATACAAGTACAGTTTTTAGAAACTAAATATTATGACTCACTAGATCTATACAACATATTTTGCTATTAATGGTTATGATTTTCAGTTTTCAGATATTGCAGCTTATGTGAGTCATCTACATTTAGCATGCATTCTGTTACAAATTTATAATAATATTGAGATACTGATTTACTTTTTTATTCACCCTCATATACTCAGTACAATCTAGAATTATTGATCCAGATATACGTCTATGTGATGCATTGTCTCATAATGTAGGTCTAGGTGCTTATTTTCAGTAGCGTGAGTGATTTTGAGCATCTCCATTTACATCCCGACAATTGGTGAGTCCTCATAGTTTGGGGACTTAGTCTATCAGATTTTTGGCTTATTAGTATAGATGATTCAGTATTTACATATAGTATGAGTCAGTTGGGGATTTGTCCTAGTGACTCTCTATCATTATTAGTAGAGGCTTGTTGGACTGCTAGATATGATTCAGATTTTCAGTATTGATTAATCAGACTCTTGAGTTTAGTATTTTTAGATATTATATTTAGACAGCTTCAGCTTAGCTTATACAGAATTCCATATTTTTATCTTGATTATATATTTATATATATTATGAGTTTCAGATTTAGTAGATGGCTTGCAGGGTTAGCTTAAGGCTACTCGTAGTCTTGAGTTCTGTGTGACGTCTCGGACCCATTTTTGGGGTGATATAGCAAACCTAGTGTTTCAACTCTATGGTTTAAATTGGCTTAAATGGTCCGAAGAACCCAAGTCTTGCATTTCATTAATACAACACCTAAAACACATCCAAAATCCAACACAATATCAAAAACATACTATGAAGTAGCTTAATCTTACAAGGGATAAACTTGGCCTACCTTGACGTCGAAAAAAGCTCAACAATATGATAAACCTCCATGTTTCTCTTCAAAGAATCCTTCTCAAGATGCCAAGATACCGTAAACATATTCTACATATCAATACGAGAATAACAATACCCATATTGCACCATTATGCTTCGGATTCAATAATCACACAAAACCCCCCATATGGGTCCCACTTTCGACAATTGCATTTTCAAAACAAACCCAATATTCTTATATGCTAAATGAATCATTGCCCATAAAAATGGGTTAAATCTAAGATAAATTGGGTCAAAAATCAGTACCTCAAGTTTTTGCGGCTTTGAGGAAGAAATCAATAAACTACCTAGTAAAGGGTGAATTCTTCGCTCAAATAGGAGATAATCGCATAACCAGGCCCTGGGGTTGCACTATCACGACTCGGGCAATCGTGATCGCATAATCTTTTTGCTGCGCGATGATTCTCAATTGCGATAATAAATATGAGATCGCGAAAACTAGTCTTTATTGCGCAAGTCACGATCGCAATCCAAAGGGTCGTTATCACAGTGCACCAAAAACCTAATGTACCAAATTTTTCCAAGTCCTGAATGGAGATCAACTGGGTGCTCGAGATTCGTTCGGAATCCCGTATATACAAATGAACTATGTAACCACATAAAATTTTACATTTCAAACTCAATGACAATCAAAATTTTCACTCAAGGTCATTTCGATGAAAAATAGGTCCCACACCAAATTTCTAATTTCTTAACTTTCTGACCAATAGTTCGAAATGAGCTTGGGTGTCTTCGGACTTTAACTAAAGGTCCACCTAGACTACAATCAAAATTTTAGAGCTGCTGGCGCAATCAGAATTTTCAATCGAGGTCGTTTGACTAATGTTTTTGCCCGCTGGCTATTTGGAACCAATGAAGACTTCCAAACAGGGAATTGGCTCTAAAAACAAAATGAACTACCCAATAACCAAACTGTCAATTCCAGAAAGTCATAAATGACTTGGGGCATCTATAGGAAAGCTCTAATGGAGAAAATAATCAAAAATATAGAAAATAGCCTTAAGGGTCATTACAATATCCTCTAAAAGAACGTTCATCTATGAAAGTTAAGGATTAGGATGAACCTAAATTCTCAAACATATGAAGATATTGGGTTTGTATCTCGCACTCGAACTCCCAAGTGGCCTCCTCTACTCGGCGGTGCCTCCACTGAACCTTAACTATAGTAATCTCTCTAGTACACAACTGCCTGACATGACTAGTTAATATGAGCATCGGCTCATCCACAAAGGTCAAACGCTCATCCAACTAGATTTCTAACCATCTAAGCATATAAGATGGATCAAGAATATATTGCTGCAATATAGAGACAAGGAAAACTGGATGGATAGCGGCAAAATCTATATGTAGAGCTAACTCATAAGCCAACTCACCAACTTCGTAAAGAATCTCAAAAGGTCTAATATATCTAGGGTTAAGCTTGCCCTTCCTTTCAAACCTCATCTCACCCTTTATTGGTGGCACACGGGGAATACTAGATCACCAACTACAAATCTCATGGAATGAAGCCTACAGTCTACAGAGGCCTTCTGCCTACTCTGAGCTACTCTCAACCTATCCTGAATCACCCTAACTCTATCTAACGACTCTTGAAGCAAATTCATACTACAGGGTCTAACATCGAATGTCTCAAACCTTCAATTTGGAGAACGAAATCTCCTACCCTACAAAGCCTCAAATGGTGCCATCTCAATACTTAAATGATAGCTATTATTATATGAAAACTATGTCGATGCTATGTGTTGCTCCCACCAGCCTCTAAAGTCAATAACACAAGCTCAGAGCATGTCCTTAAGAACCTGAATAGTCTTCTTTGACTAACCATTTGTCTATGGATAAGAGGTGGTACTAAGATCCACCTAAGTGCCCAAATCCTCCTGAAATGATCTCAAAAATCTCAAAGTGAACATAAAACCACATTTCAAAACAATAGAAATGGGAACATGATGCAAATAGACTATCTCCCGAACATAGATATGGGCTAACCTCTCCGCACTGAAGGAAAACTGAATAGGAATGAAATGTGATGACTTGGTCAAATGGTCTAAAATGAACCAAATACCACCAAAACCATAGCAAGTGCCAGGTAACCACTAACAAAATCCATAGTAATCTGCTTCTATTTCCATTCGGGAATGGGCAACCTCTGAGTCAATCCACCAGGTCGCCTATGCTCGGCCTTTACCTACTGGAAACATAGGCAATAACCTACAAAATTTTCCATATCACTCTTTATATCGCTCCACCAATAATGTCGTCTCAAATGTCTATACACCTTGGTTGTGTTGAGATGAATAGAATATCTAAAGCACTGAGCCTCATGCAAAATCACCTGAATCTGTCATGACCCAATTTACGAGTCATAATGGCACCTACTAAGACTTACCATTAGGTAAGCCAACACCACAACTTGGAGCTAAAGAGAAGGCTTACATTGGTAGAAATGCCCGATAAGGGCCATAATATGTGAACACAATCATAGCAACAATTATCCCAAATACACAATCAACTTAGGCTACCAAATCCTATGACATGATAGTTTAAGTATAGGAGAATCTAAGCTTGACAATAGGAACTATAACTCAAATTCTAAATAGTATACTTTTGTCATGAATACAAAAGATAGAATAAAGATAGAGGGGGAAAACGAAGAATCAAACTCCAAGATCTCAACCCATCTCCAAAAGATCTACACAACACGATCTTAACTCACCGATGGAAACTAGTACTCGAATCTACACCAAAAATGTACAAAAGTGTAGTATGAGAACTAAAACATAGGTACTTAGTAGTCATCATCGGTGGACTAAGCAAACTCATGATATAAAGATTATATAATGTAAGACAATAACTAAAATTTAAGGTACTGAAGAGAACCAAAATCTTCTCTATATCACTATATAAAATAACTAATCAACTAGAACAATATTACGATATCTCATATCAACACACTCCACAACCGTTATATAAAAGGTGTCATTGATTATAACAACATATATGCAATATTAATCACGTAAAAACTAAGTTCAACACACATAAAATTACTAGAGCATAAAGTAACGAACTTACCATGGTGCGCCATACCACCGGGAAGTACATACAAAAGGACACAAAGTAAAGAACTCATTACGGTGTCCCATACCACCAAAGAGTGCACCAAAAGATCAATTCATCAACATATCAAGGCACAAATAACTAAACAACTAACTTTAACCAGTGGTTTCCACATTTCTAACATGGACTCTCACTAAAATCCAAAATCATCATCAACTACCGCAAATCGACATAATGAAACCAATGTAATAATAACATAGTTATATAGATCTCTAACTCACTAATATGCTTCATATATAGTCAATATTAACTAACCTCCTATTATGTTTAACCTACTAATTCGCTAAAGCTCAAATAGGGAAAAGCTATAAGTCACCAACACAATTATTTACCCATTTACCAAAGCCATTTTCTTATTAGCACCATAATTGTCGAAGTCATCACTTAATCCACCAACGGCCTAACATGCTAAACATCAATTTAACAAATCATCAACAATACTAAGTCTATTATAATTATAAGTCATGTGTCATCCATAATTACAAGTTGCCATGTATTAACTAACAAGGTCCATGGACTATTTTTCTAGGCTTCTAGGCATCAAGTAACATAACTACTTATTAGAGACAACTAGTTATCACATAACCCACTTTACTAGGCAAAATTCCATGACATAACTCTTTATGCAAGTCAAATATAATCACTAGGTAAGTCTTTAGTTCTGCACAAAATTGTACCTCAATTAGCCTTAACTCAATAATCGGCATATTCTACTTCAAGTTACTAGTTAATGTTAACAAGAGCCACACCTCTTAACAAGTGATTATTGGTAGAGAATGATGAACAACTTCCCAAGTAAGACATCATGTGTTAAGTGGACAAATGGACTTAGTCATACACTACATAACTAAACATACATCTTTATGTTCAAATATGCTTACCATACATGGTACCACCACAACATCAATATATCCTCTGGATTCACCAGGCATCATCATAACGTCATTACCTCTTCTGGATTTCCCAAGCATCATCATAACACCAATATATCCTCTGGATTAATCAGGCATCATCATGACATCAATATATCCTCTAGATTAACTAGGCATCATCAAAACATTAATATATCCTCGGATTAATCGGGCATCATCATAACATCAATATATCCTTTGAATTTACTGAATATCATCATAACATCAATATCTCCACCAAATTTATCGGGTATGATCACGTCATCAATAACCACCAAGACAATAAAAAACACACATATATAGCCTAATCAATAACAAGTACAAGCCCAGAACAATAGAGTATAAGAGATGTGAGGAAACGCATACCATGGTACTTCACCATTAATCATTGCTACATTACATGACTAGATTCATAGGCATGTTTATCTTATTATTGTGAGAAATCACCTCTTTTCCAAACTTAACATGATTAATAGCAATTAATTATAAGTCATAGATATTCCTTCTAGAATCCTTCTTTACTCACATGGTTCACAACACAAACACGGAGAGAATCTTTGAAACATATTAGCTTAGTCATTAATCTTGAATCATAACAAGAGTTGTGACAACATCCAAGGCTCACATAGTTAACTAGACAATAAGTAAGTGATAGCATAATCATAGATTAAATTCAAAAAACTTCCCAATGCTATCCATATCATGACAACAAGATAATCAATCAAGTATACACATTATCCCATCATTGACCACATACATAAATCGTCAACCAGATTTAGCCATCATATTACCAAAAGCATAATCTAGGCATTCATCAAGTAACTTGGTCACTAAAGATGTTACATGGTTCACGCTTATGGCGGGTCAAGTTCCACCTCTAATAATCCCCAAAGTTCACTTTTACAAGTCTAACTTTGACCTGTAATTAGGCTAAGTTATCTAAATAAAGCCATAAGGGCCTACAAATTCTTGCTAGTTCTATAGGAAAATTCTTCTTCAAGTATTCTTCCTAAGTCATCCCAAGAACTAAAGCCATTCCACAACTAAAGCCATTGATCTATTGGTTCCAGGGAGTCATAAAAAACTTGTTGTAGCTGTGGAGAAGCTCTATCAGTAGAAATAAGCAGAAATACTAGAAAAGAACTAAAAGGTCATTACAATATCATATACTAAGGAAATTTTGTCCCCAAAAGTTAAAGATGATGAAAAATACCTAAAGTCTTAAACAAATGAGAATACAGAGCCCACATCTCACCCTCGATCTCCCAAGTAGCCTCCTCAACTGGGTGGCGCCTCCACTGAACGCCTACTATAGGAATCTCTCTAGTATGTAGCCGACTCACATCACTAGCCAAATTAACCACGAGCACCAATACAAGGGTTAACTACTCATCTAAGTGGATGAAATCCCATTTAAGCACATGAGAAGGATCAGGAATGTACTTCCGCAGGATAGAGAAATAGAAAATTAGATGAACAGCTACAAAATCTAGAGGTAAAGCTAACTCATAGGCAACCTAACCAACTACATGGAGAATCTCAGAGGGACCAACATAGAGAGGGCTGAGCTTACCATTTCTTCCAAATATCATCATACCTTTCATAGGTGAAACTAAAAGGAACGCACGATCACTAACTCTGAATCTCAAAGAACGGATCCTACGGTCAGCATAGGCCTCAGCCTATTCAAAATTATCCTGACTCTATCTAATGAGTCTTAAAGAAAAATATGTACCATGGGTCTCACCTCGGAAGTCTCACACCATCCTATTGGAGAATGACATATCCTACCGTACAAAGCCTTATAAGGTTCCATCTCAATGCTTGAATGATAACTTTTGTTAGAGAAAAACTCTGCCAATGCTAAGTATTGATCCCACCGTCCTCTAAAATCCAAAACACAAGCTCCAAGCATATCATCAAGCACCTAAATAGCCTCTCGGACTGACCATCAATCTATAGATGAAAAGCTATACTCAAATCCACTCGAGTACATAACTCCTCCTGAAATACCCTTAAAAATCTCAAAGTAAATATAGAACCACTGTCCGATATGATAGAAACAGTCACTCCATGCAAATGAACTATCTCTCAAACATAAATATGGGAAAATCTCTCATCACTGGAGTTCATCTGAATAGGAATAAAATACGCCGACTTGGTCAAACGATCCACAATAACCCAAACACCATCATGACCACAGGTAGTATGAGGCAAACCACAAATGAAGTCCATAGTAATCTTTTCTCATTTCCACTTGAGAATGGGTAACCTCTACGTCAATTTACCTGGACGCTGATGCTCAGCCTTAACCTGCTGGCAACATAGGCAATGAGCTACAAAGTTTTCCCCATCTCTGTTAATCCTATCCTACCAATAAAGCTTTCGCAAATCTCTATACATCTTAGTCGTACTAGGATGAATAGCATATCTAGAGATGTGATCCTCATAAAGAATCGACTGAATCAAGTCATCAAGGCGGGGAACAAAAATACAACCCTAAAACCTTAAAATACCCTTGGAGTCAGTAGTGTGTCTCCTAAATTCACCACTCATTTCCTGATCATGGACTAAACATAACTTACTATCCTTATACTAACGATCACAAATCAGATCAAATGGGGAGGAACTTGCCTTTACACAAGCCAAAATCCTCTTAGGATCCAAAACATCAAGGCGAACTATCAATTTGGCTAAGGACTGAATGTCCCATGCCAAGGGCCTCTGAGAAGCTGATATACAATACAAGCTATTCATACTTACTGCCTTGCAATCAAGGCATCAGCTACCATATTTGCCTTACCCTAATGATACAAGATCGAAAAATCATAGTCCTTCAACAACTCCATCCATATGCACTGTCGAGCATTAGGCTCTCTCTGGGTCAAAAGATGCCAAAGGCTACGATGATCGACGAAAATATCACCATGCACACCATACAAATAATGCCTCTAAATCTTGAGTGCAAAAACTACATCTGCCAACTCAAAATCATGAGTGGGGTAGTTGCGCTCGTGCACCTTAAGCTGTCTAGAATTATTAGAAATAACGTTACCCTACTACATCAACATACAACCAAGAAAAACACCAGAAGCATCACCAAACATGGTGAATCCATCACCCTCAACTATAATAGCTAACACTAGAGAAGAAGTAAGACAATTCTTGATCTTTCAAAAGCTTAACTCACACTCCTCAAACTATTAGAAAAGAACTTTCTTCCGAGTCAATCTAGTCATAGGGGAAGAAATAGTAGCAAAGATCTTAACAAAACTTCTATAATAACCAGCCAAACCAATAAAACTGCAAACCTCAGTTGGAGTCGTAGGTCTATCTTACTCACGAATCGTCGACATCTTATTCGAGTCTACCATAATACAAACCTTGGACACCACATGTCCAATAAATGACACTGACTCAAGATAAAACTCGCACTTAGAGATTTGGCAGCACATGCTCTCACAAAGTCTAAAGCATAATCCTCAAGTGATTTGCATAATCCTCACTACCGCTCGAGTATATAAGAATGTCATCAATAAACATAATAACAAAAGATTCCAGATAGAGTTTGAACACATGGTTCATCAAGTCTATAAATATGGTTGGGGCATTAATCATCCTAAAATACATTACCAAGAACTCATAATGAAAGTTCTGAATGTTGTCTTCGCGATATTCACAGCCTTGAAGCTAGTCAAACAGATCATTAATGTGAGGCATATGATAATAGTTATTCACTATCCCCTTGTTAGCTTTCTATAATCAATACACATACGCATTAAACCTTTTTTTTGCTTTACAAATAAAAATAAGCTCTCCACGGGGATACACTTGTTCTAATGAAACCCTTACCAAGGAGATACTGGAGCTGAGAATTCTGCTTCTTAAGATCAGTAGGAGTCATACTGTAAGGTGCCACAGAAATAGGTAGTGTGTCAGGATCAAGGTCAACAGCAAACTCAATCTCACGGTCGGGGGAATACTAGATAGGTCGGTAGGAAATACATCAGGAAACTCAAAAACAATAAGGACAGAGTTAAGAGATGGACTCTCTACATGAGTATCATACACATAAGCGAGATAAGGCTTGCAATACCTCGATATAAGCCTTCTAGCACAAACATAAGAAATAATCCCCATTGGTTCAAGGCTAATCACTCCGTTCCATATGACTTGTGGTACACTGGGGATGGCTAAGGCAATGGTCTTAGAAAAACAATCCATGATCACATAATGGAGGTATAACCATTCCATTCCCAAAATAACATATAAATCAAACATATCCATAATAATAAGATCAGCAAAGTATCAACATCGCTAACTATCATAATGCATGTTTTGAATACTCGATCCACTACTAAAGAATTACCCACAAGAGTAGATATATGTAATGGCACAATTAAAAAATCACTAGTCAAGTCCAATCATGGTTCATAATAAGAAGATATAGAGGAATAAGTAGATCAGGGATCAAATAAAGTAAGAGCTAACTTGCAGCACACCAAAATCATACCTGTCACAACAGCATCTAAAGTCTCTGCCTTGACTCTAGCAGGTACTGCATATGACTGACCATGCCTGCAACCTAGCTTGAACCCTAACCAAACTCATGTCCTACCTATATGAGTACCACCTTGAGTACCCTGATAACTACCCCTATGACCTAGGAAACCACTTTTACCTAAGGGATAAACTTCCCTAATAGGAGTAATACCATAGGCTAAAATAACCATAACCCCATGACTAGGGAAATCTCTAAAGAAATGATTAGAAAGTCTTCAAGTAAAACATGAATCGTGAGCAAAATTAGAACTCACAGATCCATCGAAACCAAAGAAACAACCACATCTAACGTGGCCTACAAACAAACTTCTCAACGACTGATCATCTCCCTTACCAAGGCGACTACTAGTACCAAACTGACCTCTGACAGTGGTCTGAAGAACTTTCTAAACTGGTTTACTAGTCTAAATTTGAGGCTCAAAAGATAAACGTAGAGTATGCCCAATATAAGGAGTACCACATTTGAATTGGTAACTACTATGGATCCCAAAAAAATTTCCCTTATACTTGGGCCTTTTATCACGACCCTCTAGATGCATGTCCTCTATCACTCTAGCATGATTAGAAACCTCAGCAAAAGTCCTACCCGTAGCAACTAAACTCGGAATAACCATCCGAATAGGAAGATGCAGTCCTCTCACAAAGAAGCAAACTCTCCCATACTCAGTATCCAAGATAGAGGTTGCATGTCTAGCCAACACAAGAAAATAAGTCTCATACTTAGTGGCTGTCATAGAACCCTGCTCTAATCTAGTGTACTAATCTCTCAAACAATCCCTAAGGCTGTGTGGGATATACTTCTCCAAGAATATCTTAGAGAATTGAGTCTATGAAAGGGGAGAAGATCAAACTGGCCTAGAACATACAAAATTTCTCCACTAGTGTCGAGCAGATAAGAAGAACTAAAAAGTGGTGTAATCCACACCACGAGTCTCAAAATGGCCTAATCCACAAAGCCTATCCTCATCAGCAGTCAGAAACTCAAATCCATCCTCTCCAAGAGCACTAGAAAACCTAGGTGGAGCCAACCTCAAGAACCTACCCAACATCTTTTGCTCCTTAGCAGACATACTAGGCTGGATCATAACAAGTTGGGTGACCTTCAGTTTAACAACTGCCAGAATAGGAGTAGCCTCAACGCCAAGAGCTACACATGCAGGCTGCACTCCTACATTAGTACTCTATAAATCATCAATAATACCCAATAGCTTAATCAAAGCATCTCTAAGCAAGGAAGAGGGAATTAAACCTAGTTGAGATTGGGCTAGTCCCTGGCCCACCGCTAGCTGTGTCGAAGGAACCTCTAGCTCATGTGCAGGGATGAGGTTTTGGGGAGGCCCATCTTAATCCATAACTGTGGATACCTCACGAGGATGGGTGTCGAGACCTTCATCACGCATAGATGAAGAATAAGTCTTGGGAATCTGTGAAAGAGTAAAGTCAAGACAATCTCCTACAGACCAACTCAGACTCTTAAAATAATACGAGTGAAAGAATGGAAGTACTCCTAAGAATGTTCCATAGACTCCAGAAGATAGGAAACGAATGTTAAAACTCCAATCCGTAGAACTTTATTATACACTTTCTCTTGTACCAATAATACCGGTGAACCAAGGCTATAGTACCAATTTATCATGACTTGATTTACGAGTCATGATAGCATCTACTAAGACCCACCAGTAGGTAAGAAAACACCAAAACCCAGAGCTTAAGCAAAGGGTTTCTTTGGTAGAAATACCTGACAAGGGACACAATACATGAACAAAATCATAGCAACAATGTTCCATAATAGACAATCAACTTAGGAAACTAATTCCCATGACATGATTGTATCAGTACAAGAACATCTAAGTAACAATAGTAAATAAAGATCAGAGTCTAAATAGTCTTAAATTGTCTTATACATTTGTCTTGAATTCAAAAGACTTAAAAAAGATAGAGGGAAAAAAGGGTGACTCAAACTCCAAAAGCTCACCCTTCTTCAAAAGATCTGCGCAGCACAATCGTAACTTAGTAGTAGAAACTAGTACTCTTGATCAGCACCAAAAAGGTACAGAAGTGTAGTATGAGTACCAAAATACCGGTACTCAGGAGGCATCATCGGACGACTGAGTAAATTATGATATAAAGATGATATAAGGTAACACAATAACTACAAGTCAAGGTACCAAAGCAAACCCAAATCTTCTCCCATATGACTGTATAAAATAACTAATCAACTAAAACAATAGTACAATATCTCATATCAACACAGACCACAACCGTTATAAAAAAGAGTAATCTATTCAGAAGCATAAAGCAACATATTTGCAATAACAATCACATAAAGACAAAGTTCAACACACATACAATCACTAGAGCATAAAGTAAAAGAATTTACCATGGGTCCTATACCACTGAGAAGTACATCCAAAAGGACACAAAGTAAAAAACTCATCAAAGTATCCCATACCATCGGAGAGCGCACCAAAAGATCAATTCATCAATATATCAAGGCACAAATTAATAAACAACTCACATTAACCAGTGTTTCTATATTTTCGCCATGGACTCTCACAAAGATCTACAATTATCATCAAATAATGCAAATCGACACAACAAAACCAATGCAATCATAACATAGTTATATAGTTATATAGATCTCTAACTCATTAATATACTCCATATCTAGTCTATATTAACTAACCTCCATAATGTTTAAGCTACCAGTTTGCTAGACCTCATATAGATAAAAGCTAAAAGTCACCAACACAATTATTTAACCATTTACCAAAGACATTTTCTTATTAGCACCATAATCGTCTAAGTCATTATGCTTGACATTAATTTAACTAATCATCAATAATTCTAAGTCTATTATTATTATAAGCCATGTCTCAGCCATAATTACAAGTTACCATATTTTGAACTAACAAGGTACATAGACTAGTTTTCTAGGCTTCTAGCCATCAAGCAATATAACAACTTATTTGAGACAACTAGTTATCACAAAACCCACTTTTCTAGGTAAAGTTCCATAACCCTTTATGAAAGTAAAATGTAATCACTAGGTGAGTCTTTAGGTCTACACATCATTACACTTACCAATTAGCCTTAACTTTATAATCAGCATATTCTACTTCAATTTATTAGTTAATGTTAACAAGTGGCACACCTCTTAATGAGTGATTAATGGTAGACAATGATGAACAACTTCCCAAGGAAAACATCATGTCATAAGTGCACAAACGAACTTAGTCACACACGACATAACTACATATATATCTATATGTTCATATATGCTTAACATAGATGGTACCATAAAAACATCAATATTTCCTCTAGATTCACCGGGAATCATCATAACAACATTACCTCTTCTGGATTTAGCGGGCATCATCATAACACCAATATATCCTCCGAATTAACTATGCATCATCATAAAACCAATATATCTTCCGGATTAGTCGGGCATCATCATGACATCAATATATCCTCTAGAATAACTGGGTATAATCATAACATCAATATCTCCTTCGAATTTACTGGGTATCATCACGTCATCAATAACCACCAAGAAAATAATAAACACATACATATGTAGCGCAATCAATAACAAGTACAAGCCTATAGAAATAGAGTATAAGAAATGTGAGGAAACACATAACGTGGTACTTGACCATTTAACATCACTACATTATATGAGTAGATACATGGGCATGTTTATCTAAATTATGTAAGCAATCACTACTTTTCCAAACTTAACATCAGTTTTAGCAAGTTAATTATAAGTCATAGATATGCCTTTTAGAATCCTCTTTACTCACATGGTTCATATCACCAACATAAAAAGACTCTTTTTAGACACACATTAGCTTAGTTATTAAGTTTGAATCATAACAAGAGTTGTGGCATCATCCAACGCTCACATAGTAAACTAGCCATAAAGTTAAATGATAGCATAATCATAGATTCAATTAACAAGACTTCCCAATATTATCCATATCACGACAACAAGATAATTAAACAAGTATACACACTATCAGAATATTGACCATATACATAAACCATCAACTGGGTTTAGCTATCATATTATCAAAAGTATGATCTAGGAATTCATCAAGTATCTAGGTCACTAAAGAAGTTACATAGTTCAAGGTTATGCCGGATCAAGTTTTGCTTCTAAAAATCCCCAAAGTTATCTTCTACAAGTCTAACTTTGACCCGAAATTAGGTTGAGTTATCTAAATAACCCGACCCAACCAGGGGCCTTGTCATAATGGGCATCCCAAGTCCAACCAGGTCTGGGACCACCCCCTATTACCCAACCCAACCACCGTCAGTATACCTTGAGTCGGTTGATTACAAAACAAATAACAAGATAGCATGATTGGACAAGGACTGACTTTAGGATAGGTCTATCCTAGACCTAATATACCAAGGCATCCCATCCACCAAATCGCACCAACCAAACCCCTAGTCCAAACCAATACTTAACCAAGGTCCATAAAATAAGACAAAACCAAATGAGATCCAAAACATAATATTATTAAACCCAAAATGAAATACGATGGAATAGTGAAAAAATATATCTAATAATGTCAGCCCCAATTCCAATGTCAATATTAAAGCCAACACCAATACCGATCCCATGCATTCTAACCCATAGCAGTACCATAAAGCCTTTAACCAAAATAGTAAGAATATCTGATTGGGACATGCCCCCAACCATAGACAAAACCAACATCCCTAAATAAATTAAAATTTCCAAAAATATCCATAATAGGAAATGGAGCTTTCGATAAAGATAGAAGCTCACCACTTCCATCCAACAGTTGTCCCTAAGTCAATTGCTATGTAGGAGTAGAATGACTGGTTGTTGTATATCAAGGGTATATAGCAGCTTAAAGATGGGTTAGCAAGTGATCACTAGCATAAACTTAGGAAAAGGATAAAAAAGTACCATTTATAAAAAAAAGTAAAACCATCTATATTCACGTAAACATACATATATATATATAACACTATGTCGAGAAATGGGACTGTCCTTAGAATGTCATTAAAACCTTTACCTCGGCTATCTAACTTTGCCATCCTAAACTACCCATGGGCTATATGGGTTCAGCTCCCCCTATTGAAAGGTCTCCAATGCGTAAAGTCGCACAACCAGGGAAGAAAACCAAGAATGAATAGTACATCCCCTAAATATAAAGTGTTACCTTATGCAAGCAGTCACCAAGACCAAACCTTACATCGACAAATTTGAGTTTAAAGTTTTGGTCCACCTGGGACCTCTACCTTTCACAACTATGCTATACGCCTCACCATTATTGCCCAATTAAAACTATTACAAAGCAACCCACCAATACATTTACTATTTATTAACCAAGGCCATTAGTAGTGATATCGTCATACTAATTATACTTGTAATTATTGTTCATAGCCAACCATATATTGGTTTAAGGGACTCCATGTACCCATCATTATTTCTAGTAAACCAAAACCATGGCCACCAAGGGTTTTCCAATCCATTTAAAACCATTTAAACTATTAATATTAGTTAGGGTTTCATTATCAAGTTTAAACCATGCATAAGTTCCACTGAAAAACCAACATTATAGTTAAAACATTGTTAGAGGTATTTTATCAAACACATTGGGGGCATACTATTTCAAAAACCAAAGTTCATTACCAAAGTACCATTCCCATGAAACT
Source organism: Capsicum baccatum var. pendulum (assembly GCA_030864225.1). Lineage (NCBI taxonomy): Eukaryota > Viridiplantae > Streptophyta > Magnoliopsida > Solanales > Solanaceae > Capsicum > Capsicum baccatum. The sequence continues at coordinate 98,556,119 of CM061560.1, read as the reverse complement.
AGTTATCCAAAATCACCATTAATCTATATAAAAGAATAATTAAATCAAGGAAAAACCAGAACCAAGCATTTATAAACAAAAACCCCAAATCATATTTGAAAATCCAAAATCATACCATATTCAAATCATAAAAACATTGTATAAAACCATACCTTTAGTTTGAACAAACAATGAGGGAAGAGAATATGACTTAATTGACAAAGTATATGGAGAGAAACCACCAAAAAGATGCTATAATTAGAATTCTAGTTGAATCCCTAGCTTCCTTGCCCAGAAGCTTTTGAGAGAATTATAGAGTGTTTAGGAATAGTTCCTAAGTGTTAATGAATTGAATAATAGGGTAAATATCCTCCCAAGTGAGTTAGAAGTCGTGGGACCTTATAAGGGTTAGTGGGGAAATGTCCATAATACCCTCACTAAGTTGTACAAAATTACATCATAGGGGTACAACTGACTATCACGAGTCGTATCCTTCGATACAAGTGGTACCCGTCACTCGTATCCTAAGCCTTAACCCTTGTAACCAACACTGTCAGGTGTACAACGCATCCTACCCAAGTCATATTGACAACATTTGATCTGTACCCTTTACCCATATCCCTGGCAAGATAGAATCACAGAAGGTTGAACACTTCCCACCATACGAGTACTGGGTATGACTCATACCCTGACTTACGGATAATGGTGAGCCACTCGTACTTACATCAAACTTAAGTTATAAAGACCAAGGTTATGTAAAGGAACCAAATGATCTGTATCTAACTATACGACTCGTACTACTAAGTCGTACACATTCCAGTGACCAAAATCCATCCCACCAACCAACACTAGTCAGCATACGACTGGACCATACCATTCGTACCCCAACATATAGCTGGTACCCATGAGTCGTATTGGATCCAAAGACCAAAATTCCATGAAATTTTCTAAGGTCCAGAAACCAGGATATTTCAAACTCCCCAATTAGGAACATTCTTCCCTGAATGACGGATAAGGTAAGGGTAACCACACGCACAAGTCATTCACATTATTGAATATATTTCCAATCTCTAACAAAGTTTGAAAACAAAGAGGCAAAGATATCAATCTTTCCTTTAAAAAACTCAAAAAATAAAGATTTTTTGAAGGCACATACCTTCTGCGCGAATCCTATGAGCAGAAAATAGGTGAGGATACTTGTACTTCATGTCCTCCTCCGCTGCCTAGGTAGCTTCTTCCAACTTATGGTACTGCCACATAACAACAATCAAAGCCACATCCTTGGTTTGAAACTAATGAACCTGCCTATCTAAGATCTAAACCGAAACCTCTTCATAAGACAGAGAGTTCGAGATACCTAACCCTTCTACTAGAACAATCAAAGAAGGATCACTAAGACACTTCCTCAGCATGGAGACATAAAATACCATATCAACTGAGCTTAATCTAGAAGGTAAATCTAACTAGTAAATAATATTACCAACATACCAAGGACTGAGTTTTCTCTTCTTACAAAACCACACTACTCCCTTCGTGGGATATACCTTAAGGAAAACCTTATCCCCAACCTCAAACTCTAATTTTCCATGCCTAACATATGCATAGGACTTTTGGCGACTTTGCATAGCCTTAAGCCTATTATAAATTAGCTTCACCTTTTTCATAGACTGATAGATCAAATTCGATCCGAACATATCCGCCTCACCAAGATCAAACCAACCAATAGGAGATATATATCTCCTATAATATAATGCCTTAAAAGGATCCATACTAATACTAGAATGATAGCTATTGTTGTAAGGAAACTCTACCAAAGGTAGATGCTTAATCTAATTGCCACCATAATCAATCACACAAGCCCAAAGCATATCCTCAAATGTTTGAATAGTTCTTTATGTTTTTCCATTCGTCTGCAGATGAAAAGAAGTACTCAGACTCACATTAGTACCCAATACCTTCTTAAACGTCCACAAAAAATGGGATGAGAACTGACTACCACAATCTTAACTAATTAAAATAGGTACTCCATTCAACTTCACAATCTTCTAAAGATATAACTTCACATAATCCTCTGCTGAGAAGGTAGGCCTTACTAGCAAGAAGTGAGCAAACTTTGTCATCCTATCCATGATAACCCAAATAAAATCCTATTGATTCTAAAACTGAGGAAGACCGGTAACAAAATCCATATTGATTACCTCTCATTTCCATTCGGGGAAAATATTCACTTGATACAACCCATAAGGTCTTATATGCTCAACATTAACTTGTTAACACACTAAGCACTTGGCCAAAAAATTAGCCATATCCCTTTTCCTACCATTCCACTAATACATCTTTTTGAGATCATAATACATCTTTGTGGAACCAGGATGAACAACATAGCGTGACTCATGCGCCTCAGGCAAACTCCTTTGCTATAACCTATCGATATCTGGAATACACAACCTTTCTTGGTACCATAATATTCTATCACCACTAATCTCAAACACCATCACCTTTTTACTACAAATATCATACTTTAAGACAAGATCCAGTACTTTATTACGATTGATCTCTACACCAAGAGACAGTTAACCACTTCTTGTACCATTACACCTCTGTCTTTAGAGTCTAAGAGGCAAACTTTAGGATTAGCCAAGCAGTGCATATCCTTCACCAACTCCTACTTTCCTTTCTTAGCATGGTCCAAACAGCCCATGGACAACCAGTTAAGAGCATCAACAACATTATTAGCCTTACCTAGGTGATAGTGAAGACTGATATCATAGTCCTTGAGAAGCTTAAGCCATCTCCTCTACCTAAGATTGAGCTCCTTCTAAATGAACACAAACTATAGACTCTTATGATCAGAAAATATGTCTACGTGCACTCCATACAGTAAACACTGCTAGATTTTCAAGTCATAAACCACCGCCAATAGCTCCAAATCATGAGTAGGATAATTTCTCTCTTATACCTTCAACTTCCTGGAATCATAGGCAATCACCTTCCCATGCTTCATCAAAACACAACCAAGACCTACTCGGGATGCATCATAATAGACCATGAACCTATCATTGCCTTTCAGTAAAGTCAAAATTGGAGTTAAAGTTAGCGTATCTTTCAACTTCTCAAAACACCCTTTACAAGCATCTGACCAAGCAAACTTAACCTTTTTCTAAGTAAACTTAGTCAAAGGAGCAACTATCAATGAAAATCCTTCCACAAACCACCTATAATACGCAGACAAGCCCAAGATGCTCTGAATGCCGGTTGGAGTCGTGGGTCTAGGCCACCTCTTAGCTGCAACCACCTTTTGCAGATCAACCATGATCGTTTTGCTACAAATTATAAGACCAACAAAAGTCATAATGTTCAAGCAAAACTCACATTTGGAGAAATTGGCATACAAATTTTGTACCTCACTTTTGGAATAAACCAGAATGTCATCAATAAACACAATGATGAAGAGATCCAAGAACTGCCTGAAAACCTTGTTCATCAAGTCCATAAATGCCACCAGGGCATTAGTCAATCTAAATGACATCACCAAAAACTCAAAATTCCCATACCGAGTACAAAAATCGATCTTAGAGATATCCACCTCTCTAATCTTTAGATGATGATACCTAGATTAAAGATCTATCTTAGATAAAACTTGGAACCTTGCAACTGATGAAACAAATCCTCTATTACTGGAAGAGGATACTTGTTCTTGACCAGCACCTTATTCAACTGCCTGTAGTGAAGGCACATCCAAAAGGAACCATCCTTCTTGCGGATGAACAACACTAGTGCACCCCATAAAGATACACTATTACGAATAAACCCCTTATCCAAAAGATTGTTAAGTAGCTCCTTGAGTTCTCTCAACTTACTTGATGCCATTCACTAAGGAGGAATAGATATTGGATGAGTGTCCAGAACCAAATCAATACCAAACATTATTTTCCTATCTAGAGGAACACCAGGAAGATCATCCAGAAAGACCTCAAGAAACTTATTTACTATCGAAACTGACAGTAAAAAGACCTTCCATGTTAGAATCATTAACTCAAACCAAGTGATACAGGAAACCTTTAGAGATTAACCTTTAAGCTATAAGTTAAGAAATAAAACTCCCCTTAGGAAATAGGGAACCACCCTCCTACTCTATAATCGATTCACCAGGGAACCTAAATACAACCTTATGGCTCCAACAATCCAAGGATGCATAACAAGAGTGTAACCAATCTATCCCCAGAATAACATCAAAATCAACCATATCAAGTTCAAACAAATCCACCAAAGATAGATTACCACAAACAGATACCACATACCCCCTACAGACTCACCGAGTCTCCTACCAAGGATGAAATAGAAAATGAATTCAAAATAACCTCAGAATTAATACCAATACATAGATCCATAATTAGGGCCACATAGAAAAGAGTGGACCCTGAATCAGGCAGACAATATACGTCACGAGAAAAGAGTTGCAACATACCGATAACGACATCAGGCGATGCCTCAGATTCCTGTCTGGATGCTAAAGTGTACAACATTTTCCAACTAATACTAGAACTTAGAGCAGTAACAGAAGCAAAAGTAGTACCACCGAGTGCAGGAGCATAAGATGAAGCCACCAGTACCTTTTTTCTCCCATAGAAACCTTATTAACTGGAAAATCCCTGATCTGATAGTCTGCTTGGCCATAATTGAAGTATTTGTCCCTTCCTTCATTTCTTTAACCTCGATGAAGGCTACCACAGAATCGGCTTGGAAGGCATAAAGAAACTAACTATTTACCACTCACTTGAGATTGGGCACCCTGTGCCAAAAAATAATCACTACCCTGATGGCGCCTATCACTCGACTGCTTTGGGTTAGGAGCACTAGCAGTAGAGAAGGAACTAGTACTTCCCCACTTCTTTTTTGCTCATTTACCTCCATCTCAACTACCCTAGGACTAAGCACCTCTCTTATAAAAAAATCTGCTCTTCTTACACTGCTTATCTCCGAAATCCACCTCTTTCCTCTTCTCATTCACTACCTGCTGCATATAAATAGTCAATCTAAAAATGTCTATATGTTTAATCAGTAAACTTGTCTTATTTTCCAATATCAAATCCCAATTTAACTCGAAAGAGAACATCTCATCCTTTCTCTCATGTCATCTACTATCACGAGCATACCTTAATAGTTGATGAAACTTCAAGGCATAATCCTTGACAGACATTCTCCCTTGCTTAAGAGTCACAAACTCCTCTATTTTTGCTGCACTCGGCTCTTGAGAAAAGAAACAATCCAGAAAAGTACCAAATAAGGCATCCCATATGGACATCTCCTCCACATCATCTTTATCCCTATCCTATTCTTTATTCTATTGGTACACAATATCCTTGAGATAATAAGCTGCAAAATTTACACCTTTCACATTAGTTGCCTACCTTACCCTGAATATCTTTTACATCTTAACCAAGAAACACAGAAGATCCTCTTCCAACTTCACAATTGTAAAATTAGGAGTATTCAATTTCATAAACTGACCAACCATTATGGCCTCAGTACATAACCCACTAGAAGCATCCCACTCAGTCGAGCAGCAACAAACTTAGTAATAGTATAAATGGCCTGGAGAAATTTTACATTAGTCACCTCACTCTAAGAAAGACTCATAGCAACAAGAGGAGCTCCAGAACTATCAGGGATAGGACCCTAAGATCAAAGTCAAACTCCGAACGTAGTAGTACCCCATAAATATTGTCCCAATATAGGACTGAACAGTTTACTTGTGTTCCAAATCATCGAGGCATGATCTGAAAGTGAACAACCAAGGATTAGAGATGAATTCCAGGACGTAGATTCCAAGCTTAAAAATAAGATACCAAGAAAGAGAAATATTCCAAGATACCTTATATCCTTTCTCTTATGAGAGTGGTGCACTACACCCCCCTTCAAGAGACTTTACTCGACATAGTTTTATGGACTCTCAATTGACTATGAACCTAAAGTTATGATACCAACTTAACACGACCCGATTGGGGCCTTGTCGTAATGGGCATCCCAAGTCCAACCAGGACCAGGGACCACCCCTTGTTACCCAACCTAACCATCATCAACATACCTTTAGTCAGTTGAATACCGAACAAATAATAAGATAGCATGACTAGAAAAGACTGACTTTAGGATAGGTCTATTCCTAGACCAACTCTACCAAGTCATCCCACCCACCAAACCTCACCAATCAAACCACCAAGCCAAACCAATGATGATCCAAGGTCCATAAACTAAGCCAAAACCAAATGAGATCGAAAATATAATAATATTAATCCCAGAGAAATTATGTCCAATGAATTCATCCCCAATTCTAATGAAAATATTGAGGCCGATACTAATACCGATCCCACCCATTCCAACCTATAATAGTTCCCCAAATTCTCTAACCAAAAGAGTAAGAATATTCAGTTGGGGGATGCCCCCAACCATAGCAAAAAACAACATCCTAAGAGAAATTAGAATATCTAAAAATATCCATAATATGAAATAGAGCCTTCCAAAAATATAAAAGCTCACCAATTTAATCCAACAGTTGTCTCGGAGTCAATCACTAGGTAAGAGGAGTAGAATGGTCGATTCCTACATAGCGTGGTTATCCAACTGCCCAAAGACGGGTTAGCGAGTGATCGCTAGCATGAACTCAGGATATGGATAAAAAAATGTCATTTATAAAACCAAGTTAAACCATCTATATGTACACAACCATATATAAATATATATATCCCCATGCCAGGAAAGGGGACTGGGTTTTAGCATGCCATTAAAATCTTTACCTGGGTTGTGTAGCTTTATCGTCTTAACTCCACCACGCGTTATATGGGTTTAGCTGCCCTTGCTGAAAGGGTCCTAGTGTGTGAAGCCAAACAACTAGGGATAAAAACCTGGGATGACTAGTACATCCACTAAATATAAAGTGTGACATCAGGCGCACGGTCACTAAAACAAAACCTCACATCGGCCAATATGAGTTTCCAATTTTGGTCCCCCCCGGGTACATACCATGCCATTATTGACCAATTAAAACACTACCAAGTAACCAACCTATTTGTTGACCATTTATTAACCAAGGCCATTAGTAGTGGTATCATTATACTGACTATACATGAAAGTTTTGTCCATAGCCAACAATATATAGGTTAAAGGTTCCATGTACCCTTCATATTTTCTAATTAACCCAAACCGTGGCCACCAAGGCCTTTCCAATCCAATTAAAACTATTTAAACCATTCATAGTATTTAGGATTTTATTACCGTGTTTAAACCATGCATAAGCTCTATTTAAAAAATAATATTATAGTGAAAACATTATTAAAGGCATTTTATCAAACATATTGAGGGCATATTATTTCCAAAACCGATATCCATTACCAAAGAACCATTCCCATGTAATCAATTATCCAAAACTACCATTAATACTAATAAAATCATAATTAAAATATGGGAAAACCATAACCAAGCATTTATAACCAAAACCCTAAAATTATATTTGAAAACCAAAAAACATACAACATTTAAATCATAAAAACATTATATAAAACCATGTCCTTAGTTAGAAATAACAATGAGGGAAGAGAGCAAGCCTTAATTGGTAAAGTACATAGAGAGAAACCACCAGCAAGATTCCCAAATTAGTCCTCTAGTTGATACCCTAGCTTCCTTCCCCAAAAGATTTTGAGAGAATTATGGAGTGTTTAGGAAGAGTTTTGAAGTGTTAATAAATAAAATAGTAGGGTAAATAGCCTTCTACGTGAGTTAGAAGTTGTGGTACCACTTTTGGGTAAGTGGGGAATTATCCAGAATACCCCCACTTAAGTTGCACAAAATCTCACCACAAGGGAACGACTAACCCTCACGAGTCGTATCCTTTAATATGAATAGTACCCACCACTCTTATCCTAAGACTTAACCTTTGGACCTAACAGTGTCCAGTGTATGATTCATCCTACCCAAGTCGTATTGATAACATCCAATTTGTACCCTTCCCCCGTATCCCTGGCAAGATAGAATCACAGAAGGTTCGAACACTGCCCACCATACGAGTCATGGCTATGACTTTTACCCTGGAATATGACTCCTAGTAAGCCACTCATACTCAGACCAACTTAAGTTACCTAGTCTAAGGTTATGTGGAGAAGCCAAATGATCTATATCCAATCATATGACTCTTACCACCAAGTCATACCCATTCAAGTGACAAAAATCCATCCTACCAACCAACATTTACCAGCATACAATTGGACCATGCCATTCATACCCAACATACGACTCGTACCCATGAGTCGTATTGAGTCCAGAGACTAGAATTCTAGGAAATTTTCTAGGGTCCAAAAACTAGGGTGTTTCACTAAATCATACCTTAAGGGTCTTCCAATCCTTACTAGTTCTATAAGGAAATTCTTCTTCAAGTATTCTTTCTAAGTCATCCCAATCACTAAAACCATTCCACAACTAAGAATATATAGGTCAACATACTCTTAAGGTTAGTGAAATAGGTCACTCTCATCTACAAGAGTAACTAGAGTATTCTCATGCTATTCATGAGATTACAAGTCTAACTAACTAAGGTTCTAGGTTATAGGTCAAGCATCACACTTTATAAGTTTAATAGCTTAAGTGATTCAACTAGTCGCAAGAATCACCATTTACCAATCCAACATCTAAGACCCTGCACAATCTTTTCAAGATATCATAGTTATACTACAATAAAGAATAATCTAACTACAAGTAAGCCTAACCTACCTTGAGTCCAAATAGCTCATGAACCAACAATCTTTGTCTTACCTTTCCTTGAAGATTCTTCCATGAGCCAAGCTATCAATAGCATAATCTATGCATTATTACAAGGATAACAACACCCATATTGCACAATTGTGCTATGGGTCCAAAATGACACCAAAAAACCCTCCAAAGTGGGTCTCACATACAAAAAATGAGTTTTCAAGACCAGCCCATTGTTCAAATACCATTGGTAGTTATAACCCTCAAGAAATTTGAGCAAAATAATCATATTTTGGCTAAAATCAAGCCTCAATGCATTTGGGGTTTTTGGCCAAGAAATCGAGAAATCAACACCAAAACTTAAAGGAATCTTACCTTATATTCATAGCAAAAAATGATTACACAAGTTATTCAAGCTCCGAATCAACCCACAAGACTCACATTAAGGATTTTACACTCTATTAGGGTTTTTGAGCTTAAGAGAGAGTCAAAAATAACCAAATTCTTGGTCAAGACAACATTTAAATAGGCCTTGCCCAGGCCTCGATAAGTGCAATCGCGCACTCACGCTAGGCCACCATTGTGGATCATATATTTACACCTTATCCATCACGATCGCAGTATCTCTACCTTTTTAGTTGATAGTTGAAACTTGGAATTTTGATTCTAAGTTTCAGCCAATGCTTCAGGATATATCAAAAATACAATACGAGTAAATAATATATAACTATTTAGATTTTAACATTCAAGAGGCGTTGGCAAAGTCAGATTCTGCATCTTAGGTTGTTTTGACCAAGTTTTTTTTCGATGTCCAATTGGAACCATCGAATAGTTCAAAAAGGGAAAAGGGTTCTAAAAAACAAACAGGCTTCAAAGTAATGAAAGTATCAATTCTGGCAAGTCATAAATGACTTAGGGAAGCTATGGAGAATCTCTATAGGTGAAAATAAGCAGAAATATGAGAAATTACCTGAAGGTTCATTACAAAATCAAGTCATCAATCCTTGAAACACAAATACAACCATGAAATCTAAAACACCCTCAGAATCTATAGTGACCTTCTCAAACTCACCACTCAACACTTGGTTGTAAAGGAAGTGAAATTTATTATCCTCAAACTGATGATCCCGAGTCTGCTCAAATAATGAAGACCTTATTTCAATACTAGCAAGAATCCTCCTAGGGTCTGAAATATGAAGGCAAACCATCAAGTTCGCTAAGGACTAGATGTCCCATTCCAACAACCTTTATAAAGCTGAAATATAAGCCAAGCTACCTATACTTACCTTTTTCTGACTTAAGTCATCTGCTACTATATTTGTCTTGCCCGTAAAATACAAGATTGATATATCATAATCGTTAAGCAACTTTATCCATCTATGTTTTCTAGCATTAAACTCCCTTTGGGTCCTAAGATGCTGAAGACTGCAATGATCAGTAAAAATCTAACAATGCACACCATAGAGATAATGCCACCAAATTTTAAGCGCAAAAACTATCACCGCCAGCTCTAAATCATGAGTAGAGTAGTTCCACTAGTGAACCTTAATCTATCTTAAAGCATGATAAAAAACATGACCTTGATTCATCAAAACACAACCCAGACTAACACCAGAAGCATAAAAAACATGAGGAATCCCTTAACCTCAACAAGAAGAGCTAGAATAGGATCCAAAGTGAGAAAATCATTGATCTTTCCAAAGCTCGACTCACACTCCTCGAACCATAAGAAGGTAATCTCCTTCTGAGTCAATCTGGTGATAGGGGATGAAATAGTGACAAAACCCTTGATGAATAATCTATGATAACTGGCCAAAAAAATAAAGGTACGAACCTCAGTCAGAGATATAGGTCTAGACCAAACATGAATCACCTCAATCTTGGATGGAGATACCATAATACCATCATTAGACACTATATATCCAAGAAATCACTAATTCAAGCAAAAACTCACACTTAGAGAACTTAACAAAATGCACATAATCTCTCAATGTTTGGAGCACGATCCTCAAATATTATGCATGCTCCTCTATACTCCTCAAATACACAAGGATGTCATCAATGAAAAAAATCACGAAGGAATCCTAATAAGGCCTAAATACTTAGTTTATCAAATCCATGAATGCAGCTAGGCGTATTCAACTCAAATAACATCACCAAGAAGTCATAATGACCATAATGGGTCCTAAAGGTTTCCTTTGGGATATCCTTAGCCAGAATCCTCAAATGATGGTAACAAAATCTCAAATCAATCATAGAAAGCATGGTCCTCCTGAAGCTAGTCAGAAAAATCATCAATGTGAGGCATAGGATAATGGTTCTTCACTGTCACCTTATTAAGCTAACTATAATTAATACACATACAAATACAACCAACTTTTTTCTTCACAAAAAAAATAGGAGCTCCCTAAGGGGACACATTCAGTCTAATAAAACCCTTACCAAGAAGATCCTGAAGCAGAGAATTTACCTTCTTAAGCTCAGCAAGAGTTGTATGATAAGGTGTCATAGAACTAGGTCGTGTGTTAGGCTTAAGGTCAATAGAAAACTCAATATCACGGATAAGAGAAATGCTAGGTAGGTTAGCAAAAAACACATCAGGAAGCTCACAAGCTACAGGAACAGAGTAAAGTAATAGACTCTAAGCACTATTATCAAAAATATATGTGAGATAAGACTCGCAACCCCTTTAAATAAGACTCCTAGCATGAACATAAGAAATAATCCTCGTTGGCTCATGGCTAACTACTTTTTGCCACATGAATAGGGAAAGCCAAGCATCGCTAAGTTAACGGTCGTAGCATAAAAATCCATGACTACGTGAAAGTGGGATAACCAGTCTATGCCAAAAATCACATCAAAATCTACTATATCTAGAGTAATAAGAATAGAATAAGTATCACCATTGCTAATAGTCATAATATATAATTTAAAAACCTAATCCACTACTAAAGATTAACCTATAGAAGTAGATTTATGCAATGGCATAGATAATAAATCCTAAGATAACTTTAGTCGTGATGCATAAAAAGTTAAAATATAAAAATAAGTGAATCCCAAATAATATAAATCTAGGGTTAACTAGAGGCACACCAAAATCAAACCTGTAATAATAGCTTCAAAAGTCTTAGCCTTGGCCCAAGTAGGTACTAAATACAACTTACCATGTCTGCCACCTGGATAGGTACCAGATCTATCTCCTATCCTACATTCTTGAGAACCTCCTTGAGTACCCTAGAAAATACCCTTAGGTGAGGGATGAATTTCTATAATAGGGGAAGCACTATGAGATAAAACAAAAATTTCCCAATGACTAAGGCACTCACACACAAAGTGATCAAAAGACCAACATGTATAATATGCCCTCTAAAATAAACCAAAACCAACAAATATGGCTGACTCAAAATAACCACCACAACTAGAAAAAAATAAGATACAACCCTCGAAGACTGACCGCCACCCTAACCAGGGCGGTCTATGTCATTAGACTGACCTCCATCAATAATGTAACGCTCTTCTTGAATAGGTCAACTTACCTGGATTTAAGGCTGATAGGATGGACATAAAGAAAACCTACTCTAAGAACTGTTATCTCTAGGTTGGGAACTACGATGGCTCCCACTTAATCTACCTTGAAACATAAATCTCTTATCACGACCCTCACTCTGCATTACCTTATTACTCGAGCGTGATTTGACGATGTATCAAAAGACCTACCCATATCAACTAAACTCTGTGTAGGCATACAAATGGGGAGTCCTAACCCTCTGTAAAGAAACGAATCCTCTAACACTCAATATCCAGAATAGACGTTGCATGCCTAGCCAATTCATGAAAATGATCCTCGAATATTACAAATGTCATGCAGCTCTTCTCCAATCTAGAGAACTAATCCCTTAAATAATTTCTAAGGCTGTGAGTCATGTACTTATCTATGAATATCCCAGAGAACTGAGCCCATGTCAAAGGAGAAGATCCAGTTAGTCTAGAATCCATATAACCTCTCAACCATTGTCAAGCTACCAAGTAAAACTAAAATATGGTGTAAGCCAATATCAAGAATCAACCCAACAACTTCTGTTTCTCAGAAGACATAAAAGAATGAGCAACCACTAGATGAGAAATTATCAGTGTAGGAGTAACCTCAACTCCTAGAGTTGTAGCTACAAGTTACGCCCCTGCCTTAGTACCACTTTGATTCATAGAGTGTGCACCATCAGAAGACGAACTACTAATTAGATCCAAAATACTGGAGGAGCTTGGGTTGGTCACTGGCCCACTACTGACTAGGATGGAAGAACCTCTGGCTTAGGAGGGGGAATAGGGTCTGGTAAAGGCCCCAAATCTTGGACCCTAGTTGGAGACAATCTCTGGCTTTCTATGACCTCCAAGTTATCCATAAATAGGAGTAAGATCCCTAGGCTCCATTTTGGGAACCTTATCTTGTGTAGCTGTAGCACGCATCCTAGCCATCTACAAAAAAGTAAAATCAAGGGTATATTTTATAAAACAACTCAGGCTCTTAGCACAATATGAGTACAAGAAGTGAAGAACTCCTAAGAATGTTCCATAGCCTAGTGAAGAAAGAAAATGGATGTCATTATTTAAATTCATAGAACTCTACAAGCAATTTGCTCTTGTACTAATAATGTTGGTGTATCCTAGGCTCTAATACTAATTTGTCACGTCCTGATTTATAAGTCGTGATGGCACGTGCTCTATCCCACTAGTAGGTAAGTCAAACCATAACCCAGATTTAAACATAATAGGTTAACTTGGTAGAAAATTCCCCAAAAGGGCCTAATAGGAAATCCAATCCAATAAGTACACAATATAATAGAAATAGTTTAAAGGTATTCACTACATAAATACTATTCCACAACCTAGTAGAGCCAGTACAAGAGCATCCAAAAATAGAAATACCACCCAAGTATCTAGAATAGTCAATACAAATATCTCAAAACAAAAGACTGAACATAAAATATATAGGGAAATGTGTCAATTAGTCTCCAAGAGCTCACCCTATCTCGAGATATCACTATTGCACGAACACAAATCAACAACGGCAACTACTACTCAGATTTACAAAGAAAATTTATAGAAGTGTCGTATGAGTACCCAAACAGTGAGTACTCAGTTGGTATCATCAGCTGGCCGAGCTAAATCATGATATAAGAATGATAAAATGCAAGATATTATAACTAATTCAAGGTACAAAAGTGAACCTGAATCGACTCCAATATCATTGTGCAAGGTAAATAATTCAATTTGGATACAGTATAACATAAGGCATCAACATATGCCAACTTCATCGTGCATAATAAGTAAATAAATTTAATAATAACGCATCATGAAGCATCGACACAAGCAACTATAGATAAAAAAATTAACTTTAATATGCAAATTAGTATGAAAAATAAATAATTTATCACAAGCTCCCATATGCCTAAAGAGTATACTTAAAGATAGAATAAAGCAACCATTTATCGCTTACAAATAATTATCATTGCCATTTAATCGACATGCCCTAATTTACCATTATTCAATAATTTTTCCACTATTTAACAACTTTATCATTGTTATCCACTAGTTGTCATTTATTTGTTAACCATCTCTTATCAACTAATGCATTTATTAACTAATCATCATATAACCACAAGGCATGATTTATCAATTATTCACTAGATAACCACTAATCACCATTTATCAATTAAGTATCTTTTCTCGACTAGTTATCATTTCACATATAAGTACCTTTTATCAACTAGTTATCATACTATCAACTAATCATTATTTATCAATCTATACTATAGGATAGGATATATTCAGACTTGAATCAATAGATGTAATCATCAATGTCATAATCAACCTCCCGAATTGAATTGGGCATAATCAATATCATACTCATTCTTCGGAATTAAATTAGGTATAATCAACATCAATTTCAACTTTTAAAATTTAACTGGGTATAATCAATATCATAATTATCCTCCAGAATTGAATCGAGTAATCAACATCATAAGGGCTAGTATAGTCAAGCATCATGATTACTAGCATAATTAATAGTATAACCCCCCATGTAATTAATAAGTTGACTTCTAGAATAATTAATAATACAATTAATAATATTATCAATAAGAATTTTTTCTATCATGACTACTAGCATAATTTTTTAGCATGATCATAACCATAAGTAATAGCTTCGGCAATAGCTTATCACAACATAATTCATATCTCCTCATAGCATAATGGATAATCTCATCTATTAATCTATGAGATTTACTTCTAATGTCATTATCACAATAACCATCAAGTTCCAAGGTTCCATAATATTTCCTTAGAGGCATTCAACAAGTGTATAAGTGTTTCAGGAGGATTAATCATCAATCTTGACTTAAGGTGGGCGACGAGCCCACTTCTAAATCCCCAAAATACATTCTAAGGTAGGTTGTACCCCAGACTAGGCTAAGTTATCTATATCCACTATTAGATGTTTAGGAAGCCACAAATAGCCCTAAGGTAGGGGTTCTTTCCCATACAATAACAAAATTAAGGTAATTAAGGCATCTCCCTTTATTATAAGAAACTAAAGCCAATATTACCCTAGGCATAAGTTACTAAGGCATGTTCATCTAAATTAACTAATCTAGGGCATTCTCATGCTAAACATGAGCCTCGAATTCCAATTTACCTAACGTATAAGGAAACAAACTATGTGTTCCAACTCAATGGTTTCAAATTGGCTTAAATGGTCCAACCAACCAAAGTCTTTCATTTAATCAATCCAACACCTAATATCCATCATAAATCCAACACAATATCATAAACATACTATGAAGTAGATCAATCTAATAAGGGATAAACCTAGCCTACCTCAACGCTGAAGAAAGTTTAACAATCCACTAACCCAACACTTTTTCCTTCCGAAAAGACTCCTCAAGATACCAAGATATCATAAATACATTCTAATCATTAATATAATTATAATGATACCTATATTGAACCATTGTTCTTTGGATCCAAAAGTCACATAAAAACTACATGTGGGTCCCACTTGTAGAAATTACAATTTCAAAACCAGCCTAACATTCTTGCATTCTCAAGGAATCAATACCCTAAAAAGAAATGGGAAAAATTAAATCTAAATTAGGGATAAAATTAAGCCCTCATGCTTTTTGTTGTTTTGAGAAAAAATTCAATAAAATCCACCAAGAAAAGAGTGAATTCTTACCTCGAATCAAAAACTAATCATGTTAACAAGTATCTCAATAAATGGATGACAAATGGCTAAAATACCATAATAAGGGGCCTATTTATACCTAATCTAGTCCCTCGAGTTTTTCTAATACGATGCGGGCTATTACAAGTGCGATATATTTATGCTGCCATAAGAGTTTCTATCATCACCATCAGTATGTGATCGCAGGACCTAGGCCTACATTAGAGAGTCATGGTCACGGTTCAAAGAACTGCTATCGCGATGCACCAAAATCCTGATTCACTAGATATTTCTATGTCTAAAGTGGTAAGTGCCCAGGATTCTTTTAGAATTCCTTATATGTAAATATTCTATGTAGCCACACCAAATTCTATATTTCAGACTCAATGGCTCAGTTAAAATTTATATTCAAGGTCGTTTTGAAGTGTTTATCCCATACCCAATTTCCAATTTCTTAATTTTTCGACTAATAGGTCAAAATGAGCTCGAGTATCTTGGGATCCAAACCAAAGGTTTTCCCAGCCTAAAATTGACATTTTAGAGTTGCTAACATAGTTACAATTTGCATTCGAAGTCTTTTAAATAAAGTTTTTTTCCAGTGGCCATTTGGAACCAACAAAGATTTCAAAATAGGAAATTAGCTCTAAAAACCAAATGAACTTCGGGATAACTGAACTATCAGCTCTAGCAAGTCATAAATGACTTAGGATGTCTCTAGGAAATCTCTAATAGCTAAAATAATCATTAATATAGAAAAACTACCTAAAGGATCATTACAATGCTTCTTTCAACTTTCATTATATTGATTATGGTTTGGCTTTGTTTTAGAAGCTTTGCCTTGGGTTGTGAGAGTTAATTTCTCTTTTGTATCATTTTTTGTAATGGTCTTACTAGTCAAGGTTCACCATTATAAATTCCATCACAAACCCTAGATTTTTTATCGTGACAATATGACCTAGAAAATGGAATCAAAAAATTACAAAGTTTCTATTGAAGCACGTTGTACGTATACCACCAAGATTGTAAGATTTGTGCTCTGTCAGATTACCAAGATGATAATCTTCCTTTTTAAGATCGTTAATGGCCCTAGTATGTACACTATTTTAGGCATGTATTCATGTGTTGAGTTTCATATATTATTGGTTACCTGATTGTTGTTGATTGGATTACCTGAGTATAAATGATTGATATGACTAACTAAAAGGGATTGATATAAAGAGTACAGTGAATGGTTTGTAAGTTAATGTGATTGTGAATATCTACTGAAATTTTAGTTGGTCATGAGTTGTGCCTTGATCACTTTTTACTTTTGTTCAACTTATCTATTTTTATGGTGCTAAGTTAGGTAACACAATTGCCTACTAATACATTGTGATTGTATTGATACTACCTATGCTCTTATTTTTGTTGAGTGAAGACTTGTTCCAGCATTTGGAATGAAATCTCAATTTTTGCTTGGGATCAACACCTTTGATTTAAGGTTGAACACCATATTTGGACAATCATTAGATTTTTATTTTGTTTATGTCCTTTATTTTAGACAGTGACTTTTCTATCTTTGATATTATCTTGTTTATTATCTTGATAAGTGTAAGGAATATACTTTTCAAAAATACATTCTATAATTAAGCCTAATTAAGTATAGGCAAGGTAACCCTACACTCAAAAAATGATGTCCACTATTTCTTGGCCTTAGTTTGGAACTAGAAAGACACAATTCCTTACCATACCTTTCAACCACATATATCTTATGTAGAAGCTTATGTCAATTAATCCAAAACTAGAAAACATCCTTAGGCTCAATACCATGGTAGACTATAGGTTTTATCTTCATGAACATACAAAATATTTTATGCTTATCATTAGTTATACTGGTCCTAATATCTATCAACAAGTAAGTTTCCATGGTTTTGGGTAAAATGATGCTATCGTATTTGCATTCTGTGTTTTTTCCAATTTTTGGGTAAATTTGAAAAATTTACAAAATGATTTTCCATTTTAGTTTAGTAGTTGCTATCGTATTATTTTTTCTTTTTAAGAGAATTTTATAATTTTGTGTTAGGTAGGTGAGATGTTCTTGGTAGTTCTATGTGTGATTGCATGATTCAAGGTGTTTGTTGTGAAATCATGTTGATTATGTTGAATGACTACTTTTGAGACACCAAGGATCATGGTTATGACTCTTGTATGTTGTTGTCTTAATGTTGAATTCGTGTAGTTGCTTGGTTTAGAGTATATAATGATCCTACTTGAGTTGAGAATATGCCATGTATGAGTGTGATTTTTGTTATATTCTTTGTGGCATATTGATGTCTAGAACTTGCCTAGTGTGTATGCAAAGCAAAATAAAAAATATGGATTTAGGAAATGATATAGGTATTTTTTTGATAGCCATGTTTCTTACCTTCTTTTATATACCCTTGTGCATAATCTTAGTAAGCCCCACTGAGCCTTTATACTATATTCTTTGGCAACTTCATAATTAGCCGATCCCCTTATTTGATGGATCTTAATTTGATCCAAAGCTCCTAAGTGCTTTACTTGAAAGGAATTGATGAAGTTAAGGAGTATAGAATTAAATACGGAAAGGTGAATATGAAACCCCAAATAATGATTGGTGTTGAAAAATTTTAATTTTTTGGGTTAGGAATGATGTCATGAAAAGAAAGAAAGTTTTACAAAAGTCTAATCTTGTTTTGATAGAAAATGCTCCCTACTTTGTATTTGTGAATGAACTTAATTATATGGGGCAAAACAAAAGAGACGTGGGAAAGTAGAGGTGGTGAAAGTTGGTCATTAGAGATGAGTTCAATGTTAAGTGTGATCTATTAAAGCGCTTAGGGAAGATAGTCACTATTCCTAGCCAAAATAGTTCCAACCTATCCCTTCGCCTCCTTTACAACCCTTACAGTCCTATTTAATTCTAAGCCTTAATATTTTGACATTAGTATTATAATCTTTCAATTAATTAAAGTTATAATTTGTGTTTAGGATAGGAATATACCTTATACACCCTATTTTGTTCATAAATGATAGGAAATATAAAAGCGTTTAGCTTAGTACTTGCATCCTTACTCAATGATGTAGTTGTGAGTTTATTTTAGATAGTTGATTAAAGGTTTGGAAGACCATAGTCATAGCATCAACCCCGTGTACCAACAACCAAGATAACTAACCTAACCAACAAAGTTATATAGCTTTAGTATGATTGTTCGTAGTACCTTAACACTAGTTTATCTCCATTATTGTCCAAGAACTTTATTTTACAACATTGTTTAAGTTTATTTTTAGTGTCAACTCTTAAATACTTTTGGATACGTTTGCACTTGCTTAATTTTTATAGCAGAACTAGAATTGGATATTTTTTAACACGAGTCCCTATGGAATCGATACTTGGCTTTAAAAGGTCATTTACTACTTGGGTGGACCACGTACACTTATGTGTATGCTTGGGCACAATAGTAGGCATAGTTTTAAAAAGCCAGTAAGCTAGCAAGGGATAGGGAGTTAATTGAGCCATATCCTAAATCCTAGAAATGCTTACACAAATTGAGGAGACAAGCAGTCTTTCCTTACCAAATCTCTCAAATTCACTAGAATAAGAAAATCATCCTACATACATGGCTGAAGAACCACCAGCCTACAAAATGGTTCATGAAGTGGCAATGCTATATGAAACTAATGTTAGCTATGATATGCACAGACCCACGGTTGGAGGTAGATTTGAGTTGAAACAAAATATAGTGCAACTCTTGCACAACAGCAGGACACTTATTGGCTTGTCATATGAGGATCCACAGGTTCACTTGTAAAAATTTTTCAAAGATCAGTGACACATTCATACCCATTGAGGTATCCACTGATTATGTGAGGCTGATACTTTTCCCCTTCTTATTTTTGAGGAAGCAAAGAAGTGGTTGAACGGTGAATCGATATGGTCTATCACTACATAGAATGACTTAGATAAAAAAATCCATATCTGTTTTTTCAATCTAGCAGGACTACAAGATTATGTAGTTACATATTGAACTTCAAGCACAAGATAAATGAGAACCTTTATCATGCTTAGGAGAGGTTCAAATACCATTTCAAGGACATTCTATATAACCAGAATCCCAATGAGGTATTAGCTCACACCTTTGTTAAAGCCCTTGACCATAATACAAAGATTTGTTAGACTCAATTGCAGGTGTTCAATTACTTGAGAAAACTTATGATGAGATCTATATGTTGTTGAAATGTATTGCACAAGGGAATCTGAAATGATATGGTGTCATCTCTAGGAATTTAGTAAAAATTTTTGTGGGCATGATCAAATTTTATAATGTCAAATCCTTAGACTAATCTTCAGAATCAGATGATGACACAGTTTATCCAATTAGGGGTAATTTGGTCTAAGGCTCAGGTGTATGTAGTTCATCATACCCATCTGGGTGTGAGATTTAAGGAAATAGTGATCATTCTACCAACTTGTGTCGAGCAAATCCAAAGTGTATAAAATTTATAGGTAATGCACAAAAGTCAACTTATGAAAATGCCTACATCCACAAGTGGAAGACTCAGTCCAACTATTTATGGGGTAAAAATTAGAATCAGTAGTTCCAACAGAAACACAACACACAAGCTTGTAACCTTGAGAAAAATTTAAAGAAGATCTTGGCCAAACAAGATGAAATGGCTACTAAGATCAAAAATTATCAAGTGGCTAAAAAGAAGTTAACGACTCAGTTGAGGTAACTAGGTCAAGCATAGAACACTAGGACAAAGGTGGTTTGCCAAGTGATAATGAACCTCTGAAGCAAGTTATTGTAATTACCTTAAGGAGTGGTAGAGAACTTATTAAAGGCCTCCAAAAAAACAAAGAGAAGGATCCAGAGTTGGTGCCACAATAGGGTTCATGTAAAGAAGCTAAAAATTTAGGAAAGTCTTTAGTACCCAAAAGCTAAGGTTGTAGAATGAGTGCATGAAAGACCACCACAACCATTACCTCAAAGGCTCAAAAATTCCAAGGAGGATGTTTGTTTCAAGAAGTTCTTTGATATGTTTAGAGAACTTCACATTAACCTACCATTTTTTTAGATGTTTTGCAGGGAATGCCTAATTATGCCAGGTACTTGAACGATATGGTGGCCAACAAGAAAAACTATAGGATATTGAGATGGTGACACTTACTGAGAAGTGCAGTTTGGTGGTGATTTAGAAGATTTCCATGAAATTGAAGGACCCATGGAGTTTCACCCTTACCATACAAATTGGTGATAGTGATGTGGTCCATACTCTAAGTGATTTAGGGGTAAGTATAATCTTAATACCCCTATCAATGTTGAATACTCTGGGTTTTAGTAAGCCAAGACCATGATCTGTGGTACTATAGATAGAAGACCAAACCATAGTCCATACTAAAGTAGTCATCAAGGATGTGTTTATTAAGGTTTGTAAGTTTATCATCCCTGTTGACTATATTGTTCTTGATTATGATATAGATGATAGGGTGTCGATAATTATGGGACATCCATTTTTGGTAAATCTAAAAAAATCCATAAAGATTGTCCATTTTTGTTTAGAAGTTGTGGTGTTACTCTTGTAGGTACACACTTCACCCACCCCTTGTTTGTTCTTTTCCATAGAGGTGCCCTTTGTACCCAGTATCCTTATTTTTTTAGGAGAAAATTTTACAATTTTAATGTTAGGTAAGAGAGATGTTCTTAGTAGTGATATGTGTGATAGCATGATGCAATTTATTGATTTTAATGCATGTTGATTGTGTTGAATAACTACTTTTGAGACACCAAGACTCGTGGTTATGACTTTTGTATGTTATTGGGTTAATGTTGAATTTATTTTGTAGCTTGGTTTAGAGTATATAATGATCGTACTTGATTTGAGCATGTCCCATGTGTGAATGAGAATTTTGTTGTATTCCTTGTTTCATATTGATTTCTAGGACCTCCCTAGTGTGTATGCAAAGTGAAATAAAGAACATGGGTTTAGGAGAGATATAGGCATTTTGTTGATAGTCGTGTGTCATACCCCTTTTTATATACCCTTGTTCATAATCTTAGTTAACCTGGTTGAGCCTTTAGACTATATTCTTTGGTAGCCTCATAATTAGCCTATCCCTTTCTTTGATTGACCATAATTTTATCCAAAGCTACTATGTTCTTTAGTTAAAAAAATTGGTGAGGTTAAGGAGTGTAGAATTTATGAAGGAAAACAGAATATGAAGCCCCAAAATATAAGCTACTGGTGTGGAAAAAGTTTATGTTTTTGGGTTAGGAGTTATGTCAGGAAAAGCAAGAAAATTTTGCAAAATTCAAATCTTGTTTTTATAGAAAATACTACATACTTTGTATATGTGAACAAACTTAATGAGATGGGGCAAAACAAATGAGATGTGGGTAGTTAGAAGGTGGTTAAAGTAGGTTTTTAGAGATGAGTTCAATGTTAAGTGT
Organism: Capsicum baccatum var. pendulum; assembly: GCA_030864225.1. Lineage (NCBI taxonomy): Eukaryota > Viridiplantae > Streptophyta > Magnoliopsida > Solanales > Solanaceae > Capsicum > Capsicum baccatum. The sequence continues at coordinate 98,533,730 of CM061560.1, read as the reverse complement.
GATGAATTAAAGCACTTATGGAAGATAGTCACCATTCCTGGCCAAAATAATCCCTACCTATCCCTTAGCCTCCATTACAACCCTCAAAGTCCTATTTGATCCTATGACTTAACATTCCGGCAGTAGTGGAGTACTACACTAAGGTCAAACCTATGGTTCATCTTGTGTAACTTATGAATTCCTTGTGAGAGTGAGCATAATTTTATTCTTATACATATTTTTTTGATAAATTGCATTTGGGTGAGTGATTATGGGTAGCTCTCTTTTTGTGAGGGCACATATTTGATGATAGTTGGGTGACTTTCATGATCTCTATAATTGAGTAATATGCATGTGTTTTCCAACTTGTTGAGTCAATTCTCGAGGTTAGGATATTTTGAAGTAGTATTAATGAGCTTTCAAGTGTATGTAACAAGCATAGTGTAAAACTTGCATTCTATGTCATCATTTCATTACTAGCTTTAATGTCTTGCAATTAGTAATAGTTTTGAAGTCTTCCTTTATTTTATGCTTAAGGTAAGGAGTTGTTTGAAGATGAACAAAGCTTTAAGTGTGAGGTGATAATCTTAGGTGGATTTATGCAACTAAGTGTTGTTATCTACGCTTACTTAGCTTAGTTTCGAGGACTTCTCTTGTGCTTATTGAGTTAATCTTTATATGAATGGGAATATAAAGTGTTCATTTATGTGTTGATAGTATTTAAGGTCTCTTCATAATGATTTTCTATTCAAAACGTTAAGTTAAAGTTCAAACGAGAAAACTATTACTTTTAGATTGAGCTATGTTTCTTTCTAGTTCGTCATGTTTGATTTAATTGAGTTTTGAGCTCTAATTTATGGTTCTTGATGTTGTAGGATGATTGGGGAGTTGATATAAATGACATAGGTATCATATAAAAGATCGAAATTGAGAGGAAAATTCACCACAAAGAAAGGGACAAAGAAACAAATGCATGGAGTACAATGTGACTAAATCTTGAATTTGTGAGCTCATTAGCGCGCCATGCTGCCTAGACACCACTATAAGGGTGTGGCATGCTATTGTATGCATTATATGATGTTGTTTCCAATATCCCTCTATGATTTCAATATTCTACAGACCCTAGGCCCTGTAATAAGGGTGTGGCACATTGCTATGTTAAAATGTGGCAACTTGGTCCAATTATAAATAGGATACTCCAACCTTTGTATACTAATCTTGGACAACCTTGGCATACAACTGTTGTTCCTTTAGGGTCTGCAACACCATACAGAGGTGATTAGCATGATCCAACTCACTCTCTGAATGTCATTAATAAACACAATTATGAAGAGATCCAAATACTTCGTAAATACTCCATTCATCAAGTTCATAAATGTTGCCTGAGCATTAGTAAACCCAAACGACATCACCAACAACTTAAAATGCCCATACCAAGTACGAAAAGCCATCATAAGAATAAAAACCCTCCCTAATCATAAGCTGATGGTATGCATATCAAAGATCTATCTTAGAGAAGAACTTGGTACCCTATAACTGATCAAATAGATTATCTATCTGAGGAATAGGATATTTGTTCTTGATCATCACCTTGTTCAACTATCTGTATTCAATGCACATCCCAAGGGAACCATCCTTCTTGCACAAAAACAACACCAGAGCACCCCACGAAGAAACACTAGGATGAATAAACCCCTTATCCAGAAATTCCTTAAGTTGCTCTTTGAGTTCCGTCAACTCAGCCGAAGCCATTCTATACGGAAGAATAGAGATTGGACGAGTGTCCGGAAAAAATCAATACCAAACTCTATTTCTCTATCCAGAGGAATAGCAGGAAGATCATTTGAAAAGACCTCTGGAAACTCATTAACCACATGGACCAAAGACGAAGAAGCACCTTTCAATTTAGAATCTTTAACCCAGAGCAAATAATAAAGAAAACCCTTAGAGATTAACCGCCGAGCTCTAAGATAAGAAATAAACCTCCCTCTAGGAGGTAAGGAACTTCTTTCCCACTTTATAACCGGTTCACCAGGGAACTTAAAGATAACCCTACAGGTCTGACAATCCACAGACACATAACAAGAATGCAACCAATCCATTCCTAGGATTACATCAAAATCTACCATATCCAACTCAAACAGATCTGCCAAGGTCTACTTGCTACCAATAGATACCACACACCCCCTATAGACTCTTTTAGCAATAACCAAGTCACCTATCAAGGTAGAAATAGAAAAAGGATACGAAATAACTTTTGGATCAAAACCCAAAGACATAGCCACATATGGAGTTGCATAAGAAAGAGTAGACCTCAGATCAAGTAAACAATATACGTCATGAGGGAAAAAGAGTAACGTACCAGTAACGACATCAAGTGATACCTCAAATTCCTATCGGGATGCCAAAACATATAACCTATTACAACCAACACAAGAACCAGGAGCAGTAACAGAAGCATATGCCACACCACTCGGTGTAGAAGTAGAAGATGAAGCCACAAGAATCTTATTCGTCCCCGCGGCAACCTTATTAACCAGAAAATCCCAGCCACAATTGAAGAACTTATCCCTTCCTTCCTCATAATAACCTCGATGAGGAAGAAAACAAAATCAACAAGGAGGACATGAAGAAACTAACTGACCTTTCCTCGCCTGAGATTAAGCAACTTGTGCCCGAGAATCGTCACTTCATTGATAATGCTTGTCTCCTGACTGATAAAAAGCACTAACAGAAAAGGAGCCTGAACTCCCCCACTTCTTTTTCTACCACTTGCCACCATCTCTACCACCCTGAAGCTGAGCACCTCCCTAATCAGAAAACCTATTCCGCTTCCCTTACCTATCCCCAAACTCTGTTTGTTTCCTCTTCTTATTCTCAACCTGCTTCATATGAATAGTCAACCTCAAGATGTCCTTATATTTGATTAGCAAGGTAGTCTTGCTATCCAGAATCAAATCTCTATTCAATCCGGAAATAAACTTCCTCATTCTCAACCTCATATTAGCCACCAAATTAGGAGCATACCTGGATAGATGATGGAACTTCAAAGCATATTCCTTTATAGATATCCTTCCATGCCTGAGGTTTACAAACTCCTCCATATTTGCTTCCCTCAACTCTTTAGGAAAGAAATGATCCATAAAGGTGTTAGAAAAAGCCTCCCACAACCCTTTCTCTTCTATATCACCTCTATCCTTATCCCACTCTTCATACTACTGATAAGCAACATCCTTTAGCTGATAAGCTATAAAGTTAACCCCCTCTACGTTAGTGGTATGCATCACCCAAAAGATCTTTTCTATCTCATCCAACAAGACTAGTGGGTTCTCCACTTCATTCACCCCATTAAAAGTTAGAGGACCAATCTTCATAAACTAACCAACCCGTATGGCCTCAACAGATAAAGCATGTCACACCCTATTCAACCTGAGCAGCAACCAATTGGGCAATGACATGAATAAAGTAGTAAAATTTTGTATTCATCATGTTTCCTTTAGGGACCTGAGTAGAACTAGCCAAAGTTAGTGTAACTCTAGCACCATCAGGAATAGGTTTGAAGATTTACTCCAGACATAGGACGTACCCCTTTAGCATTATCCCCAGATGGGAAGAAAGAATTTCCTTGTGTTCCAGATTTAGGAGGCATGATTTGAAAGACAACAAACAAAGATTAGAGAAGATTCCAGGATTGACAACTCAAGCTTGAAGATAGAATATCAAGAAAGTGAAACATTCCTAAATGTCTTGCAACCTCTTTCTTATGAGTATGGCACGCTTCACACCCCTAAAAGAGACTGTACTCGACATGGCTTTGTAAACTTCCCAGTTAACCATGAACCTAAAGCTATGATACCAACTTGACACGACTTAACCCCATGCCTTGTTGTAAAGGGCATCCTAAGTCCAACCAGGACCTGGGATCGCCCCTTGTTACCCAACCCAACCACCTATGTCCAGCCTTAGATGGGCTAAACTTTGAACAAATAACAAGATAACATTATTGCTCTCATTAAGACTCTAGGATAGGGTCACAATTAGGATAAGTAGGGAAATGTCAGAATACCCCTACTTAAGTTGCACAAAAATCCTATTGTAGGGATACAACTAACCTATATGAGTCATACCAACCTATACGATTGGTTTCCAACCCTCGTATCCAAGCCTCAACCCTTGGATTAAACACTGTCCAGTATATGACTTATCCAACCAAGTCGTAACCACAGTATACGATCCGTACCCATAACTTGTATCCATGGCAAAATAAAATACTTGGGGAATTGAAAACTATTTACCATATGAGTCTTAGGTATAACTCGTACCCTGGCTTACGACTCATGGTGAGCCACTCATACTCAGATCCAACCTAAGTAACTAAGTCTAAGATTAGCTTATGGAGCCAAACGACCCATCACCACCAACATGAGTCATACCCCTAAGTCGTACCCATTCCAGTGACCAAAACTATCCCGCCAACTAATACTGGTCAGCATACGACAAGACCATACCATCCATACCCCAGCATATGGCTCATACCTATGAGTCATATTGGGTTCGGAGAATGGATTTCTAGGAAATTTTCTAAGGTTCAAAACCTAGGATATTTCACAAAGATTGGAGTGTCCTATTTATAATAGGACAAAGCCGCCCAATTTTAACATAGCAATGTGACACGCCCTTATCGAGTGGCCTAGGGTCTGTGGAATAGTAAGATTATAGAGGGATACTAGAAACAATATCTTAGAATAAGTCCACGGGCGTTCTATGCCCTTATAGCGGTGTCTAGGTAGTGTTGCATGCCAATGAGCCCATAAATTCAAGATTTTGTGACATTGTACTCTATGCATTTGGTTCTTTGTCCCTTACTTTGTAGTGACTTTTTCTCTTGATTTCTAGATTGTATATCATCCCTACATCATGTACATGAACTCCCCAATCATCCTACAACATTAGGTACTACAAATTAGAGCTCCAAACATAATTGAATCCCGCACGATGAACTAGAAAGGAACATAGCTCAAGCTAAAAGTGCTAGTTTTCTTGTTTGAACTTTAACTTAATGTTTTAACTTTTAAATTATTACGAACGCACCTTAAACGCTACCAACACATAATTTAAAACTTTATAAGCTCATTTATAGAAAGATTAACTCAATAAGCAACACATAATTTAACACTTTATAAGCTTATTTATAGAAAGATTAACTTAATAAGCACAAGAGAAGTCCTCCAAACTAAGAAAAGTAAGCGTAAATAACAACATTTTAGTGCATAAATACACCAAAGATTAGGGTTACACACCTGTCTCAAAGCCCTCATCCATATTAGGTGCCACAACAGTTCAATGTTGTAAGGATGGGGGTAGAAATACAAGAATAGCTAGAGTAGTACTGGTGCCAACCAAACTCCCCAAAAATCCCAAAACCTATTGAATCAATTCAATGGTGATAAGCACTTGGGCTGCACTATTCTACACAATCACTATATTTTCAGGAACCACTATTTTTTCTTAATAAACTACCAAATCCTCATTCTAAGATAACTTTGGAGCATCCTGTTATGGGGAAGACTATAGTGTCCACTGTGTATCAAGTCCTTCAGCTGGCTGATCTCCATACCTAATAGGTGTTACCCCTCTTCCTCCTCTCTCTGCCCTGGTCCTCACTTGATGTGTAACTGAAACTTAGGCCTTAATAGATGGTGTAGGTATTATTGTTGGTGTAGCTGCTACTATTATGATAGAAGGGGTATTCTCCATCTACAAAATAAGAGTAAAGGAAATTATATACTAATTTGGACCACTATATACCAATTAGAATCTAGTAATATCACAAAAGAAAGAAAGAAGGGGATTTTGTTTCCTAAATTCGTTTATCCTCTTGAAGAAAATTATAGATATCTCCATATTGTTCTATAAGATTCTACTAGACTTGTTATTGTACGACGATATCTACGAACCTAATGCTTTGATACCATCTTTTTTCCCAACCCAAGTGGTCATGATCGGCACCCATACTAACACTATGGTAAGAGGACCATCTAACCCAACCTATACCAACTAAGTCAAACACTTCACAGAATACTTTCATTAATTTTCTATTTATGAAGTCAATAAATATAGTAATGATCAACTAAATTAAAATCTAAACTTAATCAAATATCATAACTAAAGAGTAGAATGCAAAATTTCTCTATTTATTACAACCTAGGGGCTTGAAGTTGCCAAATAAGAACATGTAATAACATCCAAAAACAAATGTCTAACAGGTCATCCAAAATACAAAAATAAGGAGAATGTCTTAGTCCCAAAACAAGGGACATAAACAAAAATAAGAATACCTAATAGTTTCACGATCATGATGCTCACCGCTGAATTAAAGTCTGCAACCGCAGAATAAAGTCGAGGTCTTATCTTAAATGCTAAAAAATATTCTAAACTTAACAAAAAGAAGAGCACATATAGTATTAGCACATCAATAAAGTATTGGTAGACATCATAGGTCAACTAAACTCAAAACTATACAAATAGGAAAATCAAATGCAAGTAACAACGATCAAAATAGAACTTATAATTAATGATACCCAAGTCCAAATATCACACTTCACATCACCAAGAATAAAAGTACCTAATTATACCTTTGACACCTAGGTAAATTCTTCAACAAGATTCATTGTAATATATATGTATATATATATATATATATAAAAATGTACATTTAAGTGCATATGATGAATGTATGTATGCAAGATGTATGTATTATATCTTTCTCCTCTTAACAACACCATCATCTTGGTCTTAATGTCATCATCTATATCCTCTCTTTATTATCATCAATATTATCAAATCATATCCACAACATCATAATATTCATCATTAATGTAAATACAAATGCAGTCAATAATAACAAGTAATGCTTAAAAGTAATCACAAACACTCAGATCACATATACGAACAGAGTCAAGCAAGTATTCTTCTAAAAAGAAACCATAACCTACCTTAGTTCCTTCCTTGAGTAATTAAAAGTCCACAGTCTTGCCTTTTCTCTCTTTTTCAGTCTATTCTTGATCTAAAAACAATAATTACACATACACATTTCAATAAACTCACTTTTTCCAACTATTAGGAACATGCAATTATCCATTTAAACTATGGAATTGTTGTAGTTCATCATTTTAGGGTTTTTTAACCTTTAAACATCATGACTTCTACATAAGGAAAAATTATTTGATGGACCCCTTTACTATGTCAATTTTGTAAGTTGGACACTTCTACTTACATGTTTGTCATCTGGACCCCTGAACCCACTAAAAAGAAATATTTGAAACACTTTGTTCGTGAGTGTAACACACTCTTACCACGTCAAGTACCATATCAGCTTCCACATCTGCCATGTCAGCATCCACATCATTTTCAGGTATTACATTAAATTTCATGTCATTTGTAAAATAATACATAAGAAATTAAATATTAAAATAAATTTAATTTAATAAAAAAATTATTAATTGTAGTAAAATTTAAATAATCATATTTTTATTTTTGCTTACAAATTAAATATCAAATTCATTTCAAATAATTAAAATTCTTCTCCAACTAATTTAAATTTTTAACTATAAGTTCATATATACAAACATAATGAATTTTTTATTTTTAAATTTGAATATCTCTAAAAAATACACAAAAACTTTAAGTTTTTTCAAGCTTCATTCATGAAATTCACTAATTTTTCAATATCCACTACCACTTACTTTCAATTTAAATTTAAATTTTAATCCCAAAAAAATATGAAAAGATTTCAAATTTAAATATTAATTCAAAAAAATAAAAAGATTTAAATTGAGAGGAAATTTTTTATAAAAAAAACTGAAGGTGGTGTTGGAGAGGGGGTTGGAGGTGGGGAACTAGGTGGGGGTTGAGGTATTGAGGTGGAGTGAGGAAGGGCTGGATGGGGCTAGGGTAGGGTGGGGTTCCTGGATGAGGCTGGGTAGGTAAGGAGGGGTTGGATGGTGGTTGGGATGGGTGGGAAGGGGTTGGACGGGGGCTGGATGGGGTTGGGGTGGGGTGGGGGCCTGGATGGGGGAAAGGGTGTATGGGGAAGGATTAGACAGGGGTTGGGGTCAGTGGGGAAGGGCTATATGGGGTTGGGGTGGGATGGGGAGCTTGGAAGAGGCTGGGGTAGGTAGGAAGGGGCTGGATGGCAGCTGGGGTGGGTGACGAGGGGCTTGATGGGGGCTGGGGTGGGGTGGAGGCCTGTATGGGGGTTAGGGTAGGTGGGAAGGGGCTGGATGGGGATGGGCTGCGGTGGGGGCCTGGATGAGGCTGGGGTAGGTGGGGAGGGGCTGGGGTGGGATGGGATGGGGAGGGGTTGAAGAGGGGAGTGGGTTGGGGAAGGTTTTTTTTTTAAAATTTATTATTTTTAAAAATATATTTTAATTTAAAATGATGGAGGAAAAAAAGGACCTTTTTAATTTTTTTTTTAATTTTAATTTTTTTTAATTATTTTAACATAAAATTTATCAAAAATTGGCCCTCACTCGCACCCTAGGCACATGCCTGCCCGCGCCTCATCCTAGTCAACCCTTTTAATGCTACATAGGCCTGGTTAATGGTCAAAGAGTTTGAAATATTGTTTTTTAGTGGGTTCAATGGTCCAGGTGACAAACATAAAAGTAGAAGTGTCCAACTCACAAAACCGATATAGTACAAGGGTCCATCTAACCATTTTGCCTCTACATAATTTAGCATGAATAATAATAATTCTACTAAAATAAGTGTTTCATAACACCCTAGGATCATTAACAACTGAAAATAATTAAATTCGTACCAATTTCCTTAGTTCATAAATTAGGGCTAAAACCAAGTTCTACCATGAATAAGTATCTAGCGATTTCTAAGAATTTAACTGAGTACTTCAAGTTTGCAATGTAAAGAAACCTTTCCTCTAAAGATAAAAACTCCTAAAATTGGTAAAAGATTTCTTTCCTTTTAGATCTTGAACATTTTTCAAAAAAAGTGGGAAAGAAAATATATTTTTTGGTTTTTAAGAGTTAAAAACTGCATTTTATTGCAGCGGCAGCCCGTAGGAAAAATTATGTTGCCATTGTGGTGGCACTTTTACTACTACAACGGCACCGTTGTAGTGACACTTTTTTCCATTACAGCAACTCCAAAGTAGTAACTCAAAACCTAGTCCCGATTCATGCCATTTCACAACACACCTCTCAAAATATGACATCACAAACTAACTCTTTCACAGTAATATCTATGATCAAAGTTCGATGAAATCATTTTACATACTTGAAGTTGCTACAACTTCCAAATTTTGTCCTTTAAAAAAAATCAAGTCGAACTTACTAACTAATTCTCAAATCAATACCATTTTTATATACACACACACCCTCAAAATACGCCTAGACTAAGCCAGTCATGAATTCTCAAAAAATTGCCTAAAGAAAGACTAAGCAAAGTTTCTACTCTCTATTTTAGTGTAATGATGATTAAGATTGTTGTAAATTTCTATTTATTTTTGATTGATTATTTCTCAAATAGGGTCAAGAAGGCTCCTACAAGAACATTCTAGATGAAAAGTAATCAACCTTATATAGGACCATATCATATGAGAATTTTGTGTTCCAAAGCTTAATACTTGTGACAATGGATCACAGCTCATCAACTCAAAAGTAGCAAAGTTCATTGAAGAATTGAAGATCAAGAGAATAGTTTTTTCTCCCTACAATGCTAATGGAAATGGGTAGGCTGAGTCAACCAACAAGATATTGATCCAAAATAAAAATAAGATGTATGAAAAAAATAAAGAGAAATGACCAAAAGAATTACCCAAAATATTATTTACCTTACCAAAACACATCAAAAATCACTAAAAGAGAGACACCTTTCTCTGTCATATATGATGTAGAGTCTTTGATACTGACCGGAATTGGTAAACCTAGTTTGAGGTTCATATATGCAATGGATGAAACCAATTTTTGGGCCACTGGCCTAAATCTTCTCAAGGAATAGTGAGATATAGCTCTTATTCGAATGATGGTGCAAAAGAAAAGGGACGCAATATACTTTAAAATAAGGCTAACCTACGTTATTTTAAAGTTGGAGACAATGTCCGCAAGAAAGTAACAGCTGGCATAAAGTTGCTCAATGCAGTGAATTGGAAGGACCATGCCAAGTTATCAACATAGTGGAAAAAAATGTGCTCTGACTCAAAGGCTAAACAATGTAAAGTTACAGAACAATTGGAATACTAGTCATTTAAAGCAATGTTATTGTTGGAAATAGGTATACTTTACATTTAAAGATACCTTTTATTTTTCTAGAAACTCATAATTGGAGAAGAAATACATCCTCTACTAGTACTACATCATTAAGGCTGGAAGGACAAATCAATATAAGATCAGGAAGTTGAAAATACACGCTGCACTTTTATTCTTGAGTAGGATTTTTATCTTTATTGGGTTTTTCCTGGAAATATATCAATGAGACAACAAATATAAAGTGTGTTACCAAGAGCATTCATTGGGGCTCTAAAGTAAGAATTAGCAAAAGGATTCTAATGAGTGAGTATTCACCCTTTGCATCAATTATTTAAAGAGAGAGGTTTTATGCCGAGACAACACAAAGCATTAGGACTCCCAGTCGACCAAAGCACCGGGATTTCCCTACAAGAAAAAAGCATTCGGAGTACTTCTCAACAAGTTTTGAAACTAACATAAGCTTTGTATTTATCCCATGTCAACATTCATGAATTTTTCCAAGTAAAGATATTTTGAGCACAAAAAGGTCTGTGAGAGTCACTATGTCCATTTTTCTACCCTCTCTATGTATCATTAGGGTCATTTTCTTCCATAAACGAATAAAACAAATGCCACACATTGTCTCTCATTTTTCTTTAATACCAATGAATCTCTAAACTTAAGCATGTAGGTCTTGCTAAAATAGAATGACATAGTCTCCATAATCAAATTATAAAATTTGATACCACGAATATCCAATCTTTAAACTTAAATTGAATAAATACTAAACGGAACCTTGTTCCTTAATAAGGTTGAGATATCCTGTTCATAAGCACCATAAAGAATAAAGGACCCTCTTTTACGAATAAAGGACCCTAGCTATAACATGTTCCTAAAAGTCGTATATGAAAATTAAACCAAGATATTTGTTTTGGTTAAAGGATTAGAAAATAGAAAAATCCTTAAAATCAAACCAAAGCTTTCTTCTAATCCAAGAGTATTCTCAGCGTTATGTGTAGCCTGTAATCTCATCTCTACCACCTTAAGCATTGTTCGGACCCAAGGTTAGATCTGCCCATTTAATGATGCCACCTCGACCTAAATATACTCTAGCTGAGTAGTGATAAATCTTTGACTATCTATTAAACTCTACAAGAACTCATAGGATACTTAAACCATACCTGATATAGCAATTATATTAGAGGGGTGAAGGGGAAATGTAGGTGTCCCAACTGGCATTGAAGAGGAAATTGGAACTTAAGTTGATGTAGATGCGGTACCCTTGACCTATGTACTCATCTTGTGGTATTATCTCTTATCCCCTATCTCAAAATCCATTATAATACTTATATTATCTCTCTCTTTAGTAGTAGGCTCTAAAGAAACTGATGGGCTCTCAAACGGGGCCAAAATCACTATTGGAGGCATATGGGACCTTCATGCAAGGACTAGATTTGTCAGATCCTTGATCATACTAGTTAGGTCCACACCTATTTCCTCTACTCTCACATCAACACCTGTAATATCTACTACACTAGCCTCATCATATAGGAAACTGTACCAAGAAAGGAAAGGGAAGTATGGTAGTCTCTCCAAATGCCCTCTCATGCATCTTACATTTGATGATGGCTACAAAATTAATATCATAACCAGCATCTATGTTTGCAATCAGTGTTGCACCATCCCAAGAAAGTAAGTTATTGTAACGACCTGAAATCACCTCCCGAGACGTCACACGGTGCTTAAGGATACAAGTAGCCCCAAGCTAACCCTTTGAGCCAGTTTCTACTAATAACTCTCATTTCAAGATGAAATAATTCAAACACTAGCATAGTCATATCATATGAAAGGAAATACAGAGAAAATGCTCGGTAATGACCAAGCAATACCAAAAGCCTCAACACAACCACAATCTGATAACTAGTCTAACAAAGACTCTACTAATCTATGAACTAGAGAGCCGTTGGGATAGGTCTCCAACTGACTCAAAATGAACTGGAAATAACAACATAGTCTCTCAAAATATGGAGATTTTTGAATATAGGTCCTCGAACCATGAGGACTCACCACTGTAGAAATGTAGATAGAGGTACTCAAAAATCACTAACGAGGTTAGGACTGAGCACCTAAACCTATATTAGAAGACAATGTAGAACATAGGCGTATATGTGGATCAGCACTTGAGAATGTACTGAATATGTGCAGGTGCATACATTGATATAAAATAATATCAATACTCTTTAATCAAATTATGTATGTCATAAGTAATGACTCACATAGCTTGAGTAAGTATAAAATGCAAAGATCATGAATCATGTAAAATGGAACATGTAACATAATCTCGAAAATCATTATACTTTTAGCTTTGAAATTTATACTCTTCTCTTAGTCTCATTACTCAAGGCTAAAGGAAACTTTAAGCAATACTTTCAACTCGTGCATATGTCCCATGGAGAGTAAAACTTCTTTAATACTCAAGAATTCATAACTCTTTTGAACTCAAATACTTTAAATTCAAAATCATATAACTTTGGAACATACTTGAAGGCATTTCATTCACGTTAGGAAAATATCTCATTTCAAGCTTTAGGGAAAAATACTCATATCAAGGGAAAGTATTTTAGTTTTAAAGGAAAATATCTTATCTCAAAGCTTTAGTTTTAAGGGAGAATAAACCATGCGAGCTACATGGAGTCCAATATTTTGTCCTCCTAAGTAAGAGACCCCATGTTGGGGAGCAGCGTCATACGCTTTGCCAGGGAGTATAACCTCAATTTAGTGATCTCTTATCGCGGCCTCTAGCCCAATATCTTGGCCTTAGGCCCAACAATCATCTCGACCTTAGGCCCAACCTACGGTGGCACTTAGTTTTGGGGTAAGAAACCATGGTAACTTACCCAACTCAGTGCTAAATACTACTCCCTTTAGTTTATCTCGCTCATCTTATGAAAATCCACTTTAGAATAATCTCACGGTTCAATAAGAACCCAATAATCAAATCTGTAATCTCATGTAGTAGAGTGGAATTCAAAACTCAATGACCATTAGGTCAAAACATTTCTCAATAATCTCAAAATACTCAAATCATGGGTGCTTATAGTACAATAGTTTATAAAATCTCAAGTCTCATGTAGGTCTTAATAACCTATAATTCAATCTCAAGTCAGAACTCATCAAAAGCATAATAGATATCATATAGATTCATAACTCATGTAGAAATCTGGAAAGTTTAGCAATTTATCTCAAAATCTCAACATACTCATATACTTCAATGTTTAAAATATTTCAACTATTAACTTCTCAAGGATTAAAATCATGGGGTATAAAACCAGCTGCAATTTCTCAAGAAAACATATAAAAATCATGCCATTAGACTCTCAATTCAAGGGAAACATCAAAAGCTTATAACTAATAACAATAGGTGAAAAAACCCAATTCAATTTCATATAAAATCTCATAAATTGCAGAGAATTGTAGTTTAAATAAGCTTTTGGGTATAAGGGTGAAACGATTACCCTTGATCAAAACCCCACATACCTTGAATTAGAAGCTTTGGATGAACTCTCACTTTTGGAACTCTATTCGTACTCTTGAATGAGGGTTCTTGAAGCCCTTGACTTGGGAACCTTGAATCTTGACTCAATTTAGAAAATCTATGGTGGATTCTTGAGATTTTTGAAAGAGGTTTTGGATACTTAGGGTTCTTGTTGAGATAAAACTTGAGAAAAACGTCATAGAATGCTTGTAAATAACTTCAATTTGGTGTTTGCACAGTTTAAGAGGCTTGGAAAAAGTACAAAGTGCCCCTTTTTAACTTCGGTATGAAGCTAAAAAAATTAAACTAGGAACCCAATTTTATGGGCCACCGCGATGCACCATTATAGCGTTGGATCACTGGAAATTGACAAATGGGAATATGGGAGTCACCGCGATGCGAAGCCATCGCATTGTCCCACTGGTTAGGACTTGGAACTTCAGTACGATGCGTCATAATTGTGCTAGGCCTTTGAAAATTGACTATTTAGAAATTGGGGTCCTCCGCAATGCGCCACTATTGCGAAGTTCCACTAGAATTTGACAATTTCCAAATAGACCCTCTCCGTGATGCGCCAAGCACTAAAATGACGCTGTTTTACGACTGGGACTTAAATTAGCCTTAATTTCTTACCCAGGTATCAAATTTTAGCGAATCCTATATCAATGGAAAGCTTATCAAATTTCCCATGTGATAAAAAGTTAAAATTAGGAAAATTCTATTTGGTTAAATGATACTCAATTAGGAAGTCACTTCTCAATCTTTTAGAACAGGAATCATGCCTCACTTGATACACCCTGAGGCTCATTCTACAAGAGAATTTTTGTGGGTTCTTACAGTTATCTGCTGCCATTGGACATAATAGATAATATACTAATAGCTACCAGAACTTTGCAGTGAAATTCAATGTTGCCTTCTTAATCATAATTGGACCCTCAACCCACGGGGTATCCATACTAAGAGGTTAAATATAACGGGTGATCCATCTCACTAAACCAACTATCTTACTACTATAATCAATTTCTCCTATGATGTGTTTGTCATGCACTATTCATAAATGGTGATCACACACATCTATAGATGTAGGAGCTACATAATTGGGTCTAAAAATAACTCAGTGGATGTTCATCTCTAAAATATCAACCCTAACCCCTCTCACAAGCATGATGTTGGGTGAATTTATGTATTTTAGCATTGTTATTCTAGCCTTTTTAGCCTTTTTAAAGATGATTCAAGTGATTAATGTGGTAATAATGATACAAATATGTGTATAAGTGTCCATGTATGCTTTTACAATATTTAATAGTGTTTCCACACAATTTTTAATTCAAATGATCATTTAGAAGTCAACCAAAAAAAACTTGTATGACTACCTTGAGCTAGGTGTTTGTCTAGTCTATTGTATTAGGTTCTAACGTGTTTAATGAGTTCTTAAGGTTGTTACTGTGTATTTAAATGTGAAACAACTTGTTGGTAATATTTAATGGTCAATTGGATCAAGACAAGAGTCAAAACAATAAGTTAGAAATCAAAGTGAATGAAGTCTATGCTTAGCTCGTGTTTCTAGTTCTCTGTCTTGGAAGTTGTATTTTTTTTAGGTTTAAATTGTTGTGATTAATGATATAGGATTCTTTTTTAATGGATTATGATGATATATTAAGGATATACTAGCTTCAAATTAAGTTGAAACAACTCAAAAAGTCTTGGAATGGATCCCAGAAGCACAATAGGCAACTTGACACAAATTTGGACACCTGAAATGTCTTGCGAGAGTGAGGGAGCGTGGGAGAGTATATTTACGCATTTTACAAACCAAAAGACTCATAAGTTACCCAAAATAGTTTTTACATATGATATTCATGCATCTCATGATCTATTCATATGGAATATAGTGTGCGTCGCATGCTCCATTCCACCTCTGGACTGCACATTCATTCCTTGGCCAACACGAATTGGGCTTACCCTATCTCTATAACTACAACTTTGTAAATATTTTAAATCATTTTTGGATTTCCTTGTAATATATTGGAGGATACCATATCTTCTTTTTAGGTTTTATCATTCTTTAATTTAGTTTTATTTATGGTTTGTATCATCAATCCAAGAGATTGGATCATAAATATTTCCATTAGAGGCTAAACTCTCTTTTCGGGGTTAAGGCCAAGGTCATGACTACTTTTGTTTTGAATTAAGTTTTTTTTATTTTCTTATCACAATTGATTGTTTGTTTATTCTTGTTATAACTATTTTAAGGATTCGCGACCTTTAGAATGCATTAATTGTCAACCTTGTGAACTTGAGTGAGAGAATAGCGAGATAGAACATGGGAATAAGCAAAGTATGGTTTGTGTTTCTTTATGAAATAAGGAATTCAAATTAATATATAGGACAGAGATGTACATAGATTCCTTAATTAATTCACACGTAGGATGATATCTTAAAGAACTTAAGTAGACCATTACATCCCCGCTCAATGATGTAGTTGTAAGGTTCAACTTAGGTAAAGGATTAGAGGATAGGAAACCATAATTATGTTATTAACCCTAAGAATCAACAACTAAGATAAGTGATTCAATAAAAGAAGTTCAATAATGTAGTATGATTTCTCTTAAGCCTTAATCCTGGGCTTCTATCCTTTGATTGTCCAAAGTCATTACTTTTCCGCATCAGTTTAGTTACATTTTAGTTTACAATTCTAAAACCGTTTTGTTTACTTTTTCTCAATTGTTGAACTAGAATTGGATAGTCAGCGAATGCAAGTCCTTGGGAGATTGATACTTGGGGTTTCTTGAAGCCATTTTACTACTTGATAAGACCACACACACTTGCATGTATGCTTGGGCGCTGTCAAGTTTTTGGCACCATTTCCAGGGACTTGTAATTAGGCAATTATCTTCTTTTTCATTTTTCTATATTGAGTTGTATATAGTTTATTAGTTTTTTTCCTTTTTATTTCCTTTTACTTTCTGTTATTACACTTCTTGACAAGGCAACCTGGGATAGATAGTTTTCAAGTGATGACGATTCTTATTGGTGTATGGTTTGTGGCAATAGTGGTCATTCTGAAGATATGTGTACGGTTATCCCTGATTCAGTAATGTTTGTAGGCTATGATCAAAGGCAATACTATATAAAAGCCTACAATCAGCAGCAGCAGTTTCAGTAGCCGTAGGTTCAGAGTTACCAGGCCCCAAATCAAACTTGCAATTTGGAAGAGATGATGAAACATCTTCTAACTGATCAAGCATAATTGTTAGCAAATTTAGTAGATATAAAGAGTAATGGGGCCATTCTAGAGAGTCAGTAGATTACCATAAAGAACATGGAGATACAGATAGGGCAAGTGTAGCAAGTACATAATACCAAACCTTAAGATAATTTTCCTAGTGACAATGAACAAATAATTGCCATTACTTTAAGGAATGGTACAGAGCTCAATGAAAAACCTCCAAAGAGAACAATAGAGGTAGATGCAGAGTTGACTCCCCAACTGGTTGCAGACAAAGTTGTTGATAATTCAAGGAAGTCTGAGTACTCTAAAACTAAACTTGTTGAACAGGTTGAGGAGATACAACCACCAACACAAGAATCGCAGCCACTAGATTTCATCTTTGTTTTGAGACTGAAATTAAGGAAGTGAATACGAGTGAAGGTGTTTTGGATGTGTAAATTTGAAGTAAGATTGGTTGGTCCTAACTCAAAAAACTTTTCTACATTATGTTTACATGATGTCTTGTCTGTGGAATTATTTAAAATAGTGAAAGAGTGTGAAGATGAGGAACAAGAATCCTATATATTTTATTTTACACCGGATAAGAAACATAAAAACATACCTCACCTCAAGGCAGAGTGGTTTACTATGCATATCCCATTACTCAATTCCTTGATATTTGTACCATCACCCTATGAGAGAGGAAAAAAGATGGATACAAAGTTGAGGGTTAAATTCATATCCTCAAGGTGGAGGAAAAAAACATGATTAGGTCATGTCGTGACACTAAATCAGGCGCTTCTTGGGAGGAAACCCAAGTTAAGTAGGTATGTTTTCTTTTTTAGTTTTTAGATTTTCAACTTTACATAGTTTTTGTTTTTGGTTGAGTCACAGGTTAATGGGAAGTCTGAGTACCATAAACCTGAGCTTGAAGCATGGCGAAGACTGAGTGTGGGGTCCACGAACCTCCTTAATGTGTAAAGATGCTACTAGCTAGGATTAGAGGCCTCAGGGAATATTTCTATCTCTTACTTTTAAATTTACTTTGGGTACAAAGTAGATTTTTAATGATGGGGTGGGCAAATTCCTAAATTTTGGCTCAATTTAAAAAAAATTATGTAAGATATTTTTGTTGGTGCTATTTTTTATTACTTGGTGCAAGTATTTTTTTTGGTAAAAGCATATGGAATAAATGAATTACTATTTTTAGGATTCTTAGGCTCATAAATGTGACTCTTGTACTTGTTGGCTTAAATTTAAATTTGAGTTATTGTTTGGTTGGGAGTCTATGATGATCCTATATGATTTGAGCATGTTCCATGTGTGTGTGAGATTTTTTTGTATTCCTTGTTGCATATGATATCTAGACCTTGCCCGGTGTGTGTGTAAAGCGAAATAAAAAGTGTGAGTTTAGGTATTTCTTTGATAGCCTTGTTTTATACCTTCTATTTGTCCTACCCTTTGTACATTATCCTAGTTAACCCCCTTTGAGCCTTTAGCATTTTCTTTGGTATCTACATAATTATCCTAATCCCTTCTTTTATGAACCTTAGTTTGATCCAAAAAGGCTCCTAAGTGCTTTAGTGAAAAATTGATTTAGTAAGGAGTTTGAGAAATTAATGAAGAAAAAGGTGAAATTGATGCCCTAAGGTTAGAGTTATTGGTCTTTATATTTGATGTATGGTGGTTGGGAGTGATTTATATGGGTGTTATAAATATTCCCATGGTTGTGAAAAAGAAAAAAATAAAATCTTGAAGGAATAAACAATATGCTCATCATGTGTTTATGAAAATGCTTAAAAGAGATGGGGCAAAGACAAAAGAATGGGAAAGTCAAAAAAATGGTGTAATTTGGTTGTTGGAAATTGGTTTAAAATGTATGATGTAGTGTATTAAAGCGGTTAGGAAAGATAGTCACGATTCTTGGCAAAAATAATTCCTACCCGTCCCTTAGCCTATACTACAACCCGAAAAAGACCTATTTGAGATAAATTTTTTGTAACAACCCCAATTTTCTGAACCGGAATGCTACACGATGCTTATGACCCCGAAGTACCACAAGCTAACCCATGACTGATATCTGTACCTGTATACTGCATAATATAACATAAAAATGCAGAAACATGTATTGAATGGCCATAAGGTTCAACTGAATAAACATCTGATAAGAACAATATCTGAAAATGGTATAACCATACCTAAACAAATCTGAAATAACTGTCTAACATGCTATAGTCTGGAAAGCCACTAAACTGTCTGAAAAAGGATTTGATGGGACATGTCCCCAACTAACTCCAACTACTGAAATAAACTTAAAACTGAAATAGTAATGAAATCATCTTGTCCTTGAAAGATCAGGACTTACTTCTAACTCTGACTGCTGTTACTAGAATCTACTGCTGATCTGGAGCTCGTTCCTCTAAACCTATGGTGGAACATAAGAGAAAGCACCATAGCATAAATGCGTCAGTACAACTGAATGTACTGAGAATACGAGTGAGGTAGACTAAATGCAAAGGGTTATATGCATGAACAATGCTGACTAATATGAATGTGAGAATACATACATTCATAAGCAACTACAACTAAACTCTTGGTGATACTGACTACTTAGTCTAATTACTGACGACATAACTACACTGATACTGAGGTATTGAATAGATGAATGACTATTTTTGACAGTTCGAATTATGAAGAACTGGTCAGATTGATTGTGTCTAACAGTTCTGAATATAAATACTGATAATGTAGCTATGATGACTGATATAACTGATATAATTGTGATGATCGGTGTAACTGATGTTGAGCGACTATATTTAATAGTCTAAGTTCTGATATTCTGAAGAACTATCTGAATCTATTACTGAAACTGAGACTGAGACTGAGAATGAAACTGAGACTGTGGGAGGTAATCATCTAACTGACATTCCCCAGAACTGAATTGGTTGGGGTCACACCTGTAACCGCAAATGGAAGGGTTTCAATACCATGCCACGGGTAGAGAAAATATGTGAGTAAACCCTATTTTGTTTTGGTGCTCATTCTGTCTGCCCTGTTATCAGGTAAACTCAAAGGAGATATGTTAACCCTATTGGTTGGGACATCTCAACCTACGCTGGCTACGTAGTTCTAGAATGCAAGGATTACTTCTAGGAATCACACTCTCTGACTGTGATAGGTTAGTCCCCATCCTTGGGTTCACTCAGTGCTGAATCCTACTCCCAACTGAAAGACACTAAACTAATTTGCTGAACTGAACTGATTAACTGAACTGAGTTAGTAGGATTTTTTAGTAGAGACAAAATGAGTTTATGAAAGCATTGATCCTACTGAGTATTGAGTTCTTGAAATTTCTGAGAGTACTAAATATGGAGATTACAGAAGTTACGGAGAACGCTAGAATTTCTGAAGTTTTCGATATCACTGAGTACGTAACTGGGACTAATACTAGAACTGAATGCTCGGTATGCAAGACTGAATTATGACTGAGTTTCTGGAATTTGTGTCTGAGACATGATACATAAACTAAGCTGAGCTTGCAAATACTAGTATGCTCTATCTTGGAGATGGTTACATCCTCGAGATGTCCATTAGTATGGCTGGATGGAAAAATGGGAGAATAACACCTACCAAATTTGACTGCATATCTATTAACTGATTTTCTAGCTAGACTGACTAACTTATGCTTATAACTGAACACTAGGCATGTAAGACTAAACTGAACTTGGTCAGAATAACTGAACTGATACTATCGAATATTGTACATATGACGTAAGGATTAACTGAGTACCATGAGGTGACTTAGCATGGATTCATGGAGACTGTATCACTTGAAAATGAAGTACTACATGTGTAATATGATTTTGAAAGATTTGGTAAACTGAGGTACTGACAAATAAGAGAGAAACTGATAGTTGCATACTATGGCATAGCGAATCTGAGACTTAACTGAGTTTTAGGGCTTGATTACTAAACTTGGACAGAATGCTGAGTTTGGTTAACTGAACTTCGGGAGTATGAAACAAGTATGATACATGAGCTGAACTGAACTTGCAACTACTAAGAGGTTATACCATGGAATAGTTACATTCTCTGAGATTTTGGATAGCATGAATAGATGCAAGGATGAGAAAACAAACCATACAAATCTGACTGCTCGATTCCTAAACTGGCTTTCTGATTTTACTAACTAACTCATGTTGAAACATAAGCTCAAATGAGATAAATATATCTAACAATGCATACCATGAACATGAAAAATGTGTAACGTACCTGCATCTAGGTTAGGGAAACTTTCTGGATCATGACGGGTCTAGAGTCTATTCTGACGCTGGTCACTCTTAGTGCCTTGTTGACGTATTTACTTACCCCTCTGTGATATAACTCTACAGTCTGGCATCTTGTGGCTTGGCTTTCCATACCTAAAGCATACATTACTGATTACCCTACACACACACTTATGATGCTTATCATAAGCCTGACAAAAAGGATGGGTAAGAACTTTGCTCTCACTACCCCCTGACCTTGGCTGAAAAGGACTATAACTACCTGTTCTAGCCCTCTTATTTTCTCTCTCTTTCTTTTTAAGCTTATGCTCCTCAATATTTTAAGAATAGACTATCAACCTAGGAAAGTCCATATCACTAATCAACATTGTCGTCTAGCACTCCTTAACCACTCTACCTGATACCCCAGACACAAACTTATTAATTCTGGACCTACTTTCTGCCACTATGCTTATCGTACCCTACCTGAGATTATTGAACTTTAATACTTTAGCCTCCTTCTGCTCTATGGGAAAGAACCTATCTAAGAAAGTTGTAGTGAACTCTTCCCACTCTATGGGCTCTCTATTTGTACACTTGTTTATCTTCCACTATTTAAACCACGTATGGGCTACATCTTATAGCTGATAGGCGGCTAACTCTACACTCTCACTGGAAGTCTCTCCCATGATGTCTATGACTTTCTGAACCTAATCAAGGAAATCCTATGGATCCTCTTCATACTTGGAATCGGTAAATAGAGGAGGATTCATTCAGGTCAAATCTCAAATCCTAGATGCAGCAACATTGGCCTTTTGGGCCGGCCGAAGCAACGGTTGGCCATTCGTTCTAAGCTATAAGTGAATTGGCTAGAGTAGTGAATGCAGTCCTGAATTCTACATGAGAGACGTGCTCGTCCAGGGAATCTACTTAGACGGGCTGAGGTATTGACTGATTGTTGGTTCTTCTTTCACTAGTCCTTTCTAAAGACTTGTTCTATAAATAAAAGGAAGAAGTGAATTAGATTGAAATATTAATTAGAGTTTTTGCTCACTGGCATGACATGAATACTGAAAGAAGGGAAAATGTTCCTAAAACATCTCATAGCCTCCTGCACATAAGTGTGGTGCACAACATACTTTATTAAATTCAGACTTCCTAGGACTTTATTGAACCTTCGGTTCTGATACCAATTTTGTAACACCCCAATTTTCTGAACCGAAATGCTACACGGTGCTTATGACCCCGAAGGACCACAACCTAACACATGACTGATATCTGTACCTGTATACTGCATAATATAACATAAAAATATGGAAACATGTACTTAATGGCCATAAGGTTCAACTGCATAAACATCTGATAAGAATAATGTCTGAAAACGGTATAACTATACCAAAACAAATCTGAAATAACTGTCTGACATGCTATAGTCTTGAAAGCCTCTAAACTGTTTGAAAAAGGAGTTTATGGGACATGTCCCCAACTAACTCTAACTACTGAAATAAACTTAAAATTTAAATAGTAATAAAATCATCGTGTCCTCAAAAGATGAGGAGTTACTTCTAACTCTGACTATTGTTACTGGAATATACTGCTGATCTGGAGGTCATGCCTCTGAACCTATGGCGTAACATATGAGAAAGCACCATAGCGCAAATACATCAGTACGATTAAATGTACTAAGTATACGAGTGAGGTAGACTAAATGCAAAGGGTTACATGCATGAACAATGCTGACTAATATGAATGTGAGAATACATACATGCATAAGCAACTACAACTGAACTCATGGTGATACTGACTACTTAGTCTGATTACTGATGACATAACTTCACTTATACTGAGGTATTGAATAGATGAATGACTATTTTTAACAGTTCGAATTATGAAGAACTGGTCTGATTGACTGTGTCTAATAGTTTTAAAACTGAATACTGATAACATAGCTATGATGACTGATATAACTGATGTAACTATAATGATCAGTGTAACCAATGTAACTGATGTTGAGCAACTATATCTAACAGTCTAAGTTCTGATATTCTGAAGAACTATCTGAGTCTATTACTGAAACTGAGACTGAGACTGAAACTTAGACTATGGGAGGTAATCATTTAACCAACATGCCCCGGAATGGAATTGGTTGGGGTCCAACCTGTAACCCCAGCTGGAAGGGTGTCAATACCATGCCACAGGTAGAGACAACATATGAGTAAACCCTATTCTGTTTTAGAGCTTATTCCATCTGCCCTGCTATCAGGTAAACTCAAAGGAGATATGTTAGCCCTATGAGTAGGGACATCTCAGCCTACGCTAGCTACGTAGTTATAGAATGCAACGATTGCTTCTAGGAATCATAACCTCTGACTGTGATAGGTGATTCCCCATCCTTGGGTTCACTCGGTGCTGAATCCTACTCCTAACTGAAAGACACTAAACTGATTTGCTGAACTGAACTGATTAGCTGAACTGATGTTAGTGGGATTGTTTAGCAGAGCCAAACTGTGTTTATGAGAGCACTAATCTTACTGAGTATTGAGTTCTTGAAATTTCTTAGAGTACTGAATTACGGAGATTACTGAAGTTACGAAGAACACTAGAATTTTTAAAGTTTTTGATATCACTAAGATTACTGAGATTAGCTGAGATTAACTAAGTTACTAAACTTTCCTGAGTCACATAACTGACTGAGTTATATGGAACATGGCTTGACTGAGAGTATCATCAAATCATTACATGGCTTTAGGAACACAACTATATTTTTTGGGTACAAGTACCCTCAGGAATCGATGGAAGGAAACTGACACACATGACTGACTTGATCATAAAAGTAGAGTCTATAATTAACAATATCATATGTAGGGGATTTCATACTATACATGATGCTCAACTTCTTATACATGGAATGGAATACATACAACATGTATATACTTGCATAGCTTCAATATCATGCTCATTCCATGTCACAACAACAACATATAACAATAACGTGAAATTCATGTGAAATCATAAAGCATAGAACGTGGACTTGTCATTTAAGCACTATTGAATCATAGGACATGAATTCTATTATCCTAGGCATTTTATCAAACAACTTACATGCACCACTTTTTGCATAGGTTTATTCATGAATTCAACATCCCATATCACCCAAAGTTCATATATTTCAACTAACATGTCATCCTAGTTTTATACAAACCTATAAAGATTCTATCTTGACATCATTCAACACATAAACAAGATCAACAATCAAATCAAAACAGAACAAGCATGACATATAGTTTAAAATAGGTGTGTTGGACTTCATGGATGAAAGGAGTCCATGAATGAACACACACATACCTTAGTTCTTAATTTAGTGAAGATTGACGAAGAGATTCTTGGAATTTGATGGTAGAATTTGCTTGAACTTGAATCCCCCAATTGAAATACTAATGTGTTCTTGAGAGGGTTTTTATGATAAAGAGTATGTTTTGGTGAAATAATGGCTTAATTCCATGTTTGGGAACTTATATAGGGGTGAGAAGATGACCCAAATACCCCTCTAGATACAACTTTTAATTTCTATAAAAATTTCCAGATTTGGGCCCCTGGCGTGACGTGGAGACATCATGTTGCCACTTTTTTATGACCTAAAAACTCCCCGTGATTCTTTGTAATCATGGAGAGAAACTATAAATTGACAAACGTCATTTTGGCTTATGGCACAATGCGCCACTGGTTGAAATGACACTGCTGGAACTTTAAATCGCCATAACTTCTTCAGCTGGTATCCGTTTTAGGTGAATTTTATGTCAGCAGAAATCTTATTCAATTCTCTACAATTTATAGGGTATAAATCTACCAAAATACCCCCTATAAACATAGTTATACTCATTCAAAGATGACCTATGTGAAATCACACACGAAAATTTGGTGGATTCAAAAGTTCTTAGCTTGGCTTACTCTAAGTGACTGTTATGAACACGCTTATCACATCATAAGCTCTATTATAACTAGGAAACTCATCCTAATTCATGTACTCAAACATAAATCAGTGGATGGGAGGTTTCATGCGTAGGAACAATGGTTCATTTTCTAGCTTAGAAATGTATGGGGTATTACAATTTCACATTCCAATATTAGTGGAGTATGACACTAAGGGTAAGCCTATGGTTCTGTAATGCCCCGAGAGTACACCCTGGGCATCACACGGTGCTTACAGTCCTGAGGGACCACAAGCTAACCCATGAGTTGGTACCTGCTGTGAGCACTGAATAATATAATCATAAATGCAGATGAATAACTGATATGCCATAAGGTTTTACTATCTGAAATAATTATTGAATTATAAATCTGAAGAAAAAACTATCTGAGTTTGAATAAATAATGAAATTTAAGATAAACTAAATAACTGATTGTCGTGTCTTAAAGCCTCTAAATAGAATAACTGTGAGTTAATGGGACAGGCCCCAACTAACTCCAAGTAACTACTAGACTAAAAGCATCAAATAAAATAATCCATCCTCAAAATATGAGAACTCACCACTGCTACTGCTGAGAGTCTGAGAAGTCTATGTTTGATTCAAGAACTGAACGTCAGAACCTATGATATAATACATCAAAGGGAAAAATAAAGGTATGCGATCAGTACTTTGAATGTATTGGTATGCTAAATGAGGTAGGCTGACATGCATGGTTTTATGAACAAGAATAATAACTATCTAAATATACATAAAAATATGGAGTGCTGAATAGAGAGCATGAAATATGTAGTTACTAAAAATATATGAAATTAGTAAATACTATGTATGCATGACATTCTATAATTATTGAAAGTATGTAAAATCTGTAGATACTGGCATGCATGACCAAGCATATAACATAAACTAAATAAAAATCTGTAAACTAAAATACTGTCATAACTGATATTTGTATGCCTTGGTCAAACAACACTAAGACTAAACTACTAGTCTAATTACTAGAATGAGACCGTGGCAGCTATCATCTAACCAACACGACCCAATCTGAGCTAATCAGGGTCTAACCTGTAACCCCAGTTGGAAGGGTGTTAATATCATGCCATGGGTACTAATGTTGTCTCTGTGGATCCACTAGTCTAGTATAATGTATTGTCCCGAAGGAAGAAAAGTGCAAGCCTAATCTGACTGGTAATCCCTGCTAGTTTGTGAAGCCTATACTGACGGGTAACTTATCATATCCTTTGATGGCTACGTAGTTCTGGAGTTTAGGGACTTCCACTAGCGACTTTGCCTATCTGATGGGGAAGCCACCATCCCTACACTCACTCAGTGCTAAATCTTACACCCAACTAAATGACACTAAGTTACTGACTATTTTTGAGTTTAACTGACTGATCTAGTAATGCTCATGATGTATTCGGAAGTTATTCTAAAGATACTGAGATGAGACTAAGTAAACAGCTATGATTTTTGGGTATTTAATACCCCCAGGACTCAAAAGAAATAATAGTAAAATGACACTAAATCTTGGAGAACATAGCATGAAGGCTTTTATTAAATAATCATTCTTGTAAGCATTTTGTCAAACACTTGATATGCATGGTGTATATAGAGCATGGGAATTAGTTTAAAGCTTGTAGTAAAGCACAACTTCAATACCAATATCATAAATTATGAATTAAATAAGTGGACAACAATATTCAAACATATGAAGTGTACTAATAGACATTAATTTCGCTAAAACATAGTATAGAACAATATTCATGGAAATTCATGGTTTAATCATAATTTAAAATCAAGATAACTTGAAAAGATCATAATTTTGCAATTTAAATCGGTTGCTTGAACTCCATGGGTAAAAGGAACCCATGGATGAACATCTAACATACCTGGGTTAATGAATTTGAGAGGATTGATGGTGAGTTCTTGAGATTTGGTCTTGAATTTGAGAGCTAGGATTTCTTGTTCTTGAGAAGGGGATCTTTAATTTTGGGAGGAATTGAACAAATGATGATTATTTTGGTCCCTTAGGGGTTAAATATCATGCTTTAGGTTGATTTGGGACGTGGAAAAAGACCAAATACCCCTAAAAATTTTAAAAACTCAGGCTGGAAACTGAAGATCCTAATTTGTGGCTCGGCGCGACGCTGTGCAATCGCATCGGGCCACTGGAAATTGACAATCCTCATTTTTTCCATTGGCGCGACGCGGATCTATCGCGCTACTCCTTTGGAATGCCATTTTGGCCACCTCCGCAAAGCGCCATTATCGCAGAGGCTCACTGAAAATTGCCAAATGTGAAATGGGACTCCTCCACGGTGCGCCATAATCATAGAGCTTCATTGGAAAGTAAAAATTGTGATTTTACACTTCTCCATGACCCGCTACGGGCCCAAATCATGATGTTTTATGACTGAAACTTAAAATCTCCATAACTTCTTACTCGGTTATCGAATTAAGGTAAATTTTATATCATTGAAAAGCTAGTTCAATTTTTCACATTTTGGAGGGCTCTAAACTGAGGAATAGTGAATATTTCGAAAATTATATGTATGAATACTCATGTACTAAGGTTTAAATCATGCTAGGGACATATAGGGTATTATAATATCTCCCTCTTGGGATCATTCGTCCTCGAATGAGACTAGTTAAGATGAGGAAATTGATGAGCTGAGATTACACACTGAATATGCATATCTGATGCCTGGGATGCATGACTGAACTGATCCATAAATGCATGACTGACATAAACATGATGTGCAACTAAAATTGAGCATGATAAAGTGGAATCTTAAGAAGATTAATACCTTAAACCAAATTTGAATTTGCGTAGAAAGGACGAGGGTACTTGGTCACATATCTTATTCTACTTCCTAAGTGGCTCCCTCAATGGACTGATTCCACCAAACAACTTTGACTAGTGGAACTTCTTTGTTCATTAGTCTACGAACTTGATGACCAAGAACTTTGACTGAAACTTACTCATAGGAAATACTATTCTGAATATCCATACTTTCTAAGGGAACAACTATAGCTGGATCACCAATACACTTTTTCAATAATGAGACA
The DNA here is from genome assembly GCA_030864225.1 of Capsicum baccatum var. pendulum. Classification (NCBI taxonomy): domain Eukaryota; kingdom Viridiplantae; phylum Streptophyta; class Magnoliopsida; order Solanales; family Solanaceae; genus Capsicum; species Capsicum baccatum. Next base: position 98,505,462 of record CM061560.1, on the reverse strand, counting down.
TGGAACACTAGGTGTACTAAGGCTAAATCTGAAAGAAACTCAAGCTCGTACGCTACCTTTAGAAATGACTGAGAATTTTGTAGGGACCAACAAATAGGGGATAGAGTTTCCCTTTCATGCCAACGTCTTTACTCCCTTCATGGGAGAGATTTTCAAGTACACAAAATCAGTAACCTCAAACTCGAGATCCTTTCTCCTCATATCTATATACAATTTATGTCGGCTCTAGGCTTCCTTAAGCCTTTCTCTGACCAACTGGACCTTTTCTAGCATATCAAACACCAAGTTAGGCCCTACTACTATGGCCTCACCTACTTTAAACTAACCAATCAGAGATCTACATCTCCTACCTTAAAGAGCCATAAACGAAGCCATCTAGACACTGGAATGATAGCTGTTATTATATGCAAACTCAATCAAATAAAAGTGGTCATCCTAACTACCTTTAAAATCAACTACGCTTGCTCTCAACATATCTTTAAGAGTCTGAATGGTCCTTTTTTCTTAATCATCTATCTAAGGGTGGAAGGTTATACTAAGGTGGACTTGGGTACCATGACCCTTTTGGAATGCTTTCCTGAAATGAGTGGTAAACTATGTACCTCTATCAGAGATGATAGATAATAGAACACTGTGAAACCTAACCAACTCTCTATGATAGATTTTGGCATAGTCGTCGGCTGAATAAGAGGTATGGACTAGCAAGAAATAAGCTGATTGGGTCATTATATCTAAGATAACCTAAATAGAATTACCTTGATGATAAGTACGAGGTAGACCCATCACAAAGTCTATCTTCACTTCTTCCCACTTCTAAGTGGCAATACTAAACTCCTGTATGGACCTACTAGGATTCTGGTGCTCAATCTTAACCTACTGGCATGTAGAGAACTTAGCTACGAACTCTATAGTATCTCTCTTCATCCCACTCCACTAATAGATCTCCCACAAAACCCGATACATCTTAGTAGCCCCTGGATTAATCGAGTAATGCGCACCATGCACTTCTGCAAGAATTCATTCCCTCAAATCATCTACACCAAGCACACATAGCTGACCTTGACAACGCAGCACACCATCTCTTCCTTGGGAGAAAACCTCTACTTTCTGATCTCTGACTGATTTTTTAACTTAACTAGACTGGAATCTCTACCCTATTTTTCCTTCACTTTGGAAACTAGAGATGATTCTGAAGTACTCTACACCCATATACTACCTTCTGCTGAATCGACTAAGTGGATACCTAGTCGGTCAAGCTGATGAACTTCCTGGGCTAATTTGTTCTTACCATCCTCAACATGAGCAACACTAACCATAGACAGTCTACTGAGAGCATCTGCCACTACGTTGGCCTTGCCCAGATGAAATAAAACACTCATGTAATAATCTTTCAATAACTCTAACTTCCTTCTCTGACACAAATTTTAATCTTTTGGAGAGAACATATACTACAAACTCTTTTGATCTATGAACACATCAATATGCACCCCATACAAGTAGTGTCTCCAAATCTTTAAGGCAAACACTACAACTGCTAGCTGAAGATCAAGAGTAGGGTAATTATTATCATGAGGCTTAAGTTATCTAGAGGCATAGGCTATAACCTTACCTTACTACATGAGGACGTAACCCAAACCTACTCTAGATGCATCACAGTACACAAGAAACCCATCTAAACCATCTGGCAAGGTAAGAACTGGGGCTAAGGTGAGTCGATCTTCAACTCCTAAAAACTTTTTTCGCAGGTATCTGACCACTAAAACTTGACTTTCTTTTGAGTCAATCTGGACATAGGGGATACAATAGATGAAAATCCCTCAACAAAACCATGGTAATAGCTAGCCAAACCCAAAAAACTCCTGATATCTGATGGAGAGATGGGTCTATGCTAGTTTTTCACTACTTTGGTCTTCTGAAAATCAACTCTAATGCCATCACCAAAAACAATATGACCAAGGAATGCTACTGACCTTAGCCAAAATTCACACTTACTGAATTTAGCGAACAACTGATAGGTTCTAAGAGTCTGAAGTATGATTCTGTGGTGTTCTGCGTGATTATTTTTGCTACGGGAATAGACAAGAATGTCATCGATGAATACTATAACAAACATGTATAAGTACTACTTGAACACTTGGTTTATCAAGTCTATAAAAGATGTTGTGGCATTTGTAAGACCAAAGGACATGACTAAAAATTTGAAGTGACCATACTGGGTTCGGAAAGCTATTTTCGGAATGTCACATTCCCTGACTCTGAGCTGAAGATAGCCTGATCTAAGGTCTATCTTAGAAAAATAATTGGTACCCTGAAGTTGGTCAAATAAGTCATCGATTCTAGGAAGTGGATATTTATTCTTGACTATGACTTTGTTCAACAGACGATAGTCTATGAATATTCTAAGGGAACCATCCTTCTTACGCAAGAATAGAACTGGTGTGCCCCACGAGGAGATGCTACATCTGATGAATTCCTTATTTAGGAGATCATTCAACAATTCTTTTAGTTCTTTGAGTTTAGCTAAAGTCATTCTATATGGCAGAATAGATATAGACTGAGTATCTAGGAGAAGGTCTATTCCAAAGTCGATTTCCCTTTCAAGAGGAACTCTAAAAAGATCTTTAGGGAACACATCTGGAAATTCCATGACTCCTAAAACTGACTCAAGGGTTGGAGTCTCTAAATTTGAGTCTTTGACTTAAACAAGATGGTAAATACACCCCTTGGCTATCATCTTTCTTGCTCTAAGGTTCGAAATAAGCTGACCCCTAAGAGCTATAGTACTACCCCTCCATTCAAGGACTAGTTTATTTGGGAACTAAAAATGAACTATTTTATTTCTACAATCAACTGATGCATAGCATAAGTGGAGCTAATCCATGTTAAGAATGGCATCAAAACCCATCATCTCTAACTTCACGAGATCAACTGAAGTAAATTTTTGAGATATTGTGACTGGACAGTTTTTTTATACTTTCCTGGCTACAATAGAAACACCTACTGGGGTAGACACTAAAAAGGGCTCTGCTAGAGTTTTGGAACTGACTCCATAGTTGATGGCTATATATAGAGTTATAAAAGAAAGAGAAGCTCTAAGGTCTAGCAAAGCATGAACATGTAAATGAAAGACCTATAATGTACTAGTAATATGTCAAGAAAATTTTCCTGATCTTGGTGGAACTGAAGAGCATATAATCCATTTGGACACTGACTAATGGTAGAACTAGAAGCGACACCCTGCTGAGTTGGGCGACTGGATGGAACTGACAACTGATTGGACTGACCCTATTGGCGCACCTCCCTACCTCTATGAGAAACTACCTAACACTCCTAAATTCAATGGCCTGGCTTGCCACATCTGAATCATACATCACTGCCCACTCTACACTCACCCTGATGGGGTCTACCATATTTCTGACATTAAGGATTCATACGGGAACTGTTAACACTGCCTTAGGACTTAGAGCTTAGTGCTCTATCCCTATTATCATTTTTGAATTTAGGTACATGGGTACTGAATGAAGAGAGTGTTGGGGATAAAGACCTTTGATGAAACTAAGGACCATTACCACCTTCTGACCTTGGCTGGCTGAAATTAAGACTACCCATCCTAGCTCTCTTATTTTCTCTCTCTCTCTCCTTAATCTTCTGCTCTTCAATTTGCTGAGCATGGACTATCTACGTAGACAAGTGCATCTCCCTAATAAGCATTACGGTCCTACACTCCTTGACCACACTATCAAACACATCAGACACAAACTTACTCATCTTGGACCTACTGTCAGCTACCACATAAAGAGCATATCTAGCTAACTAAGTAAACTTGAGGGAATACTCCTTCACGTTCATGCGGTCTTGCCTCAAGTTAATAAATTATAACACCTTGGCCTCCCTTAACTCCAATAGGAAGAATCTGTATATGAAAGCTATGGCAAACTCTTCCCATTCTATAGGCCCACATCAACACCCCTATCTACCTTCTACTACTTAATCTATATATAGGCTATATCCTATAACTGATATAAAGCTAACTCAGCACTCTGTGATGTTACCTCTATAATATCTATTACCTTTTGCATCATATCTAAGAATTCTTGTGGATCCACTTCAAACTTGGATCCCGTGAAAGAAGGAGAATTCATTTGGTTGAAGTCCTGAATCCTGGCTGCAGTAGTATTGGCCACTAGGTTGGCCTGAACAGCAGCTGGCTATTTATTATGTACTGCTATGGTGTTGGCAAGAGTGGTGAACGAAGCCCTGAATTCTTCATGAGAGACATTCTCATCCAGAGGATATGCCTAGATGGGCGAAGGTGCTGGCTGGTTTCCTGTTCCTCTTCTATTATTATTTTTGGAGGCATATTCTATAAATGAAAGAAAGAAGCTGATTAGACTGAGAGTTTAACTTGAGCTCATGCTCACTCGTATGACATGAATACTGAAAGAAGAGAAATTTTCCTAAATGCACTATACACCCATGCACAAGACTCTACTTGATGCAGATTTCAGACTTCCTAGGACTCATTAATACCTGAGGCTTTGATACCAAGTTTGTAATAGCCTGAGAGTACACCCTGGGCATCATACGGTGCTTACAGTCCCGAGAGACCACAAGCTAACCCATGAGTTGGTGCCTACTATGAGCACTGAATAACATAATCACAAATGTAGAAAAATAACTTATATGCCATAAGGTTTTAATATCTGAAACAAATACTAAATTATGAATCTAAAGAAATAAATATTTGAGTCTGAATAAATATTAAAATTTGAGATAAACTGTATTATTGACTATAGTGTCTGAAAGCCTTTAAACTGAATAACTGTGAGTTAATGGGACAAGCCCTAACTAACTCCAACTAACTACTAGACTGAAAGCATGAAACAAAATAATCATCCTCAAAATATAAGGACTCACCACTGCTACTGCTGAGAGTCTAAGAAGTCTAAGCATGATCTGGGAACTGAACGTTAGAACCTATGATAGAATACATTATAGCTCAAAAAAAAGGTATGCGATCAGTACTTTAAATGTACTGGTATGCTAAATGAGGTAGGATAACATGCATGGTTTTATAAACAGGAAAAATAACTGTTTGAATATACATGTAAACCATAAAGTACTGAATAGAGATCATGAAATCTATAGATATAAAAAATATGAAATCAATAAATACCGTGTATACATGACAGTCTATAAATACTAAAAATATATGAAATTTGTAGATACTGGGGATGTATGAACAAGCATATAACATGAAATGAATAAAAATCTATAAACTGAAATACTGAGATAACTGATAGTTGTATGCCTCTGTCAAACAACACTAAGACTGAACTACTAGTCTGATTACTGGACTGAGATCGTGGAATCTATCATCTAATCGACATGCCCTAGTCTGAGCTAATCAGGGTCAAACCTATAACCCCAGTTAGAATGGTGTTAATACCATACCATGGGTACTAAAGCTGGCTATATGGATCCACTAGTCTGGTATACTATATTGTCCCAAAGAATGAAGGGTGTCAAGCCTAATCTGATGGGTGACCCCTGCTAGTTTGTGAAGCCTATACTGATGGGTGACTTCTCATATCCTATGTTGGCTATATAGTTCTGGAGTTTAGGGACTACTACTAGTAACTCTGCCTATCTGATGGGGAAGCCACCATCCCTACACTCACTCAGTGCTAAATCCTACTCCCAACTGAATGACACTTAGTTATTGACTATTTTTCAGTTTTACTGACTAATTTGGTAATGCTCATGATGTATTCTAAAGTTATTCTGAAGATACTGAGATGAGACTAAGTAAACAACTATGATTTTCGGGTATTTGCCAGGACTCAAAAGTAATAATAGTAAAATGACACTAAAGATTGGAGGACATAGCCTGAAGGATTTTATTAGATAATCATTCTTGTAAGCATTTTATCAATTATTTGATATGCATGGTGTATATAAAGCATGGAAATCAGTTTAAAGCTTGTAGTAAAGCACAAATTCAACACCAATATCACAAATCATGAATTAAATCAGTGGACAACAATATTCAAATATATGAAGTGTAGTAATAGACATCAATTTCACTAAAACATGGTATAGCATAAGATTCATGGAAATTCATGATTTAATTATAATTTAAAATCAAGATAACTTGAGAAGATCATAATTTTGCAATTTAAATTAGATGACTCCATAGGTGAAAGAAATCCACGGATGAACATCTAACATACCTGGGTTAATGAATTTGAGAGGATTGATAGTGAGTTCTTGAGATTTGGTCTTGAATTTGAGATCTAGGGTTTCTTATTCTTGAGAAGGGGATCTTTAATTTTGAGAGGGGTTGAATAAATGATTATTATTTAGGTCTCTTAGGGGTTACATCTCATGATTTAAGTTGATTAGGGCCATGGAAAAAGACCCAAATACCCCTAAATAAATTTAGAAACTCAGGTTGGAAACTGAAGATCCTAATTTTTGGCTCCGGCATGACGCGGTGCAATTGCGTCGGGCCACTGGAAATTGACATCGTCATTTTTTCTATTGGTGCGATGCGGAGCTATCATGCTACGCCTTTGGATTGCCGTTTTAGATACCTCCACAACACGTCGTTATTGTGGAGGCTCACTGAAAATTGCCAAATATGAAATGGGACTCCTTCATGGTGTGCCATGATCGTGGAGATTCACTGGAAAGTGAAAATTGTGATTTTTCACTTCTACGCGATGCGCTACGGGCATAAATCATGATGTTTTACAACTAAAACTTAAAATAGCCATAACTTCCTACTCGGTTATCGAATTAAGGCGAATTTTATATTATTGGAAAGCTAATTTGATTTCTTGAAAATTGGTGGGCTCTAAACTGAGGAATAATGAATATTTCAAAAATTTTAAGTATGAATAATCATGTACTAAGTTTTAAATCATGCTAGGGAGATACGGGGTATTACGGGTTCATTATGTGTAATTTGTTAATTCTTTGTAAGAGTGAGCATAACTTGATTTGTATGCCCATTATGATAATTGCATTATTCTGAGTGCTTATTCGTAGCTCTCTTATTGAGAGGGAACATGTTTGATGAATTTTGGTGATTTATATGATGTCTTATATTGAGTAATATGCATAATTTGTCCATGTATTGAGTCAATTCTTGAGGCTAGGATGTTTTCGAGTAGGATTCTTAAGCATCCAATTGTGAATAACATGTGTAGTGTTGTAAACTTGCATTACATGTAGTCATTGTAGTACTAGCTTGATTTTCTTGCATGTAGTAAAAGTGTGGAGTGTCTTCAGCTCATGTTGCTTATAGTTAAGGGTTTTTCAAGGACGGAAATGGCTTTAAGCGTGGGGTGGTGATGTTGGGTGAATTTATGCATTTTAACATTGCTATTCTAGCCATTTTAGCCTTGTTTGAGGATGATTCTTGTTATTAACATGGTGATAATGATATAAATGTGCATCTAAGTGTCCATTTATGTTTTTACAATGTTTAATAGTGTTTCCACATATTTTTTATTCAAATTGATCATTTAAAAGTCAACCGAGAAAACTAGTGTGACTAGCTTGAGCTAGGTTTTTGTCTTGTCTATCGTATCAGGTTCTAACGTGTTTAATAAGTTCCTAAAGTTTTTATTTTGTATTTATATGTGAAACAACTAGTTTTAATGTCCAAGGGTAAATCGGATCAAGACAAGAGTCAAAATAAAAAGTTAGAAATCAAAATGAATGAAGCCTATGGTTAGCTCGTGTTTCTAGTTCTCCGTCTTGGATGTTGTGCTGTTGTGATCTTTAAATTGTGGTGTTTAATGCTATGGGATGCTTTTTTAATGGATCATGATGATATATAAAGGATAGACAAGCTTAAAATCAAGTGAAAACAACTCAAAAAGGCTTCCAATGGATCACGGAAGCACAATACACAACTTGACAAAAATTTGGACAGCTGAAAATGTCTTGGGTGAGTGAGGGCGAATGGGAAAGTCCCTTTGTACGTGATACACACCAAAAGACTCATAAGGGACCCAAAATAGTGTGTACGTGCTATATGCATTCCTTTCATGCACCATTCCTATGGAATACAGCGTGCATCGCATGCTCCATTTCACCCCTGGACTGCACGTTGATTCCTTGGCCAACATGGCTTGGGATTACCCTATTGCAATAACTACAACTTTGTAAACGTTTTTAATCACTTTTGTACATCTTTGTAAGATATTTGAGGATCCCACAACTTCTTTTTAGGTTTAATGATTATTTAATTTAGTTTTTTTATGGTTTTTATCATCAATCAAGAGATTGGATGATGAATATTTCTATTAGAGGCTAAGCTCCCTTTCCGGGGTTAATGCCAAGATCATGAATACTTTTATTTTGAATCAAGGTTTTTTTATTTGCTTATCATTATTGATTTTCGGTTTATTCCTGCTATAACTATTTTAAGGATTCGCGACCCTTAGAATACATTAATTGTCAACTTTATGAACTCGGGAGAGAGAATAGGGCGATATAATATAGGAATAAGCAAAGTATAGTGTTTATTTATGAAATAATGAATTTAAACTAATATCTAGGATAGGAATGTACTTAGATTTCTTACTTGATTCACACATAGGATGATAGCTTAAAGAACTTAAGTGGAGCATTACATCCCCGCTAAACGATGTAGTTGTAAGGTTCAACTTAGATAAAGGATTAGAGGTTGGGAAACCATAATCATGCAATTAACCCTATGAATCAACAATCAAGATAAGCGATTTAATGAAAGAAGTTCAATAATGTAGTTTGATTGTTCTTAAGCCTTAACCTTGGTCGTCTATCCTTTGATTGTCCAAAGTCATTACTTTTCCACATTAGTTTAGTTTCTATTTAGTTTACAATTCTAAAGCCTTTTTGTTTACATTTTCTTAATTATTGAACTAGAATTGGATAGTCGACGAATGGAAGTCTCTGTGATATGGATACTTGGGCTTTCTTGAAGCCACTTTACTACTTAATAAGATCAAGTACACTTGTATGTGCGCTTGGGCGCTGTCAAAGAACCTGCTCCAACTAGGGTTGCTTTGCATGCCTACCACCTCTAGGCATGGTCAATGATACTTTGGCATGGTAGGAGCAATAGAATTCCTGTACCAAATCTTGGTTGTATGAACATAGTGGTCTGCCCATCCACCCTAATCAATACCTATCAAATGTAACCTACGAAAATAGTAATCTATCCCACCTAAACAAGTCTATCCTTTTCTTCTTATAAATTACCGACCTGTCTTGATCATAAAACTATTTCTCTTAAAAATCAGCCAAAGTCCCTCTACGTATTATCTCGGGTTTACCTCATCAATTGGCTCGACCAAGATGTGTGTAGGGTAGAAGGCCCGATCTGTCAGAGCTGGTGGCTTTGTACCTGGCGGTGACACCTGATGTGAAGTCTGTTTTGTACCCTCCTAAGACTTGGGTACGGCTAACAACTACTTCTGAACTACTGCCTTAGACTCCTCCTTATACTGTGACCTCTCCTCATATTGAGGTCCTCTGTAACTACTATAAAAGGTGACTCAGACTCCATCTCCTTCTCTTCATCATCATCATTGATGAGTGGTGATTTCACCACTATTTTCACTCAATATTTGCGCACATTACCTTGTTTTAAATGAATAAATAAGACATAATTGTGATTGAATGCACTAATATCCATATTTTGCAGGAACAGAGTTGATAAGATAGAAAGATATGGATGGGGATAAAAATGATCAAAAGAAAGCAAGAAAGTACAGTTGAAGGCCTAGATTAGAAATGGCCTCAGTTACTGCGGTCGCGGTCTGAGAACTGCAATCGCGATAAGTCAAGCAGCAATTTTGGGTGGGTAATGTGGTCACGGCTGAACCTATGTGATCGTAGCCTAGCGGAAATATCAGCCCAGGGGCAGAAATGGAAATGCACGTAGCTGATCCTAAATTGGACAAAAAGAAAACTCAACCCCTATAATGATCATATTCCATCTTCCCTAATTTTTAGACATTGTTCTAGGGTTTGTAGCCTCCATTCTTGGAGAAGAAAATACTGTATAAATTTTGGGTGAAGAAAATTTTGGAGTCACTGCCAAGTGAAGAAATAGTGAACTCCCATTACAGATCTGTTGGATCTCATAGTTTGAAGTAAAATTCACTTAGATTTCCTTAAATCAAATAAAAGAAGATTTTGGGTAAAGTTTTTAATTATTTATCTTATGAGTAGCTAGTTTTTCCTCTTGGGATCACGCTAGAATAGGGTGTAAATATATGTGGGATGTGATTTATTTGTGCATTTACTAGTTTGTGGTGTTGGATTCTACTATTGCTTGAGTAAATTGGTCCGGATTTGTGGGTGAAAGCCCCAAATACCCAAATGGGTTTGATGGATGAAAATTCTAAGCTCTTAAAAGCTCAAACCATCCTTGAAATATGGGTTTGGGTGAACTTTAGGAACCCACATCATCCTTGAAAGAGAGATGTAGGAACCAAGGCAATAATAGATAATTTATAAGCATGGTTGAATAACTTTCACTATCTTAAACAGAAGGGTGATTGTGAAGTTGAATATACTTAGGGCACCATCCTAGAAATAGAGGTGTCTAATTGAGGTACCAGGTGGTTTTGATTGAAGCACTCATTAGGTACTCAAAAGGGTCAATGAGTGACACCCCTGGAGTCTTATTGATGAACTATCCTCAAGGATTTCTAACTTAGCCTACCACAACACCAACACTTAGAATTTGCATCAAATTATCACACACTTATGCATATGTTGCCCCTAGGAAAGCATAATCCCAAGATCCGTGCCTAATTGCCTAGACTCTAAGTATTTGTAGCCCTAAATTAATACTAAAAAATCCCAAAAAGAAATATTAAGTGTGATATCTTTCAAACCCCCCATTTTTATCTTTTTGTACTATTTGTTTGAATTCAGCTAGTATATATCATTTCAAACTAATTTAGTCGCAACTTATATTATTCCTCATGGATTCGACCCCAACTCCAAAGTTGGGTAAATATATTAACTACAACCGTCTTGAACTTAAATTGATGTGTAAGTTTAGCATTATAAAAAATGGCACTATTGTCGAGGAATAATTTGGTGTATTGAGTTAGTTTGGAATTCTATCTTACTTACTTGAATTCAAACTTGTATATATTTTTTGTGATTTTCTTTTGTTTCTTGTGTTAGGTAGATATTTGTTTCTGTTTTACTTTTCTCAATGGCATCTTCCAACAAATATGATTTTGGTAGTTCAAATTCCTATCTTGACAATCCAATCCATGTTATAATGGACCGTACTTTGGAAGAGATTGTACATATGCTCCCTGGAGAGAGATGAGAACACTATCTCAATCCTATTGGGAGTATTCTTGTTCTTTGTATGGTGGTCAAGATGGTTATTAGAGTGATTGCCCAAATGCCCCCTCCTCTTATTATTCTAACTGAGTTACTAGTTCTTCTTATGAGTTTGATAGGTCTTGTGAGGAGAAGGAGGAAGAGTAACATACTGGGTCTAATAGTTTTGAATCAATTCTTCCAACTATTTTGGATAGAGTAACAACAATGAGGGAGAATGTACAAGGCATACGCCAATCTAATGAGGCATTTAGAAGGGAGATTGTCAAAATGAAGGAAGTGGTCATAGAGATTAAACTTGCAAATACCACTATCTTACCCATTTCCCAAGATGAGGCTAATCAAGAAGAGAAACCAAGCAATAATTATTAGCTTGGTAGTGAAGAATCCTTGGTGAATTCCCAATTATCTAAATCAAATGAGAATGAAGATGCCAAAATAAAGGTAATGGTACTAGAGTTGATAGAAGAATCAAAGCCAACCTCTTATGATGACTTTAGTTCATTTTGGGGTGAAGGTGCTACGAAGGATGAAATTTTGAAAATAAGGGTTAGACCTCATTCTAACCACTTCTCAACATTGTGCTCAGAAGATGTGATGAGAATCCATTTACCTAGGAAAATGGTTGTTTGTGGGAAGAAGGAGTAACATCCCTACATCTTGGAATTTGACACTCCAAAAGAGCACATGGAAACCCCTCCATCAAAGGCCATAGAACTCAACTTCCAATGTACAACTAGTGGCCTATTGATGTCCTCACCTTTGATCAAGGAGCCAAACTGGAAATTCAATATGAAATTGGGTAAAAGGTTTAAGTAATCCAAATGGCAAGATAAACGCTCCCTCGTCACTTCTTCTATTCTTCCAATTTTTATCTTTGAAGATCTGAATCTTTAGTCCCATTGCCGCTCATTGCATAGTGAACAAAATTTGGGATGGAGATTCAAATCTTCTAAGTGAAAGCACAAAAGGAAGTGAAGGAGGTGTCATGCTAGACGTTAAACTAGGCACTCGATGGGAGGCATTCCATCAAGCCACAAAAAGTGGCTCGTATCATTTTATTTTATGCGTGATATAGTAGATTTTATTTTTGCATTTATTCATGCATAATACATGAAAAGGTAGTGCTAGGAGAATGCTGATTGAAAGTGAAAAAGGGAATGTATGGAATTGTCATATAGGAAATGAACAGAGGAGTGCAAGAGACCTAATTTTTGGACTCAGTTACCATGACTGTGGCTCATGTCTATGCGATCGTGGAGGTTGCATGCCTACGGGCGCAGAACTAGGACCACGATCGTGGTCAAATCAGCTTAAATGACCATCCGACTGCTATTTTCCCACACGCTCCTTTCTCTCAAATTATCTTTAAATTTTTGGCATTGTGTAGAGTATCCAATTATCATTTTAATTCATTACATCATGTTATTTGGTTAGTTGTCTCGACTCCCTTGCTTTCATCATAATTTTATGCTTAGAACTTGTAGTTTAAGGAAAGGCCTGAAATATTGTTTTTGACACAAAATCTATATTTTTTTAGTATTGGTGGTGATTATCTGTTGTAGTTAGTGTACACACCAATGCGGAAGTCTTGAGCACCCAGATTTAGGCCCATGTGTTTGATTCAATGCCCCAATGAGTTCAATGAGAATTCCTTTGAGTTTAGGGCTATAATCACATATTCTAGGCTTATGTTCTCTGATCATGACTATGATGTGCCTAGTTGGAACATAACTTTAGGGTTAAAATTATGTGTTTTGAGAGATGTGCATAACTATCAACTATGGTCTCAGTCACCACGATCACGGTTATTGCTCTAAGATCGCCATACCTAAGGGCGGTTGTCTACAGCAGCCAAAATTTCTGCACACCCATTTCTCATTCCAGAACCTTCTACAATGCTACCGCATGAGCTCAATCAATTAATCTATCATGATTTTTGTGTGATAATGCTAATAATGGTCTGGATTGTCATACTTATAAGTACTAAGATGCAAGGTGGGAGATTTTGACAACACCAAATTCATGGCCGCTGAATGTCAACGCCTGTACTATAGTGATCTGCCAAGGACAAAATTACTCTCGAAAAGGGGTATTTGCCTTGATAAAGTGGAGGAGAAGCTCCCATAATTCTATGCCAGACTCACTGCTATCGAGTGGATGTGCTTTGCCTCGGACCCCTGCTATGCCAATGAACATTGGGTGCGTAAATTCTACGTGAACCTTAGCATAGTTTCTCTCACGAACCCAATACTGATGATTTAGGGCAAGTAAGTAATCTTTAGAGTGGAGTGAATTAATGAGATATATGGGCTCCAGGATGATGACATAGGGCAGTTCCAAGCAAAAGCATGTGAGCCATGGACCTGGATGGCCAACATATTATGTCCAGAAAAAGAAGTTTTCTAGGACACCACTAAGAGAGATATTTTGATGAATGACTTCACAGTTGAGGCCAGGCTTTGGCTGAGTATTATTTGTAGAAGAGTATTATGATACATTCATTTGACCATTGTTACAAATTTTCCAGCGCGGATGTAATACCCTGGGAAATTTTTCGTTGAAATTTTATGCGTAAATGTGTTGGGTTCTATCTTCTAGAATGAATTATAAATTTTTTGTATGGAATGTCTTAGATTATGACCCACCATTGCGTAGAGTATCAAATAATATTTCCAACGATATATGGATCATCCAAAATGGACACCCGAGCGACGAGTTATGAACATTTCAATCGAACCGTGAATAGTAGTGAACAATAAAATGTGCAGGAAAAAGTACTGAGGCCTGGCGTATTTTTTCTCAAATTTTAAATGATCATAAATCCTTTTACATAATGATCTGAGTGATCTACCATATATCAATGGAAATCTCTGTGAGTCCTCTTTCCAATGAAATTGGTTTCATCCAATTTGTCTATCGGAGCAAAAAGTTATGGTCGTACTACTTCAGCCTACCAAAAGTGAAATTTTGGGTCAATTTCAAACGATCATAACTCCTTGTACATAATAATCTGGGTGATCTACTATATATCAACAGAAAGCTCCGCGATTCCTCTTTCTAATGAAATTAGTTTCATCCAATTTGGAAATCAGATTAAAATGTTATGGTTGATCTGCTTTAGACTATTAAAATAGTCCACCAAAGGATAGATTTTAGAATTATTTGATTTTTAGGGGTTTTTTGGTCATTTTCCCTCACCCAAAATCCGTCCAAACCGTATATTAAAGCCTATTAGAAGCATTATATGTTATATTTCATCAAATTCCCTGAGAAAGAAAACCTTAAGCTCCTACATCCAACTTCAAGAACCTCCAAAGTTCACTATTAATTTTGCAAATTTATTCAAGATTCCAAGTTCCTAGTTCAAGAACTCCAAGAACCATCATTCAAAGGCACGATTAACATCTCAAAAATGAGTATGAATATAAAGTTCATCATTCAAGGTATGTGAGATTTTTCAACAAGAACTCTACTTCGTTCTTGTGCCCAAAAGTATTTTTCTTTACAAAGGCATAATTTTTATTTCATTTTTATGAATTTAAAGCATGAACCCATATCTTATGATGATTAATATAAAATCTTGATGTTTATGATTTTGAAAGATGAATTTACATGTGTGAAGATTTAAAGCATGAATCTTGAACGATATTTATCATGATTTTGATATTTAGGTCGTGAATCCCCATTGGAAATTATGTTTTTTTTAGAAAGTGTGTGTTATAAGCACATTGATGTTGAATATTTAAGATATTTTGAATGATTTGATCTGTTGGTCTTAATGGAGTTGTTTTGAATTCGAATGTGAAAGAAATCCACAACGTGGTTGATTTTGATAAATGGGAAGCATGATGGCTCCCGATGTATATTTATATATTACTGAAATTCTTTTGTTGTGGATTGTCTTTGAAATGATCTGAGCTAAGTCTGGAAGAAATCTTTAGCACCGAGTGGGAGGTATAAAGCGACCTTACTTCCCTAGAACTACGTTCCCCCATAGGAGTGAGCCTGAGGCTGATTTAAATAGTGATCACTAGTTTGTGTGGATTTGATATCGATAGTCCTACTCCCATGGCAAGGATAGGACGGCTCTCCCCAATGTGGGTTGTACGTTGGACTCCATGTAGCTCACATAGTTTATGTCGGTTATAGGATCTCCTAGTGTGTGTGTGTTTCCTTATGTCTATGGTGAATGGTGAAGTGATTTGAAAGTGGAATTGTGAAAGTTATTCTTTTGAAAGATGTAAATGATATTTACATTATGAGAATTGATATTCTTGATGAACTAAAAGTGACTGACAAATTATATGATGACTCACATGTTTTATTATACTTATTTTATCCTCTTATGATTATGATGATTTTCTTTGGGCTATGTGAGTCTTTCATACATCCTGTATATTTCTTGTAAATATTTATGATGATGATGTTTGTACAACTGCATACACCCCCATATACTCGGTTCCTTTCCTTGGTACTAACCCATGTCTTTGGATGTGGGCTGCATTTTCTTGGAATGTAGGTTTTGGTGCTCAGTTCCGGGTTCGACAGTGATTCTTTGGGCACACTGTTCTATATCCTCTGTTGTGGTGAGTCCTCATGTTCTGAGGACATGATGTCTGATATTGGTTTCACGGAATTATTTATATTTGATAACTGAGTATGAGTCAGTTTGGGCATGTCTCAATGGCTCGCTGGTTTTATTGATTTTTTTAGAGGCTTGTCAGACTAGTATAGATGTTGGGAGTTGACTAATAAGTTGTATTTTGTTATCTTTCTAAAATTCTTTTATTCTTGGATGATGATTACTCTGTTGATATTTGAGGGTTATATATTGAAACCCCATTAATTTGTGTTGGACTGAATGAAAATGGCTTAAAGGGTTATCTTAGGACTACTCGTAGCCTCAAGCACCGTGTGATGCTCTGGGACCCATTTTTTGGGGCGTTACAAACTTGGTATCAGAGCCTAAGGTTTTAAGGTGTTCTAGGGAGTCTGATAAGCCTTGTTGAGTAGAGTCTTGATCATCGGTGTATATCGCACTACATCTATGAGCAAGAGGCTACAAGACATTTTAGGTAAAAGTGTGATTGTTTCTTTTAGAAGTCTATCATGCTTAAAGTGTCTCTCTCTGCTATTGATTTGTGCTCTTCTCTTTCAAAAATATACCCACACGTCGAGCGAGAAGAAATAATGATGGTCAGCAACCTCAACCCGCTGACCCATTGAATAAAAATGTGTCTCATGCTGAATTTCGAGCAGCCTTTTAGGCGCTGGCCCAAGCTGTTACTGCAAATGTTCAGGACAACCCGGCCCCAGCTCCACAGCAGCAGGAAGGTGATTCAGCTGTTGTCAGGATCCGTGACTTCATGCGAATGAATCCATCAAAATTCTATGGGTCTAAGTCTGATGAGGATCCACGGTTGTTTTTAGAGGAGGTGCGGAAGATTACTCAGGTGATATATGTATCTGAGGAACAAAGTGTGGAGTTGGCTGCGTATAGGTTGAAAGACCTTTCTTATGACTGGGTTGTTTCTTGGAGGAAAAGTAGAGGTAAGGGAGTTGTCCCTATAACTTGGCAAGAGTTTCAAGATGTATTCCTAGATATATTTTTCCCTTTGGAGATGAGGGAGGCGAAGGTGGAAGAGTATATAAACCTGTGATAGGGCTCTATGACTGTTAGGGAGTACTGTGTAAAGTTCAATCAGTTGGCCAAGTATGCTCCTAACTTAGTGGCTGATATCGGGTTAGTATGAGTAAGTGTGTGACTGGAGTGTCTAGTTATATGGTTAAGGAGTGTAGGTCTGCTATGCTGAATAGTGAGATGAATCTTTCAAGACTGATAACTCATGCCCAATAGATTGAGGTAAACAAGATTAAGGAGAGAGATAGAATGAGAGGGAATAGGAGAGCTAGGTCCAAGCAGCACGGACAGGGTCAGACTAGATCGCAGGGAGGGAGCCGCCCTCAGTATCAGGATCGTTCATCTATGCCAGCACCGTTATCTGCTAGTGCTCCCATGCCTAGAGGTAAGCAGGAGCAAGGTAGCAGGTCAAATGCATCTAGGTCCCAGTACAGTGCTGGCAGTAAGCCAAATCATCCCTTGTATCCTAAGTGTGGTAGGGCTTATTCGGGTGAGTGCTGGGGCGACAAGAGAGGTTTTTTCCGGTGTGGTGACATAGGTCACAGAGTTAGAGATTGTCCATAGGATGGACAAGGGCATCGTGACTATCGCCCTCAAACCCAGACTAAGACTGTTAGTGCTCCAGTTCCAGCAACTCGCCCAGCCCCAGCTCAGGGCGCCTCTTATAGCAATGCTGGCGAGCAGCACCAGAATAGATTCTATGCTTTACCATCCCGCCAGGAATAGGAGGACTCTCCAGATATTTTTACTGGTATGCTTCGTATATTTCAGTTTGATGTGTATGCTTTGTTGGATCTTGGATCCAGTTTCTCATATGTTATACCTTTGATTACTTTGAATTTTGAAATGAGTCCTGAGATTATTCCTTAGCCTATCCTTGTTTCTACCCCAGTGGGTGATTAGATTGTTGTCCAGAAAGTGTATAAAAAGTGGCTTGTTACCGTTCTTCATAGAGTCTTGTTGGCTGATCTAATTGAGTTAGACATGGCAGATTTTGATGTGATTCTGGGTATGGACTGGTTGTATTCTTCTTATGCCTCTATTGATGTCGGACCCGAGTGGTCAAGTTTCAATTTCTGAGTGCATCCGTATTTGAGTGGTCTAGGAATTCTGTGACACCCAAGAGTCATTTTATCTCTTACCTTAAACCTAGAAAGCTTATTTCCAAGGGGTGTATTTACCATTTGGTTAGAGTCAAAGACACTAAG
Organism: Capsicum baccatum var. pendulum; assembly: GCA_030864225.1. Classification (NCBI taxonomy): domain Eukaryota; kingdom Viridiplantae; phylum Streptophyta; class Magnoliopsida; order Solanales; family Solanaceae; genus Capsicum; species Capsicum baccatum. The sequence goes on along the minus strand of CM061560.1, from coordinate 98,487,240 downwards.
TCTGAGACTCCAACTCTCCAGTCTATTAACGTCGTCAATGAGTTTTCTGATGTCTTTTTGGATGATCTCCCAGGGATACCTCCTGATAGAGAGATAGAGTTCGGGATTGATCTTCTTCCCGATACTCAGCCCATTTCTATTCCTCCTTACCGTATGCCACTACACAACTTAAGGAGTTGAAAGAGCAACTCAAAGATCTACTAGATAAGGGTTTCATAAGGCCCATTGTTTCTCCTTGGGGTGCTCCTGTGTTGTTTGTGAGAAAGAAAGATGGCTCTTTACGTATTTTCATTGATTACCGCCAACTGAATAAAGTCACCATCAAAAATAAGTACCCCCTTCCGAGAATAGATGATTTGTTTGACCAATTGCAAGGTGCAAGTTTTTTCTCAAAGATAAAACTTCATTCTGGCTATCATCAACTCAAAGTTAGGAAGTGTGATATCCCAAAAACCGCTTTCCGAACTTGTTATGCACATTTTGAGTTTTTTGTTATGTCTTTCGGGTTAACTAATGCCCCAGCAGCTTTCATGGACCTCATGAATCGAGTGTTCAGATCATATCTGGATATGTTTATCATAGTGTTCATCGATGATATACTGGTGTACTCCCGTAGTGAGGATGAACATTCTGATCATCTCCGAACTGTCTTGCAAACCCTTATATATCATAAGTTGTTTGCCAAGTTCAATAAGTGTGAGTTTTGGCTAAGGTCAGTTGCTTTTCTGGGTTATATCATTTCTTCTGAGGGTTTAGAGTTGATCCCCAAAAGACCGAAGCTGTTAGAAATTAGCCTAGACCTATTTCACCAACTGATATTCGAAGTTTGTTGGGTTTAGCTGGCTATTACTGCCGTTTTGTTAAGGGTTTATCCTCTATAGCATCTCTTATTACTCAGTTGACCCAAAAAAAAGTAAAGTTCTTATGGTCTGAATCTTGTGAGAAGATTTTTCAGGAGTTAAAGACTCGACTCACTTCAGCCCTTGTTTTGACTTTGCTTGATGGTGTTGATGGTTTTGTGGTGTACTGTGATGCTTCAAGAGTTGGGTTGGGTTGCGTATTGATGCAGAAGGGTAAGGTGATAGCTTATGTTTCTAGATAGTTGAAACCCCATGAGAAAAATTACCCCACCTATGACCTTGAGTTGGTTGCTGTTGTGTTTGCTTTGAAAATCTGGAGACACTATTTGTATGGTGTCCATGTTGATGTTTTCACTGATCATAAGAGTCTGCAGTATGTGTTTACCCAGAGAGAATTAAATCTTAGGAGAGATGATGGTTAGAATTGTTAAAGCACTATGATATGAGTATGTTGTACCATCCGGGCAAGGCTAATGTTGTGGTGGATTCCCTAAGTAGAGTGTCCATGGGTAGTGTTTCGCATATGGTAGAAGGTAAGAAAGATTTGGCTCGTGATGTACATCGTTTGGCTAGATTGGGGGTTAGGTTGTTTGACTTTGATGAAGGTAGTATAGGGATTCAGAGTAGTTCCGAATCCTCCTTGGTTTCGGAAGTGAAGGAAAAGCAATACTTAGATGCTAGTTTAGTCAGACTGAATGAGTCAGTCAAGGACCAAAGAGTAGAGGTTTTTTCCCAAGATGGAGATGGTATGTTGAGAGTGTAGAGTAGATTGTGTGTCCCAAATGTTGATGATCTGAGACATAGGATTATGGCTGAAAACCATAGGGCACAATATTCTATTCATCCTGGTGCCACCAAGATGTACCGAGACTTGTGGGAAATCTATTGGTGGAGTGGCATAAAGAAATATATAGCAGCGTTTGTAGCTAAGTGTGCAACATGCCAACAGGTTAAGGTTGAACACCAAAGACCTGGTGGTATGATGCAAGAGTTTAGTATTCCCACCTAGAAGTGGGAAGAGATATATATGGACTTCGTGATTGGTTTACCTCCTTCTCGACGCCATCATGATTCCATTTGGTTTGTGGTTGATAGGTTGACTAAGTATGCATATTTCTTGCGTGTTCATACTTTATATACTGCTGAGGATTACGCTAGATTATATATCCGACAGATAGTCAGACTGTATAGAGTTCCCTTGTATATCATTTCGGATAGGGGTACTCAATTCACTTTGCAATTTTAGAAAGCTTTTTGGTACCCAAGTACTTTTCAGTTCTGCTTTTCATTCGCAGACCGATGGTCAGGCTGAGCGAACCATCCAGACCTTAGAGGATATGTTGAGAGCTTGTGCACTTAACTTTAAGTAAAGTTGGAATGATCACTTACCGTTGATAGAGTTTGCTTACAATAATAGTTTCCACTTTAGTATTGGCATGGCTTTGTTTGAAGCCTTATATGGAAAGAAGTGTAGATCACCCATAGGTTGGTTCGAGGTGGGGAAGCGGCTGTGAGTGGTCCTGATTCGGCATTTGAGGCTATGGAAAAAGTTAAGTTGATTAGGGAAAGGTTGAAAATTGTGCAAAGTCATCAGAAGTCATATGCGGATGTTAGAAGGAGAGACTTTGAGTTTGAAGTTGGTGACCTAGTGTATCTGAAAATTTCACCCATGAGGGGGGTGAAGAGATTCAGAAAGAAGGGGAAGCTTAGTCCCCGTTATGTTGTTCCTTACAAAATTCTTAGCCGTGTTGGTAAGGTTGCTTATGAGTTTGAGTTTCCTTCCAAGTTGTCATCTGTTCATCCAATATTCCATGTCTCCATGCTTAGAAAGCATATTAGCGATGTTGTGGTAGTGGATTCCTCTGTGAGTGCTGACATTCAAGAAAATCTTTCTTTTGATGAGATTCCTGTTGAGATTCTTGATTTCAGTGTCCGAAGACTAAGGAACAAAGAAGTTCCCTTGGTCAAGGTATAGTGGTGAAACCAATCTGTTGAGGGTGCAACTTGGGAAGCTGAGGCGAATATGTGATCCAAGTACCCGCACCTATTTTCCTTGAAATCCGATCAAGCCGACGGTACCGTTCTTTCCTAAATCATCCACTTTTGATAAAAGTTGAAGCAGTTCAGCTATCATTTATTATGTGTTCAGTTGTAGTTTCTTGAATTTATGCATTCTATGTTGCATTCGGAGTGAGAAACGATGTGGTGATGAGTCTAACGAATGGTTTCAGTTGTATGCTCTATTCCCTATCTAATATTAGCATGTCTAGCGTCATTTGAGGATGAATGTTTTCAAGGGGGGATGATGTAATACCCCGGGAAATTTTTTGTTAAAATTTTTTGTGTAAACGTATTGGGTTTTATCTTCTAGAATGAATTAGAAATTTTCCGTGCAGAATGTCATATATATGACCCACCATTGCATAGTGTATTGAATAAGATTTCCAATGATATGTGGATCATCCAAAACGGACACCCGAGCGACGAGTTATGAACATTCTGATCGAACCGTGAATAGTAGTGAACAGTAAAACGTGCAGGAAAAAGTACTGAGGCCTGGCGTATTTTTGCTCCAACTTTAAACGATCATAACTCCTTGTACATACTAATCTAGGTGATCTACTATATATCAATGGAAATTTCTGTGAGTCCTCTTTCCAATGAAATTGGTTTCATCCAATTTGTATCGGAGCAAAAAGTTATGGTCGATCAACTTCAGCCTATCAAAAGTGAATTTTTAGGTAAATTTCAAATGATCATAACTCCTTGTACATAATGATCTAATTGATCTACTATATATCAACGGAAATCTCTTCGAGTCCTCTTTCTAATGAAATTTGTTTCATCCAATTTAGATATCGGAGTAAAACGTTATGGTTGATCTACTTTAGACTATCAAAACAGCCCACCAAAGGATAGATTCGAGAGTTATTTAATTTTTAGGGGTGTTTTGGTCATTCCCCCTCACCCAAAATCCATCCAAACCCTATATTAAAGCCTATTAGAATCATTATATATTATATTTCATCAAATTCCCTCAAAGATAAAACCCTAAGCTCCTACATCCAACTTCAAGAACCTCCAAAGTTCACCATTAATTTTGCAAATTTATTCAAGATTCCAAGTTCCTAGTTCAAGAACTCCAAGAACCATCATTCAAAGGAACGATTAACATCTCAAAAATGAGTATCGATCTAAAATTCATCATTCAAGGTATGTGGGATTTTTCAACAAGAACTCTCTTTCGTTCTTGTGCCCAAAAGTAATTTTCTTTACAAAGGCATAATTTTTATTTGATTTTTACGAATTTGAAGCATCAACCCATATCTTATGACGATTATTATGAAATCTTGATGTTTATGATTTTGAAAGATGAATTTACATGTGTGAAGATATAAAGCATGAATCTTGAACGATATTTATCATGATTTTGATATTTGGGTCGTGAATCCCCATTGGAAATTGTGTTTTTTTAGAAAGTGTGTGTTATAAGCACGTTGATGTTGAATATTTGAGATATTTTGAATGATTTCACCTTTTGTTCTTAATGGAGTTGTTTTGAACTCAAGTGGGAAAGAAATCCACAACGTGGTTGATTTTGATAGATGGGAAGCATGATGGCTCCCGGTGTATATTTATATATTACTGAAATTGTTTTGTTGTGGATTGTCTTTGAAATGATCTGAGCTAAGTCCGAAAGAAATCTTTAGCACCGAGTTGGAGGTATAAAGCGACCTTACTTCCCTAGAACTATGTGCCCCTGGAGGAGTGAGCTTGAGGCTTATTTATATAGTGATCACTATTTTGTGTGGATTTGATATCGATAGTCCTACTCCGATGGCAATGATAGGACATTTCTCCCCAACATGGGTTGTACGTTGGACTCCATGTAGATCACATGGTTTATGTCGTTTATAGGATCTCCCAGTATGTGTGTGTTTCTTTGTGTCTATGTTGAATGGTAAAGTGATTTGAAAGTGGAACTGTGAAAGTTATTCTTTCGAAAGATTTAAATGATATTTACATTATGAGAATTGATATTCTTGATGAACTGAAAGTGACTGACAAATTATATGATGACTCACATGTGTTATTGTACTTATTTAATCCTCTTATGATTATGATGATTTTCTTCGGGCTATGTGAGTCTTTCATACATCCTGCATATTTCTTATAAATATTTATCATGATGATGTTTATACAACTGCATACACCCCCATATACTCGGTTCCTTTCCTTGGTACTGACCCACATCTTCAGATGTGGGATGTATTTTCTCGAAATATAGGTTTAAGTGCTCAGTTCTAGGTTCTACAGTAATTCTTTGGGCATGCTATTCTACATCATCTGTTGTGGTGAGTCCTCATGTTTCAAGGAAGTGATGTCTGATGTTGGTTTCACGAAATTGTTTACATTTGATAACTGAGTATGAGTCAGTTTGGGCATGTCTCAATGGCTCACTGGTTTTATTGATTTTCTTAGAGGCTTGTGAGACTAGTATAGATGTTGGGAGTTGACTAATAAGTCATATTTTGTTATCTTTTGGAAATTCTTTTATTCTTGGATGAGGATTACTATATTCATATTTGAGGGTTATTTACTAAAACCTCGTTGATTTGTGTTGAACTGAATGAAAATGGCTCAAAGGGTTAGCTTGGGTCTACTTGTAGCCTCAAGCACCGTGTGACGCTTCGGGACCCGTTTTTTGGGGCGTTACAGCGGATGCTGGCTTGTATCCTCTATTGTATTACTCTTAATATAGGCGAGGTTATGCTCTCAGAGTAGCGGAACTACAAGAACCAGGGAGGTAGACTTCTTCTCTTTCCTTCCCTTCTCACTAAGCTTTGCAAAAGGGCAAAGGTAACAGAGTACGCTACAGATACCTGGGTGTACCCAAGCCACCACATCTTTCCACTCAAATTTTTAGGTGAGGGTACCCCTGGTCAGAGCAAGAAATGAAAGGTGTACTTAGGCAAGTAAACCCAGGAGGACATAGAATCTTGTAGAACTTTTCCATCTAACACCTTTGATGACATCATAGGTCAGATACGGGTGGTTAGGGATCTATATTCTAGATTGCCTCAGGGATCGGAAGAGCCATCTACTGCTCATCATTCATATATAGCTCAGTTAGATTATGAGATATATCGAGAGAAAAAGAAGAAAAAAGGAGCCATAGTTTCCAACTTGGAGAGAGATTATTCAGCCGTAGCTACATCACATAAGGACCTTAGGGATTCACATGATAATATGGTGGAAAGAGAGAAGAAAAGAGATAAATTCTTTAAAAAGTTGTGGATAGGGGTAAAGGGCATCTTCAAGGTGCTCAAACCCAATTATTGACTGTCTTCACCTAGGTCGGGGAGTGATGATAAGGCCCCTACAGATTAGTCAGTTGATGATATCGGTGGTGATGGTGCAGAGTCAGTAGGAAAGGACAGCTCCTAGTGCAGACTCAGGGAGACCCCTTTTATTCTTGCTTTATTGCATATGCAGTAAGGACACTGCTTGCATTTTAGTTGGGGGTGCCCCCGAATTTATATTGTTTCAATATATTCCTAGATATCTTTTTGTTGGGTGAAGTTTTGTTTTGTTTTAGGATGCTATATTTAGGCGCTCTGACGGTGCCTACGTTTTCATGGATTATCATATAGTTTTTGTTTTAGTTTTCATTTTACTTTAGTTTTATTTTGATTATGGTGATACATATTAAGCTTTGACCTATGATAGATTGAGTGATGAATTTCTTAAGGGTAAAACATCGTGTTTGGGTTTTGAACCATAGATGCAGGGGAATTCTGAGTGCCTATGGTATCTAAGTCATTAATGCAAGGAAAGTCTGAGTACCTGTGGCATTGTAAATTTGGGATGCTATTGTAGGCACCTCTGGTGATGTCTGAGTAACCATATGGTTGGTCTTCCTATATTAAGCAAAAATGTGAGGCTAAGGCTTTGGTTGTAGCCATAAGTTGGCAAATTAAGCGTGGTACTAATGCAAAACAAACAACCCCCTCCATCTAAAATTTTTTAATAAAACTCAAGAGGCATGGACGTGAACAACTTTGTAACAAATCTTTCTCTTTTTTATGGCTCCCCAAATTTTAACTTGTAAATAATGATAGATACTCTAATTTTTCTCTAACGGGAGGGGCAATTGAGCCTCCTTGGAAAATATTGCATGCTATGTGTGGTGAGTAAATTGTCTTCATCTCTTGTATACTTGTGTTATCTAGAACTTGCCCTATTAGTCTTTCAAAGCTAATTTTGATTGTATTTTGTTGGAGAACTGGTCTTAGGTCATCCTTGTGATTTTGGAAACCGCTTTATCCTAAAAAGCCTACCCATGTATAAATCTAATCCCTAGTTACCCACTTTGAGCCTTTGTACCTTTCTTTAGCAAACACACTACAAGTCGTTAACCATTCTTTTATTCCCTCTTTTGAACTGTATCCTCCTTGAACTTGAAAGTTCAATGTGAGGCTAAAATCCTAAGTTTGGGGTAGTGAAGATTAATGGAAGTAAGTTTGGGGCCATGAAGTTGTTAGAAATGTCTAAAGTGTCTAAGCATTGTAAACAAGCATATAGAAAAAAAAAAGGTCCAACAAAGGTAAGAATTGCATAAAAATTGCAAGAAAAATAAATTGAAGAGAATGGGTAAACAAAGAAAGCAAAAAGTAGGCATGTTAAAAGAAAGAAAACAAAGAGGAGTGGCCCATAGTCAAAAGGAGGATTAAATAGTATGATGTAGATGTTCAAGGAAGGGTGTAGTCATGTTTTTTTCAAATGATATCCTACCCTAACACGAACCTATGTTACAAGCTCAAAAAGTCCTTTGAGCTCTTTAGCCATTTACTTTCTTTGCAATGGCGATAGAAAATAGGGGCAAGCCTATGGTATGACACTTGTTAACATAGAGATTTTTTGTTAGGGAGAGAGGTTTGCACTTAAATTCCTAGTTATATACTTGGTATCTTGGTGTGTGAAATTTTCTTTCGTGTAAGGAGGCATGTGAATAAGTTGAGGTGGGTGATTGTATCACCCTTTGAAAAAAAGGAAAATGGAGTATAGTTTAGTTTTGATCAAAAGTGAGTCGCTTTTAGAGTATTGGTTGTGGTTACTTGGTTGCTCTTTAAGGTCTTGTGCATTCTTAGATATTGCATTTATGATAAAGGGTGTAGTAACAATAGCTTAGACCATGTGCGATGAGCTACTTGTGGTAGTGACTAATCTTGAAGATATTGTGATCTTTGAGGCATGAAAATTGGGCGTAAAAGTATAATGTCTCATGATAAGGGTAGTATTGTTTGAGGACAAGCAAAGCTTTAAGTTTGGGGGGGTATTGATGAGTGGTTATTTTACCACTCATTTTCACTCAAAATTCATGCATATTAACTTGTTTTGAATGAATAAATGAGACATAATAATAATTGAATGCATTAATATCTATATTTTTCAAGCACAGAGTTGATAAGATATAAAGATGTGGAGTGGGGATGAAAATGTTCAAAAGGAATCAAAAAAGTGCAGCTGAAGACCTGGAGAATAAATGGCCTTAGTTACCATGGTCATGGTCTGAGGACTGCGATCACAGTCATTCAAGCAGCAATATTAGGTACGGTAACGCGATCAGGGCAAAGCCTATGCGATCGCGGCCTAGCGGAAAATTTCAGCCCAGGGGAAGAAATGAAAATGCACATGGCTGATCTCAAATTGGACAAAAGAAGACTCAAACTCTATCATTCATCATATTTTATCTTCCCTAATTTTTAGACATTATTCTAGGGTTTGTATCCTCCATTCTTGGAAAAGAAAATACTGTTTAAATTTTGGGTGAATAACATTTTGGAGTCACTTCCAAGTGAATAAATAGTGAACTCCCATTGAAGATTTGTTGGATCTCATAGTTTGAAGTAATATTCACTTAGATTTCCTCAAATCAAATCAATGGAGATTTTGGGTAAAGTTTTTACTTATTTATCTTATGAGTAGCAAGTTTTTCCTCCTAGGATTATGCTAGAATAGGGTGTAAATATGTATGGTATGTGATTTGTTTGTGCATTTACTAGTTTGTGGTGTTGGATTCTACTATTGCTTAAGTACATTGATCAGGATTTGTGAGTGAAATCCCCTTATACCTAAATAGGTTTGATGGATGAATATCCCAAGCTCTTGAAAGCACAAACCATTCTTGAAATAGGGGTTTGGGTGAGGTTTAGGAACCCACATCATCCTTAAAAGAGGGATGTGGTAACTAAGGCAATAATAGATATTTTATGAGCATAGTTGACTAATTTTCACTATCTTATACATAAGGATGATTGTGAAGTTGACTATACTTAGGGCATCATCCTAGAAATAGGGGTGTCGAATTGAGGTATTAGGTGTTTTTTATTAAAGCACTCATTAGGTACTTGAAAGGGTCAATGAGTGACACCCTTGGAGTTTTTGTGATGAACTAGCCTCGAGGATTTCTAACCTAGTCTACCACATCACCAACACTTAGAATTTGTATCAAATTATCACACACTCATGCATATGTTGCCCCTAGGAAAGCATAATGCCAAGGTCCATGCCTAATTGCCTAGAATCTAATTATTCGTAGCCCCAAATTACTAATAGAAAATACCAAGAATAAATATTAAGTGTGATGTTTTTCATGCCCCCAATTTTTATCTTTTTGTACTATTGGTTTGAATTTAGCTAGTATCTATCATTTCAAACTAATTTAGTCGCCACTCATATTATTTCTCATGGATTCCACCCCCACCCCAAAGTTAGATAATTATATTGATGACGACCGCCTTGCAGTTAAATTGACATATAAGTTTAGTGTTATCAATCATCACCTTCATCATCCTTATCATCTTTCTCCTCATACTTGGGAGAATGTGACAATGACATCCTAGCCTTCTGTAATACCCCAAAGTTTTTACTCTAAAATTTCTTAGTTTAAAGCTTACTGCATAGGCTACGGTTGGCACCTCACTAGTCGTAAGGTGTGATCATAAGTCGCGGAGAGGGACTCGTGACCAAACCAGTGGAGTAGCCAATGTTTTTTTCATAAGTACGACTAGGACCCTATGTACTATAAGTTATGCTCATGAGTCATAGGGCGTGAATCATAAAAAAACCAGTGATGGCTACCCTGAGTCACTACCCAGACAATGAGTCTAGGCAATGACCTATACCCAGTCTTCATAAGTCGTGATGTGACTTATAATGATTGACGACCATTTTCCTTCACTTTTATTTAAGGTCACTTTGGTCATTTCCCTCTTTCCCCAATCATAACCCATGACCATACAACATCTAGGGGTTATTTCATCACTTAGGTAATTTTAAACTACTCTTAAACTCTCTCTAATTCTTCAAGCAAGAACAACTAGGGTGTTTAAGGGATTGAGCATTTAGGGGTCAATTTGTGTGGTTTCTTCTCCAAATTCTTGATATTCTCAGGCATGTATCACTTCCCTACAAACTTGTGTTTTTTTCATGGCATACAATATTGATATTAACATGGTTTTAAACGTTGGTTTTGGAACGTGGATTGAGGGTTTTGGATTATTGTTGTTTGAGTGGTGTTCCTATGATTTTATGTGCATTATTTATACTTTATTGATGGATTTTCAACTGATTAGGTGCATGGGTATGGTAATATGGGATGAGGGTCAAGGTACTCCCCCAAATTAATTTCGTAATGGATACCCATCGTATATGTCGTAATGGATGATTCTTGGTTAATGAATGGGAATGTGTAAACTAGTTTAATTAGGCTTAATAAGGGATTTTATAGCTTACCATGAAGGTGTAAGGCCCAGGGAGGACGAACACTAGAAACTACATTTACCGACATGAGTGTCTTGACGACTGTGTTCATAGTTCACACTTATATATATATATATATGTGTGTGTGTATGTATATATATATATATATGTATGTATATATATATATGTATGTATGTATATATATGTATGTATGTATCCTAGAATGATGTGCGGTTGAGAAATTCTTTGGTTTTTCTTGGATATCTCTAGTTCGTGCAGCCAACATATGTTGAGGCCCTTTCAGTATGGGAAGTTATGCCCATATAACCCATGGGTGCCTAGATGATGGGATAGCTACACAGTCTCGGCTAATATTTTAAACTTCATGCTAAACCTTGTTCCCTGTCCCAGCATGTTACATATATATGATCTTGTGCATATTGTTTTAAATGGTTTTGGATCGATAGATCACGGTATTAATTTATCCTTTCCCTGAGATACATGCTAGATCTCACCTTGTTAACCATCCCCGGATGTTGTATCCCTATGCGATGCATGGTCAGAAGATACTTTTATTTCCTTACGTGATGCTAGGTAATTTCTAGATTGTCTGAGAGTTAGCTTTGAAGTGGTGAGCTTCCATTCTCAGTAAGACCCTTATTTTATGGTCTTGTCTTTACTTAAGTCTTAGACTATTTGATGGGTTTTTGGCTATGGTCGGGGGCATGTACCGACTTAGCTTGATGTTTGGTTTCTTAGAGGATTTTGTCGACAAAGTATGGGTGGGTTGTTTTGTGGATTCTCCGATCCCTTTTGTTGTTAATATATCTATCTCGTTATATGTTCAGAACTCAGCTCTATCTTGTTATATGTTTGGAACTCAGCTCTATCTTCTTATATATTCAGAACGCATCATTTGATAGTAGTATTGTGTTCTGGTTTTCTAGGTTATTGGGGGTGGTCTTCAGTCCTTAGCGGACTTGATATACCCTTCATGACTAGGCCTTAGTTTTGGATGTGACACCTTCTTTATCCTCTGCCTGGATACAAGGCTACAAGGCTTTGGCAGAGCTCTAGGCCGAGTAGAAGTAGGCCATCTTCAAGTGGTACACCCAGTGTAGCTCTAAAAATAGTATCTGTTGCATCTTGTTTCTGGCCCCTAGTCACTGGCCGAGTCACTGTGGTCGGGACTGCTCTGGTTTGGGCAAGTGGGTACTTTTTATCTGAGATACTACTTAGGAAGGAGTCATCCTATTGCCTAGAAGGTGCATCCTTGTTCTTTGAAGACTTAGGTGTCATGTGTACCTGAAAAAACAAACATCAGTGTATGAAAGATAGTGAGGGACTGCAAAAGTGGAAGAAAACTCAAAATTCAAAAACTTTGAATTTTCCTTCAATTTTTATATCCCTATAGCTTATACTCAGTCTAAACAAGTCTAGTATCCAAACATACTACTATAATCACTATTCAAGGCAAATAGCATGCAAGCTTTTCGGATTCCCTTACCGTTTCAATTTTCAACTTCCATTTCGGGCATGATCATATAGTTTAATTTGAGAACAATGTACCACTTTAGGATTTTTTGGCTACTTCAAGGATCCTATATACAAGTTTGTTGATTTCTACATATTTTTCATGAAAATAAACATACCAACTCACTTATTTCAAGATTAGCGCAAGATAGTACTATTAAGAGCGAAAATTGATACCTTTTTTTTGAAGAACCAGAACTGAAATAATAAAAAGTGAAGTGAAAACCAATCTTGAATGCATACTTAGTGCTTTTGGACAAGTTGGTACCGAGAATAACTAATGTTTTATCCTATACTCAAGTGTAGTGGGTTAGTTTAAATTTTAAGAGATGAGGAGGAATTTTGAATTTTTGTGGGGTTAAACTCGGAAATATGGGGATTAAATAAGCAAAGGAGGTTTGTTTAAGATTAGGTATGGTCAACGTGGGGCCAAATTTTTAAACAAAACTAGGCCCAAAAAGTTACCACTTACGTCACCACCTACAGACCGTAGGTGGCCACTTTTTTTGGACTTTTTCTTGCTCTCTAGACTTGTTTTTCTGACACCTATTTCACTAATTACGATGTCGTAAGTGGTATTTACGACCTTATTAGTTTTTTCACAAGTTCAAGTGCAAAAAAATCCACAAAAATCCTCAAAATTCAATCTTTTTATTTAATGCACAACTTACCTGGCCCGCGTGGGATTTATGACCTTTATGAGTTGGTCACAAAGTCCCCTTACCTAGAATATCATGAATCAAGTAGT